>CM024760.1:77602178-77935018 GCA_014218235.1 Colocasia esculenta
ATTTTCATCTGTTCTTCGTATTGTAGAAAGGATTAGCTAGTTCGAGAGTTTGGATTTTAGGATTTCTTGCCATTTCTTTCTCCTATATTTTTCTGTTTCAGCAGAGCAAGAAGGTTTCGGCAGTCAAGTTCTTAAAATTTTAATTCTGTCATTTCTTTCTGTAATTTTCTTGTCAGCATCTGGAAGGGTTCGTTGTTCAGATCTGGGGAGGTTGGATTGTTGTTTGGGTTCCATTTTGATTCATCTCTGTTAATTCAGAATATTGGAGAATTCGAGGTTCATATTTTTAGTTTACTCTTTTCTGTAAAGAGCAGTGGCTTTTCTTTTCATTTCTTCTGATTGTAGTGAAATCGATCCAGGGAGCTCTTACTTGTCTTCTTATGTTCTTCTGTGAGGATTGGAGAGTCACTTCCTCCATCCTTGTGTGGGGGAGATCCAGAGTTTGACGGAAGAGAATTTAGTTTTCAGTTTTATTCTTGTTCCTCATCCCTACTGTTGGTTTTTGTGGAGAGATTGAGTTCTGCTGCTTGCAATTGTTTTGTTCTTTTCTTCTATGCTATTTCCATTTCTTATGTGCCGTAGAGAAATCAGATTGTGTGATTTGTCCATGTTGCCTGAGTTGATTTGCTTCTCCGATCCTGAAGTTCTCGCGAAGAGAAGAAGATGCTGCTCCCCCTCCCTCTTTTTTTCCCGCTTTGCTAATCTTCCACTCTAACGCGGGCCGGGCGGCGGCGGGCGCGGGAGGAAGAAACCTAAGAGAAGACGCTCTTCTCTTAGGTCCTTTTTTCAGTGCAACACAGGAAAGCGCCCTCTTTTTGTCATCCCTGAAGCTTCCCAGAGGCTTTTTTTGTATTGAACATCCAAAGCATTTGTTTATTTCTTCTTGTCTTAGTTTAATGGTTGGACAGTGAGTTCGTTTCTGTTACAGCAGGGAGAGAGTCTTGAATTCATGAGGGATGTTGGAGTTTCTTAGTGTTATTAACTTTGCTCTTATTCATGTTCTCAGTGATAGCAGTAAGAGTTTGATATGGTAACAATAAGCTTTTGTTCTTATCCGTTGTTTAATTCTTGAGCTGTGAGTAATGATCCAATGATGTGGAGAGTTGTGACTGTTCATCCCCTAAGCTTAGGGGTACATTGACTCGATAATTTTCTGTTGAGATTTGCTAATTTCAATTCCACTTGTTCTTTCATTAAGTCTGATCTGTTAGGATTGTGAGGGATTTGATCGATATTATTTACACATTCACTTTTAATGCATTGTCGATAGAATAAAGATTTCAAGTCAAAGTAGTTTAATTCAAATTCTATTCAGCCTCTCTGTGGATATGACCTGTTCTCACCACTGTATGAGTCCATCTTTGCAATTTTATTTTTGTGAGACAGATTAGAGGAAGTACGCATATTGACTTGTGCGAGGAACTCTGGACAACGAAAATGCACAGTCAACTATGTCGCACGTCCATCTTGGCGCCGTTGCCGGGGAGGCATTAGAGTTTGATTTAATTCTGTTTTGATTTGATTTCATTTGCTTTGGACTTTATATTGACTTGTTATTGGGCTTTTATTTCAGATTTGCACATAAGGAGGAACTTGGAGATTGGGCTTGGCATTTGAAGCCCATTGCAGGAGCTTGCTGATTTCTTTTCCATTTTGTTTTTAATTCAGTCTTTTAGATAGGGGAGTGTGAGAGAAGCTTGTAGTGAGGTTTTCATGTACTCTTTGTGCATGTACAAAGATTTCCTTCTTGTTGGCATGTAATAATTGGACTTTTGGTGGTTTGATTGGTTTGGAAGTAGTCTATAATATCACTTTATATTTTCTTAGTTTTATTTCATTTAATTCAAAACCAAATAAAAATTAAAAAATCTAAAATCTAAAAAAATTTCCAAATCGCTCTTCATGTTAGCGTTTGTTTGTAAATAAAATTTCATTTCTCAATATTAGAATCTCATGTTTTAGGACATTCATCATCTTAATTGTCATTTTAATTTCCATTTCTTTTTCTTGCATTGAAGAGTGCGGGGGAAATGTAAGACTTCCATCGCTCGTTTCATGCATTAGACTTAGCATTAGACAACCTCTTGTTTGAAACTTGACTTGTGCACTTCACATTTGAAAATGGGACTGCTTAAGGGCTTCACCCATTAAATAAAAAGATAAGGTGAGGGATTTCATCACCTTTCCTTTGCCCAAAAATCATAAAAAAAATTTTCACATTCTTGCATTGTTCTAAACTTTCAATAAAAACCAGTAGACTTGGCCCTAGGGTTCATAATTAGATTTATTCTTTCTTAATTCTAAACTTCTCTTTGAGTCTGGTGTCTAGGATTAGAGGTTAAAAAGCTTACGCTTAAGTGAGTTAGAGGTTATTTAATTGGGTCCTTACGAAAGCAAGGGGGGCCTCCCTCTACCCCACCTCTTACCTGGCCGGTACAAGAAGAGTAGGATTGGACTTAAGCAAGTATAAATCTGATTTTGAGAAAAATAACATAAAGTCCAAGGAACACTTAGTGTTTAGGTTAATTTGTTGTGAAAGTGTTTCTTTGTTTGTGTTTTCATAAAAATTCATCAAAAAATCAATAAAAATCTTAAAAATTCAAAAATCATAAGAGGGCTTTCTAACTATGTATGCTTGGTAGACGATCCTTGAACTTAGATTTGGCCCAACCTAGCAGAAATTGAAAGATTCTTTTATAGGAAAACTATGATGGCCAACCAAGAACAAATCCAAGTTGTCCAAGGTTTCTACAAACCTTCCTATGATACATATTCTACCACATACAATCCTGGTTGGAGAAACCACTCGAACTTTTCTTGGAAAAATCAATCAGAACAAATTTCTCAACATGTTTTCAAACAATCCATGTACAGTCAACCCTATCTCAATCAGAATCCGGGATTTGACCAATCTTCTTATTCCAGACCTCAACAATTCCAAGAAAATCAAAACTTCAATCAATTTGCTCATACCAATTTTCAGCAACCTTCATACAATCAATCACCATGTTCTCAGCCCAATTGGGAAGATAAAATGAATCAACTTCAAAACATGATGATGACTCTTTGCCAAACTGTGCAAGAACAACAAAATCAATATCAAAATCAGAACAAAATATTCAACAAATTTTGGATAGGATAGAGTCTCAGATTGCTGATGTGTGTAGGAGGAATTGGGTCAGTTACCAAGTCAAACTATAACAAACCCAAGGAACAACCCTCATGGATTTTATCTGAACCCGCAAAACCATCAAGTCCAGGGGTACATACCACATGCACCTCCACCATCAAACACACAACAACTTTTGTCCAGAACATTCCAGCACCCCAATTCAAAATCATTTATACAACAGGACCATTCTCCTGCCCAAGCTAGGGCCCTCAAGTGGAAAATGTGAAAATAGTGTCAACTTTAAGAAATGAAAAAATCTTGATAAATCCTCACCCATGCATGTCACCATTGCATGGATAATGAAAATGAAAATGAAACTAAAATTGAAGAGAATGTTGAAAATGTTGAAAAATCCAAGGAAAAGAGAAAATAACTGAAGAGCCTCTAGACACAATCCAAATAAATGAAGACCCAAGTCATTACATTCCAAGAGTCTCTTTTTCTGAAGTTTTAAAGCCAAAATCCAAAAACAAACCAACTGGTAATGAAGAACTCTTGGAAGAATCGTGTGTGGAAGAAGCAGTAGACCAACCCTGTGCTCTAGGGTTTGAGGGAGAGGAAGGACAACTTAGTTCCATGTTTCAGAATAATGATCTGTCATTTCCATTAGAATGTTCTCCTAAGGTTGAGCTAAAACCACTCCCTGCTAATTAAAATACATCTTTCTAGGAGAGAACGAGACTTGGCTCATCATAATTGCTAGCGATCTTGATGAAGGGCATGAGAAGAAACGAATTGAAGCCTTGAAAATTCATAGAAAAACTTTTCAAGTGCATGATAAGGTTTGGTTGTTTAATTCCAGGCTTCATGTATTTTCGGGAAAATTGAAGTCCCGATGGGATGGTCTTTACATTGTTGTCATATCTTACGACAATGGTGCTGTCATTTTCTCGATCCTAAAACTGGACAATCATTCACTGTCAATGGGCAAAGGTTAAAACATTTCTTTGAAAGCCCACATTTTTTTAAAACGGATTCTACCAAGCTAGCTGAGCCAAACGAAGCCTAATTGCGTCCGGCTGAAGACGAAATAAACTTAGCGCTTCTTGGGAGGCAACCCAAGTGTACAGATTTCCTTTATCAGGTAATTTTCTGTCTTACTTTCTTTTCCTGTAAATAAGTAGGGGGGAGAGGTAGAATAAGCACGCATTCATATTCCTCATCCCAAACATTGCATCATTTCTTTTTCTTGAGCTTGTACATATGCAAATAAAAATTTCACAATGTTTCATCTTTGAATAAAAATGCGTGGATTTGCGCATCCCATGACTAGGTGTATGATCTTTAACCATTAAAATTTTGTGGTTGTCACATTCCCTTGCAAGTATCCATGTTAGGTAGCCTCTAGTAAAGGATTACATGTACTTCTTGTCCACCTTATGTAAGGATTTATGGCAAGAAGTTTTCATACACACACTACACAGCCACTTAAACTAGCTGAACCCGAATGTAGCAAATCTGTTAAAGCTAGTAAGAGAGAGGCGATTGGTTTTTTCCCTTCCCCTTAAGTGAATTGTGAAGGAAGTGAAGGCGTGTGATCAAGGAACCTGACTGTCCATCCTTCCTTTAAGAGGAAAAGAAAAGAAAAGAAAAGCAAAAGCAAAAGCAAAAGCAAATATATCCATGAAAAATGCCCCGATCTGAGTAAAGTTGGACTCGCTACTCTTGAAAAGTGATGGGTTGCAGCATTGTGGATGAAAAAGAAAAAATTCTGAGTGCACAAAGTGCAAATAAAGGGACAAAAGTCCTCAAACTCAGAGAAATAATCCTCAAGGAAGATGAGCAGAATGGAACTGAGAGAAACAACCTAATCTGACTGAGCAATGATCTTATTCCATAATTCTTTTCTTCTCCCTCGAATTAATCTAATCTCAATTACTAGCTGAGGCAGAGGAGCTTCAGAAGGGCTGATGTGAACTCTTAAGTGTGCTATCATTCGTGCACTAATTTCTCGCCATAAGCCCTGACAATTAGGAAAAACATGTCTTTACTTTAATCTTTTACATGGTGATTATTTAACATGAGACATTACATCTTCTAGTCTTACATTTGGAATAATTTTCATTGCTAAGGGACTAGCAATGTTGAAGTAGGGGGGAGTGATGACTACAATTTTTTCGTGTTGAAATTAATACATACAGTTAACTTTAGACTGTCTTTGTCCATAAATAATGCACAATTTGATTTTAATTCTCATTTTCATCCATTAATAGTTTTCGAGCATATTAGTTAAATAATTTTGATAGAATACACTTGTTATATTTTCATTTTATAAAGACGATGTCTTTTAGTTTAACTAATAAAAGTAGGTACAACGTAAATAAATAATTTTTGGTATTATTATCTTTTAATAATTTTTGTAGAAATTAGTTTATAAATAAATCAAATTTAAATAAATTTTAGTTAAATAAAACTTCCATATCCAATCCCATCATACCCCACCCCACTCCACCCCATTAAATAAATAATATCCCAACTAAATTGACTGCCACAATCCATTCCCATTTTTAACCAATTTTTTTATCCGATATTATCCTAACTTTTTTTCCATTTCTATTTCTTTGTCTCATCCATTGGAAGCTTCACGAAGAAGTTGGAAGCAACTATGGACCTGCTGGAGGTGTGTGTAAGGTGCCATGGGCCGGCTGGGTCTTGCGGATGGCGCAGGCTGCTGGTGAGCATGGCGGATGCAGCTGCTCCTGGCGATGGCGCTGTGCTGGAGATGGCGGAGCCCTGGCCAGTTGTGCAGGCCGGATCTGGAGCTTGCAAGCCAGAGGTGCAGTGGTGCAGGCAGCTGGCCCTGCTGCTGGTCCATGGGGCTGCGCGACGCAGGTGTGGAGGCGCCCAGGTCTGTGCGCTGGCGATGGTAGGCTGCTGTGTATGAGAGCGCCCCTGTGCGTGGCGATGGAGGCTGATCTGGGTGGCCAGCACCCAGGTGAACCAGATGGGGGCGGCATGGCTGGTGTGGCCCGATCTGCTGGGTGCGCAGCGGGTTGGTGTGGCTTCTGGCTGAGGTGGATGGCTGGTCAGGAGGTATTCAAGGCGATGGTGCTGAGCTGGATGGCGGTGCCTGTGCGATGGAGCCCAGGCGGTGCAGACCTGGGCCATGGAGCTAGGATGCGGCTGGTCAGGAGGTGAGGTGGCGCCCGGTTTGGTGTTGTGCGCTGGTGCACAGGTGTGAAGGGTGTGCATGGCTAGGTGTGGATGTGTATGTAGGTTGGCATGGCGAAGGAAGCCCAGATCCGGTTCGGGCGGTGTGAAGCAGAGGCACGCCTGGGTCAAGTGGCTGTGGCGTGGACCTGATGCCGCAAAGCAACTGGGGTGATGGAGCTCTGTGCGTGGCGAGGTTGGTGCAGCGAAGCAGAGGCGCCTGGAAGGGCCATAGCCCCTATATAAAGACCCGAGGTCCTCTTCTCCAGGGGCTTACTGGTTAGAATTTCTTAGGATTTTTAGTCTCCATTTCCCTGTATTTTCTGTTCTTCCAGTTCTTAGGGGGTTCCCTGGTTCGGATTGTAGGATTTTTTTTTAGCTTTTATTTTTGTAATTTTCTTTTCATGTTTAAGCAGTAGAGCAGAGCAGGCGAGTTGGTAGTTTTTAGGATTTGAGTGTTCTTCCTGTTCTTCCAAAATTGAGACAGTGAGAGTTTGATTTCTTTAGGGGTTTTATTTTCATCTGTTCTTCCAGTATTGTAGAAAGGATTAGCCAGTTCGAGAGTTTGGATTTTAGGATTTCTTGCCATTTCTTTCTCCTGTATTTTCTGTTTCAGCAGAGCAAGGAAGGTTTCGGCAGTCAAGTTCTTAAAATTTTAATTCTGTCATTTCTTTCTGTAATTTTCTTTTCAGCATCTGGAAGGGTTCGTTGTTCAGATCTGGGGAGGTTGATTGTTTTTTGGGTTCCATTTTGGTTCATCTCTGTTAATTCAGAATATTGGAGAATTTGAGGTTCATATTTTTAGTTTACTCTTTTCTGTAAAGAGCAGTGGCTTTTCTTTTCATTTCTTCTGATTGTAGAGAAATCGATCCAGGGAGCTCTTACTTGTCTTCTTCTGTTCTTCTGTGAGGATTGGAGAGTTACTTCCTCCAATTCTTGTGTGGGAGATCCAGGAGTTTGACGGAGGAGAATTTAGTTTTCAGTTTTATTCTTGTTCCTCATCTCTACTGTTGGTTTTTGTGGAGAGATTGAGTTCTGCTGCTTGCAATTGTTTTGTTCTTTTCTTCTATGCTATTTCCATTTCTTATGTGCCGTAGAGAAATCAGATTGTGTGATTTGTCCATGTTGCCTGAGTTGATTTGTCTATCCAAAGCATTTGTTTATTTCTTCTTGTCTTAGTTTAATGGTTGGACAGTGAGTTCATTTCTGTTACTGCAGGGAGGGAGAGTCTTGAATTCACGAGGGATGTTGGAGTTTCTTAGTGTTATTAACTTTGCTCTTATTCATGTTCTCAGTAATAGCAGTAAGAGTTTGATATGGTAACAATAAGCTTTTGTTCTTATCCTCTGTTTAATTCTTGAGCTGTGAGTAATGATCCAATGATGTGGAGAGTTGTGACTAGTCATCCCCTAAGCTTAGGGGTACATTGACTCGATAATTTTCTGTTGAGATTTGCTAATTTCAATTCCACTTGTTCTTTCATTAAGTCTGATCTGTTAGGATTGTGAGGGATTTGATCGATATTATTTACACATTCACTTTTAATGCATTGTCGATAGAATAAAGATTTCAAGTCAAAGTAGTTTAATTCAAATTCTATTCAGCCTCTCTGTAGATATGACCTGTTCTCACCACTGTATGAGTCCATCTTTGCAATTTTATTTCCGTGAGACAGTTTAGAGGAAGTGCGCATATTGACTTGTGCGAGGAACTTTGGACAACTAAAATGCACAGTCAACTATGCCGCGCGTCCATCAAACTCATCCCCATGATTTGTTAAAATGGATTTTAATGTGAAAGACAAACCCACTAAGGCAGAATTGTAAAATTTTTTGAATTCTGAACATGCATCACTTTTATGGGATAAGTATAAATCCAAGTATATCTTGTAAAGTCATCAATGATCACAAATCCATATCTAGTAGCACTGAGACTTTGAGTTCTGGTTGGACCAAAAAGATCCATATGAAGTAACTCAAGTGGTTTAGATATAATTATGTAAGGCCCCTCTTAGACCCAGTACAGTTACACCAACTCACATTGGATCTAGTAGAGGTATTACAGTGGAACGAATCCAACAATTTCCAATACAGGTTGAAATATACACAAATAACTATTCAATTCCAATGATAATTAACAGAACTTGGAATTAACACTTGCAATCAGCATTTATTCAAAAGCAAATCTAATGCATAAAAGATAACAATAGTTCAAGGTTTATTACAATCCAATGATCAGTTGCATAAAGGAAATTACATAAGATCCTCACATACAAGTGCCACTCTAAAACTCTCTAAGACAAGCTAAGTCTCCACGTCCTCACGCTCTGAGTCAGTTTGCACTAACTCCACCGTATCCTCTGGCTCTCCTGAAATGTTAGGCAAGTATGAGTCCACAAGACCCAGCAAATCACATGAAAGACAGTTCAAGATATTAACATTATATTAGTTTTAAAACATGGTAGTACATTAGCATTCCATTCATTGATATCATATACTTTTCTTAATATAGTTCTAAGTCCATTGGCAATCATTCATTTCATGGTGATTTTAACAATTAAGGAAATAAAAATGTTTCACATGTAGCATGGAATTACTCATTCATGAAAACTATTCGATGTTACGTGACTTACAACAATTCTCATGTATCAATTTCTCACTTATACATGCATTATTCTTTTACATAACAATTTTCATGTAGTAGTACTAAAACATTGACATGTAACAACAAATCCTTTGAACAAGTTCACATGTAGGAATGTAAGCATATAACATGTAGTATGTAGCATGTAGAACAGGTAGACATGTAACTTGTAGCATGTAACATGTAGCATGTAGATATGTAACTTGTAGCATGTAGTCATTTTCATATAGTTGCCAAGACATAGCCCACACTAAATTAGAGATCAGTAGTCATTTAACATTCACTTATCACCTAGGCAATGCGGTGATGAAGTCATAGCATTTGCGCAAAACCGGGGAAAGTCCTTCCCACCTTGACCAGTAGAACAAGTCTACCTCCAGGATTTCAATCCGTTGCCCACGGATTCATTTCTTTACATGTAGGTGAACCATTACCATAGGGGCATCTACGGTGTAGTTCCTTGTAGGAATCTCTAAGATAGCAATGTCTTATTGGCATCATTTTATAATGCATACACTAACGTATATAATAGATAGTGACATTTCATTTCATACTATTTAACATGTGTCAATGCAATATTTCAAAGTACAACACTTTCAGTTCTGAAATACTATTTATTGTACAACAGATTTCTATCATGATACTAATATTCATTCTTGCATTTTCATGCATTTTTATTCAATTCTATGTGTAATATATTGTTCAGAAATTCATAACAGAACGTACACATGTCTGAAAATTATGAAATTTTAACAAAAATTCGAAATCAGTAATTACAATAACATGCCAAATTTCACAATTTTATGATTTTAACTATTTTTCATGAATTTAACTCTATTAATCAACTAACTAACATGGTTTAATATTGAGAAAAGCTCACAATTTTCACATGGAACAGGGATTACTGATATATCATATTTATTGCAGTAATCTAAACATCAATCAACATGCTTTCTTTTACATCATTGTACTTATCTTATACAATTTAAACCTTGATCATTGTCATGTAATTATGCATGTTCATCAATTCATATATATATGTATAATATATAGAACCTGCACATTAAAGCAATAGACATCCATAACAATAACCTACTCTAATATTACATGGCTGAAACGCATACATTCATAAATTACACATTTAAAACTAATTCACTCAGATTTCTAGAATATATGATTCTGTTAAACTTGACGTCAATTAGTATGACGTTTACTATAGTCGACGTCCACATACGTTGTCGTTAAGTAATTATAGGCGGCGGCACATAGCGCCGTTAACACAAACCGACGGCGGCACATAGCGCCGTTTACATATAGTAAGGACAAAAAATACATATATATTTCGGATGAACTAAACGGCAGTCGATATTGCTGTTTACATATTATAGGCGGCAATACCCTGGACGTCTAGTTCTAAGACACAGAAAACACAGAAACCTGCATGCAATAACGACGTTTCTAACCCTTCCCGTAGGTTGTTTACATGCTTTAAAAATATAGAAAAATGTTAAATACGTAGTATAACATATCCTAAACTAATCCCCCATGCAACTTGCCTCAATCCCTCCTAATGGAGTGTCGAATCCGAGCTCGAAGAAGCCCGTCTCGCCAGGGAGACAGTTCTTTCCTCCGTCTTCAAGCACTTCGAACCTCCTCCGATGAAGTTCCTCCGACTGGATGAGCCTTTGGGCACGAAGTCCTATGTATCTCCTCGGTGTAGATGCCTTCGAACCGCACGAACAAGCACCAGATCGCTCTGCAAATCCCTTCCTCGCCCCTTTCTCTCCTCCAGAACCAAAGCAAAAACCCCCTTTTCTTCCTGCGAGATCTGGTCTTATAAAGACCTCTCAAGCAATGACCAAGCCTAATCCTGACCCTCGGATCTAAACGCATCGGATCAGCTCATTAAAACCTTCCCGAAACGGCCGATCTCCTTAATCCGGAACGGAAAGCTCAAAAACAGGCAAGTCAGTTTAACGTCAACATAGGTTGTCGTCTACCCCAAATATAAACTCCATCGTTGATGTCGTTTATAGTCTTGCCCATAATTAAATAATTCAGAAAAATATTAAATGTCAATACCTATCGTCGTTAACATCCCATAAACGGCATGCGATGTTACCGCTTACAAGCTTTAACGTCAAATGATCTTGACGCCTAGTTCTACACAGAACAGCATTCAATTTATGTAGAAATAAATACACAATGAACAGAATACATTCAAGGAAATTCTAGGGTACTACATCCTCTCTCCCTAAAATAATCTTCGTCCTCGAAGATTGAGTTAAGTTACTAGCTAAAACCAGGGCAACCCTTGCTTAACATCCGAGTCGCCTTCAAAGCTGAAATCACAAACTTACCCGACATGACCTTGGGCAAAGGGTGAACAAACTCCTCCTTTCCAGGAATCCGGAAAACTATAAGCTTCCACCGACAATCCATCAAAGCATAATGCTCCTCAAGCCAATCAAATCCCAAGATAGCATCATAATCCTTCATCTTCAGCAAATAGAAATTACCAGGCAAAACTTGCTCCTTAATGCACACAGAAAGTGACGAAAAACACTGCTCGGTCAAGATAGTTCCTGCTGGAGTATGAACAGACAAGGGAACCTCCAACTTTTCCGAAACTAGACCATTCTCCTTTATCAAGACTTTGGCAAATCCTTCGGAAATAAAACTATGCGTGGCACCGGTATCAAACAAGACTCTAGCATGCATTCCCATAATTAAAATTGTACCTTCAGTGACGTGCTTTGCCAACTCTGCCTCGTCTCTAGCCAAGGCGAACACTCGAGCCGGAGCCCTCGTCTCCCTAATGCTCTCGGTGCCGGTCTCGCTGCTGCTGCTGCTGCTGCCGCTGCAGTCTGCTGTGCCATCTTCGGACAGTCTCTGATCTTGTGGTTCTTGTCACCACATCTCAAGCATCTCCGGAAGTCACCCAACACACCTCGCCTCCATGACGCTTCCAGCACTGGGTACACATTGGCTTCTCTGTAATCATACCTCCGCCTGGAGTCGGTGCCGCTGCTCTCGCTGGAACCACTGCTCTCTGCTGAAAAACTGGGGTCTTCTTCTTCTTATCCTGCCGCTGGAAAGCTGATGCTGGCCTCTTCAAAGAAGCTCTCTTCTCTTCAAGGTAAACTTCCATCTCTGCCTCCTGCATGCAAGCTGCTGACAAAGCTTCCTCCATGGAACGATGTCCTAATGCCACTAGTCTCTTCCTCAGGGACGGCTTCACCCCATGATAAATTTCTTTACCTTCCTCCGCTCATCTGCCATAATGTGAGGCACATACTTGGACAGCTCTGCAAATCTTGCCTCATACTCAAGTACACTCATTGACCCCTGGGTCAACGTCAAAAACTCCTGCTCCATGCAGTCCTGCACGTGCTCTGGAATGTACTTCGCCTTGAACAAGCGGACGAATTCAGTCCATGCAACCTCCATAGCACCATCTTCAAACTGTGTGCGAAGTACAGAAGACCACCATACGTCGGCACGCTCTGAAAAAGAAGGTAAGTACATCTAAGATATATTCCAACCAATACCCATAAACTCCTTAAAATCTATTTTACCTGCAGCATATAAGTAGCTAAGGACACTCTCTCCTCTTCCGCACAACGAAGGGCACGAAAGATCTTCTCCGTCTCTCTAAGCCAACTCTCCGCAAGAATGGAATCACTCTCTCCCTTAAAGAAAGTGGGGTCATCCTCCTGAATCTTTCCATCATAGGCACTCCTCCAAAAACTGCATCCTGAGCCGGTGCTCGTGCCTACAATCCAAAACATCCCTTAGATAACAACTCTTCAGTTACCACCTTGAATAATTCTTGCAGCTACCGACCTGAACCTGCACCTGCGCCTGCAATGCCGCTGTACTCTGAGCCTGAGTCTGCATCGCATGCACCAATCCTTGCATCAATGCTCCGTAGTCTACAGGTGGTGGTGGGGGTGGCAAAGGTACACCCGCCTGGTCTTGAGCCTGCTGTGCTGGAGTCTGCTGATCACCTGCTGACTCATCACCTCGAGCCGGGCCAGCTCCTCTACGTCCACGAGTCGCCATAGACTGCAAAATAAGCATCCTATTTAATAGCCTATCATCCTACATAACTTGGACTAATTCTTTATGCAGACTTGAAATATGAATACAATACTGATATTCTATTTATGTACATGTTCAACCTGGATCTCTCTGATACCAATCTCTGTAACGCCCCTCTTAGACCCAGTACAGTTACACCAACTCACATTGGATCTAGTAGAGGTATTACAGTGGAACGAATCCAACAATTTCCAATACAGGTTGAAATATACACAAATAACTATTCAATTCCAATGATAATTAACAGAACTTGGAATTAAACACTTGCAATCAGCATTTATTCAAAAGCAAATCTAATGCATAAAAGATAACAATAGTACAAGGTTTATTACAATCCAATGATCAGTTGCATAAAGGAAATTACATAAGATCCTCACATACAAGTCTACTCTAAAACTCTCTAAGACAAGCTAAGCCTCCACGTCCTCACGCTCTGAGTCAGTTTGCACTAACTCCACCGTATCCTCTGGCTCTCCTGAAATGTTAGGCAAGTATGAGTCCACAAGACCCAGCAAATCACATGAAAGACAGTTCAAGATATTAACATTATATTAGTTTTAAAACATGGTAGTACATTAGCATTCCATTCATTGATATCATATACTTTTCTTAATATAGTTCTAAGTCCATTGGCAATCATTCATTTCATGGTGATTTTAACAATTAAGGAAATAAAAATGTTTCACATGTAGCGTGGAATTACTCATTCATGAAAACTATTCGATGTTACGTGACTTACAACAATTTTCATGTATCAATTTCTCACTTATACATGCATTATTCTTTTACATAACAATTTTCATGTAGTAGTACAAAAACATTGACATGTAACAAGAAATCCTTTGAACAAGTTCACATGTAGGAATGTAAGCATATAACATGTAGTATGTAGCATGTAGAACAGGTAGACATGTAACTTGTAGCATGTAGATATGTAACTTGTAGCATGTAGTCATTTTCATATAGTTGCCAAGACATAGCCCACACTAAATTAGAGATCAGTAGTCATTTAACATTCACTTATCACCTAGGCAATGCGGTGATGAAGTCATAGTATTTGCGCAAAACCGGGGAAAGTCCTTCCCACCTTGACCAATAGAACAAGTCTACCTCCAGGATTTCAATCCGTTGCCCACGGATTCATTTCTTACATGTAGGTGAATCATTACCATAGGGGCATCTACGGTGTAGTTCCTTGTAGGAATCTCTAAGATAGCAATGTCTTATTGGCATCATTGTTATAATGCATACACTAACGTATATAATAAATAGTGACATTTCATTTCATACTATTTAACATGTGCCAATGCAATATTTCAAAGTACAACACTTTCAGTTCTGAAATTCTATTTACTGTACAACAGATTTCTATCATGATACTAATATTCATTCTTGCATTTTCATGCATTTTTATTCAATTCTATGTGTAATATATTGTTCAAAATTCATAAAAGAACGTACACATGTCTGAAAATTCTGAAATTTTAACAGAAATTCGAAATCAGTAATTACAATACACATGCCGAATTTCATAATTTTCTGATTTCTGAAACTATTTTTCATGAATTTAACTCTATTAAATCAACTAACTAACATGGTTTAATATTGAGAAAAGCTCACAATTTTCACATGGATAGGGATTACTGATATATCATATTTATTGCAGTAATCTAAACATCAATCAACATGCTTTCTTTTACATCATTGTACTTATCTTATACAATTTAAACCTTGATCATTGTCATGTAATTATGCATGTTCATCAATTCATATATATATGTATAAATATATAGAACCTGCACATTAAAGCAATAGACAGTCCATAACAATAACCTACTCTAATATTACATGGCTGAAACGCATACATTCATAAATTACACATTTAAAACTAATTCACTCAGATTTCTAGAATATATGATTCTGTTAAACTTGACGTCAATTAGTATGACGTTTACTATGGTCGACGTCCACATACGTTGTCGTTAAGTAATTATAGGCGGCGGCACATAGCGCCGTTAACACAAACCGACGGCGGCACATAGCGCCGTTTACATATAGTAAGGACAAAAATACATATATATTTCGGATGAACTAAACGGCAGTCGATATTGCTGTTTACATATTATAGGCGGCAATACCCTGGACGTCTAGTTCTAAGACACAGAAAACACAGAAACCTGCATGTAATAACGACGTTTCTAACCCTTCCCGTAGGTTGTTTACATGCTTTAAAAATATAGAAAAATGTTAAATACGTAGTATAACATATCCTAAACTAATCCCCCATGCAACTTGCCTCAATCCCTCCTAATGGAGTGTCGAATCCGAGCTCAAAGAAGCCCGTCTTGCCAGGGAGACAGTTCTTTCCTCCGTCTTCAAGCACTCCGAACCTCCTCCGATGAAGTTCCTCCGACTGGATGAGCCTTTGGGCACGAAGTCCTATGTATCTCCTCGGTGTAGATGCCTTCGAACCGCACGAACAAGCACCAGATCGCTCTGCAAATCCCTTCCTCGGCCCTCTTTCTCTCCTCCAGAACCAAAGCAAAAACCCCTTTTCTTCCTGCGAGATCTGGTCTTATAAAGACCTCTCAAGCAATGACCAAGCCTAATCCTGACCCTCGGATCTAAACGCATCGAATCAGCTCATTAAAACCTTCCCGAAACGGCCGATCTCCTTAATCCGGAACAGAAAGCTCAAAAACAGGCAAGTCAGTTTAACGTCAACATAGGTTGTCGTCTACCCCAAATATAAACGTCCATCGTTGATGTCATTTATAGTCTTTCCCATAATTAAATAATTCAGAAAAATATTAAACGTCAATACCTATCGTCGTTAACATCCATAAACGGCATGCGATGTTACCGCTTACAAGCTTTAACGTCAAATGATATTGACGCCTAGTTCTACACAGAACAGCATTCATTTATGCAGAAATAAACACACAATGAACAGAATACATTCAAGGAAATTCTAGGGTACTACAAATTACATCATTGAACACTTTAAAAGATTTTCTTGTTTGTTTTCCTTGAGCACATATCCCACAAACTAGACTGTCAATGATAGGGAAAGATTGTGGAAGACCTTTAACAAGATTCATTCTTATGAGTTTGCTTATGGTTGAGAAACTTGCATGACCCAACCTTTTGTGCCAAACCAAGCAATGTCATTTTTATTTGCAATCAAACAAATAATTGCAGAAGAATTGTCACTCAATCTATCATGTAACTATTATTTTCTCTTTTTCCAATCATTTGATTTTCTCATAAGAGGAGTCAATTATTTTGCATGAATCAGATTCAAAAAGAATTTTGTGACCATTGTCACACAATTGACTAATGCTAAGCAAGTTGTAATTCATCCCTTCAACTAACCAAACATCATCACTCAAGGTTATGCAAGACTTACCAATCTTTCCTTTGCCAACTATTTTGCCCTTATTCTTACCTCCGAAGGTGACTGACCCACCTTCCTTTTCAAACAAGCAGGAAAATTTATTTCTATCTCTAGTCATGTGCCGTAAGCGTCCACTGTCAAAAATCCAGATGTTTGAATTGGATGCACAACCTTCCTGCACACAACAAATTAGACAAGAAAAGTTTTTGGCACCTAGATGTGATTTGTAAGGCCCTAAAATTTTGTCCTTTTATTTGATATCATGTATGGATTCGTGCTTGTGTGTAAATATCATGTCTGCATATGTAGGTAACTATGTACATATTAGCTAGGTGTACTTACGTGTGCATGTGTAAATTAATTGTAAATAGTGGATGATTGCATGGTGTAGTAGTGTGTATATTATACTATATGTATTGCATGCATATACATAGTGTACATAGGGTTTTCTGCATGGTTTAATGCTCTGGCCGAAGAGCAAATTGGCGTCAACATGGATGGACGTCCATGTTGAGTAAACGTCCATATTGATGGACGCCAACTATGAGGTAAACGGCCATGGAAGTGGATGTCTACTTCTCTGATTTTCTGTGTGCAGCAGACCCCGAAATCTGGGTTGGGCTTGCTAACCGATTGGGGAGATGTCCCCAATGGCTCTTACCTCTCAAATCAGTCATGTGTGAGACCTCAGCCTTACCTTATAAAACTACCCCTCTGTGCAACCTTGAAGAGCTCTCTTGGCTCTTTGCATAGAGAGAAAACCCTAGCTGTGAGAACAAGAGAAAAACCTGAACTTTGGAGGCTTTGATCCGGCGACCAGAGGCTCCTTCCAGTGATCCACTGCGTCAAGGAGGAAGTCTAGACATAGAGGAAGGCTTCCCCGACCCCGGCCTGCAGTGGAGATCAACCTGGAACCCAGAGCAAGAGGATTTTGGAGGCTTCTTGGCACTGCCCAAGGAGAGCTTCAACAGCCATTTAGATCCCCTTGAAGATTTTTCTAAAGGCAAGTAACCCATCCCCGTGATGCATGTATATGTCGAATAGGTCTTAGGAATTTTATGGGATTTTACTCGTGTCCTGGATCCCCCACATTCACCCTTTCTTTGGAGCTCGGTCTGTGTTTTTGCACAGACAGGAACTTAACGGCAAGATCCCTTGCCGTTAAGCTCTTCAGTTGGCGACAGACGATGTTGCGGTTAACCCCTTTGAACGGCTAGCTTTGTCGTTTAGTTCTTCAAGACAGAACAGTGAGCTGTTCTTCCTTATATGTTATTAATTTCTGAAGTTTTCGCATGAGGATATATTGTAAACGTTATATGTTATGTTATATAGATAATGGAATGTGATGTGAGACTTTTACGTAATTCTGCAATTAGTATAAATTGCTAGGTTTATGTGAAATGCATGTTAGATGAGACCTTGGTTGTGTTAGTCTACTGTTCACATGATTCGTGAGGAATTTGAATGCCATAATTTTTCTAGACCATGTGTATGTATGTCATTCCATGCTCTGCAAAATTGGAAATTTTCCCATGATCATGTGATTTATTACAAATTCGGTAATGAAATTAGAAAGCATGTGTAGGGTCATGTAAAAATCACAGTAAATAGTATGATGTGAGATAAATTCGGGAAAAAATTCTTTGATAATTTGAATGTTAGGTACAGGTCTGAGAACTGTCAAATCCAACATTTATGTTGTGCTTCCATGATAACTGAATTATTATTGGTATGTGAATGAGTGTTTCATTTTCTGTAAATTGTGTGTACTTCAGAAAAATGTGAAAATTTTCATGAGTGGTCTAAACCCTGCAAACAGTGTGTGGTTAAATTTTCATGAGATTTGGGTAACAATAGGTTATATTGTGAAATTTCCATGTGAAAATGAGTTATTAATGCATGCTATCATGATTATGGTTTGATTATGTGTTTTCAACCTAATTAGTGTAAATTACTGAGTGTTTAAACTCTATCAAATAGTAGCACCATGAATTAGGAAAAACTGAACCATGTGCTAATAGCGACAACGTAAGTAATGCGTAAATTGGGTGAAATGTGTGTGTGTTAAAAAAAAATCGAAATGTGTAAATTGTGCCGTGTGTGACACTGCTTCCATAGAGGGCTGTGGAACCGTACCGTGGAAAAGTCCCCACGGGAAGGTTCAATGTGTTAAAATCCTATGGGCATTAGGATGAAATCCTGAATGTGGACAAGTACCACTGGTTAGGGTGGAGAGTTCTTCTCCGGTCTGCGTAGTACCAAGAGCCGTCACTGTGTTGCCTAGGTGGCGTCTATGTGTTATGTGTTATGATGTGAATGTGTCCTTCTAGTGGTGGTTTGGACTATGTGTCACGGCATCTAAATGTGAAAATGTGAATGTGTATATGTACAAATTGTGTAGTGTGAACATGTGTATATGTGTAATGTGTAAAAGTAAACATTGTGAATGTGCAAATGTGTAAACATGTGAAACAAATGTGTTAGAATGTGAAATTGTGGTTCATGTTATGAAAATGTGGGATTCATGTCAAAACAGCAACCTTAATGTGTTTATAACAATGTCTTACATGTGCAAAAATATGTAAAATCCATGTTGGGAGTATTTTCCTTTTATGTGTGTGAAAATCTCATGCTAAATTGCTATCATGTTGTAGCTTAAATGGTGAATGTAGCTCTCATGTGGATAGATAAATAGAAAGCATGTGGTAGGTATTTAATTTGGAATGACCTAAACCATGTATCATGTGTTGTGAATTATGTAGAAATATCATGACAGGTTGTTTCTTATCATTGTTCCAACCATGCTATATGTTTTGACTTAATGAAATTGAATGTAGGACTTACTTGTGATGTATGCATGTATGATGTGTATGGAATTACTTGCCGAGTCTTTTAGACTCACTCTTGCTTTGGCGTACAGGTTTAGCAGGTGACCCTACTTCCTTGGAGGAGACCGTTGAGAGCGACTCCGAGCGAGGAGAATAGAGTGTTGTGGAGTCACCGTTGTTGTATCTTACTTTCATAGTATGTAATTGAGACTTATGTAATTGAAGCTTATGTAAATTGTGGACGAACAATGTAATTTGAATTTTGTATTTCATTATGTGGACTTAGTTCCTTAAATTGCTATATGGATCATGTATGTTTAATGTGGGTGATGAAATGAAAAGACAGTAGTTCTTTTACTTCCGCTACTCTGTATTCATATTTGTGTACATCTCAATCATTTGTGTTAGTGCTTGGGTAAATGTCCCACTGTGATGAGACTCACTATACCGACGTGGATTGGTATAATCGTACCGGTATAAGGAGGGTCGTCGCAGAGATTTGTATCAGAGCGACTGGTTGAGATTGTACATAAATATACATAAGTTATCATCTCCATTACATGCTAAGTCTTTATAGAGTTGTCCACATGTGTAGAATTGATTAATTATGAATGAAAGATAGATAAGAAAGTGGTTAGGGACTAAATAACATAGTTTTAATAGTGATTAAATTAATTGCAGCATATGGCTTCACGCGGTAGACGTGGTGGTGTACCTACTCGCGATGGCGAGCAGAGGAGAGATGACCCTAGGCGTGAGGAGCAGACTGAGCAGCAGTCCCCGGCACCTCAGGGTCCTGTACTTCCCCACTGCCACCAGTGGATTATGGAGTGTTCATGCAGGGTCTAGTGCAGGCCATGCAGACGCAGGCCCACACCCAGGCTGCACTCCAGGCTCAGATGGAGGCTCAGGCGCGGGTTCCAGTTCCCCAGTTTCAGGACCATGGTGGACCCTCCATCACGGAAAGATTCAAGAGGATGTTGCCACCCTCTTTTAAGGGGGAGAGCGACCCATTGCTAGCTATGTAACGCCCCTCTTAGACCCAGTACAGTTACACCAACTCACATTGGATCTAGTAGAGGTATTACAGTGGAACGAATCCAACAATTTCAATACAGGTTGAAATATACACAAATAACATTCAATTCCAATGATAACTAACAGAACATGGAATTAAACACTTGCAATCAGCATTACTCAAAAGCAAATCTAATGCATAAAAGATAACAATAGTCCAAGGTTTATTACATTCCAATGATCAGTTGCATAAAGGAAATTACATAAGATCCTCACATACAAGTGCCACTCTAAAACTCTCTAAGACAAGCTAAGTCTCCACGTCCTCACGCTCTGAGTCAGTTTGCACTAACACCACCGTATCCTCTGGCTCTCCTGAAATGTTAGACAAGTATGAGTTCACAAGACCAGCAAATCACATGAAAGACAGTTCAAGATATTAACATTATATTAGTTTTAAAACATGGTAGTACATTAGCATTCCATTCATTGATATCATATACTTTTCTAATATAGTTCTAAGTCCATTGGCAATCATTCATTTCATGGTGATTCTAACTATTAAGGAAATAAAAATGTAACTTGTCGCATGTAGATATGACATGTAGCATGTAGATATGTAACTTGTAGCATGTAACATGTAGCATGTAGATATGTAACTTGTAGCATGTAGTCATTTTCATATAGTGCCAAGACATAGCCACACTAATTAGAGATCAGTAGTCATTTAACATTCACTTATCACCTAGGCAAAACGGTGATGAAGTCATAGTATTTGCGCAAAACCGGGGAAAGTCCTTCCCACCTTGACCAGTAGAACAAGTCTACCTCCAGGATTTCAATCCGTTGCCCACGGATTCATTTCTTTACATGTAGGTGAACCATTACCATAGGGGCATCTACGGTGTAGTTCTTTGTAGAAATCTCTAAGATAGCAATGTCTTATTGGCATTCATTGTTATAATGCATACACTAACGTGTATAATAGATAATGACATTTCATTTCATACTATTTAACATGTGTCAATGCAATATTTCAAAGTACAACACTTTCAGTTCTGAAATCCTATTTACTATACAACAGATTTCTATCATGATACTAATATTCATTCTTGCATTTTCATTCATTTTCATTCAATTCTATATGCAATATATTGTTCAGAAATTCATAACAGAACGTACACATGTCTGAAAATTCTGCAATTTTAACAGAATTCGAAATCATTAATTACAATACACATGCCAAATTTAATAATTTTCTGATTTCTGCAACTATTTTTCATGAAATTAACTCTATTAAATCAACTAACTAACATGGTTTAATTTTGAGAAAAGCTCACAATTTTCACATGGAACAGAGATTACTGACATATCATATCTATTGCAGTAATCTAAACATCAATCAACATGCTTTCTTTTACATCATTGTACTTATCTTATACAAATTAAACCTTGATCATTGTCATGTAATTATGTAGTTCATCAATCATATATATATATATTATATATCTAATATATATATATATATATATATATATATATATATATATATATATATATACCTGCACATTATAGCAATAGACAGTCCATAATAATAACATACTCTAATATTACATGGCTGAAATGCATACATTCATAATTATACATTTAAAACCAATTCACTCAGATTTCTGGAAATATATGATTCTGTAAACTTGACGTCAATTAGTATGACGTTTACTATGGTCGACGTCCACATACGTTGTCGTTAAGTAATTATAGACGGCGGCACATAGCGCCGTTAACACAAACCGACGGCGGCACATAACGCCGTTTACATA
Source organism: Colocasia esculenta (assembly GCA_014218235.1). Taxonomy (NCBI): domain Eukaryota; kingdom Viridiplantae; phylum Streptophyta; class Magnoliopsida; order Alismatales; family Araceae; genus Colocasia; species Colocasia esculenta. The sequence goes on from CM024760.1 coordinate 77,624,310, forward strand.
TAATAAGGACAGAAAATACATATATATTTCGAATGAACTAAACGGCAGTCGATATTGCCGTCTACATATTATAGGCGGCAATACCCTGGACGTCTAGTTCTAAGACACAGAAAACACAGAAACATGCATGCAATAACGACGTTTCTAACCCTTCCCATAGGTTGTTTACATGTTTTAAAAATATAGAAAAATGTTAAATACATAGTATAACATATCCTAAACTAATCCCCCATGCAACTTGCCTCAATCCCTCCTAATGGAGTGTCGAATCCGAGCTCGAAGAAGCTCGTCTCTCCAGGGAGACAGTTCTTTCCTCCGTCTTCAAGCAATCCGAAACCTCCTCCGATGAAGTTCCCCCGCCTGGATGAGCCTTTGGGCACGAAGTCCTATGTATCTCCTCGGTGTAGATGCCTTCGAACCGCACGAACAAGCACCAGATCGCTCTGCAAATCCCTTCCTCGGCCCTCTTTCTCTCCTCCAGAACCAAAGCAAAAACCCCATTTTCTTCCTGCGAGATCTGGTCTTATAAAGACCTCTCAAGCAAAGACCAAGCCTAATCCTGACCCTCGGATCTAAACGCATCGGATCAGCTCATTAAAACCTTCCGAAATGGCCGATCTCCTTAATCCGGAACGGAAAGCTCAAAAACAGGCAAGTCAGTTTAACGTCAACATAGGTTGTTGTCTACCCCAAATATAAACGTCCATCGTTGATGTCGTTTATAGTCATGCCCATAATTAAATAATCAAAAAAATATTAAACGTCAATACCTATCGTCGTCAACATCCCATAAATGGCATGCGATGTTGCCGCTTACAAGCTTTAACGTCAAATGATCTTGACGCCTAGTTCTACACAGAACAGCATTCAATTTATGAAGAAATAAACACACAATGAACAAAATACATTCAAGGAAATTCTAGGGTACTACAAGCTGAGAGCTGGATGAGGAAGATCGAGAAGATCTTCTGGGCTGTTAGTTGTGCGGACGAAGACAAGGTTACTTTAGCCACCTATATGCTACAGGAGAGAGCTGATGTGTGGTGGGCTTCCTTACTGCGTACCCGATTCGAGGACGGTGCTATTGATGTTGCTTGGGACGAGTTCGTGAGGCTCTTCCGGGCCAAGTTCGTCCCCGAGCATATCCTGGACAGGATGGAGCAGAAATTCCTTTCCTTGACTCAGGGCTCCATGACTGTACTCGAGTACGAGGCCAGGTTTGCTGAGTTATCTAAGTATGCACCTCATATAGTAACTGATGAGTGCAGGAAGGCAAAGAAGTTTGTGATGGGCCTTAAGCCATCACTGAGGACGAGGCTAGTAGCGTTTGATCATCCTACCTTGGACGAGGCCCTAGCGCTGCTTGTAGGAAGGAGGGTGAAATGGAGCAGTGCCTCGAGGAGAAGAAAGCTTTGCAGAAGAGACCTGCGGCCCCTTTCCAGTGGCAGGATAAGAAAAAGGCAAGTACCAGACACCGCAGCATCCAGTGGCAGTTAGCAGTACTTAGGTACCTTCTCAACGTTCCCCTGGTGTGAAGAAGGAGTGTCCCCATTGCGGGAAGACACACGGTGGTACGGCATGTTGGATGGTAGCGGGAAAATGCTTGAAGTGCGGAAGCAGTGACCACAAGATCAAGGATTGTCTGAGACTTCAGCAGGGAGACCAGCGCGGAGCGCCAACCCCAGCAGCGGTAGCAGCAGCAGTGCCAGCTACAGGAAGACCAGGAAGGCCTCGAGCCCCAGCTCGAGTGTTTGCCCTAGCACGAGAGGATGCCGAGCAGGCGGAGCATGTCACCGAAGGTACGGTTTTACTTCTAGGTGTGCACGCTCAGGTTTTGTTTGATATGGGTGCCACTCACTCGTTCATTTCCGAGCGGTTTGCTAGGAAGTTAGCTATAGAGTCAGGCGTAGAGTCTGAGGATTTGGAAGTTCCGTTGTCTGTACACACACCCGTGGGTACGGTATCGAGTGGGAAGTGTATTCCGTCGTTATATGTGTGCATTGAGGATAGAGTCCTAGAAGGGTGTTTCTTCTTGCTAAAGGTGAAGGACTTTGATGCTATTCTTGGTCTGGATTAGCTAGAGGAGCACTATGCATTGATAGATTGTCGTCGGAAGAGGATTGTTTTCGCATTCCTGGTGAGGACGAGTTCTCTCATCCCTTGCCAAGAAACTTGGTGGGAAAGTTGGTCATCTCTGCCATGAAGGCAATGCGCATGGTAAACAAGGGTTGTGACGCTTTTCTTTCCAGCGTAGTGTTAGTACCCGAGGCTGGTGAGTCACCTACTCTTGCAGAGATCGAGGTAGTGCAAGATTTTCCAGACATCTTTCTCGATGATTTGTATGGATTGCCACTGGATAGAGAGATAGAGTTCACCATAGAGTTGCTTCCGGGCACCTCTCCTATATCGAAGGCTCCATATCGGATGGCACCTGCGGAGTTAGCCGAGTTAAGGAAGCAGTTGCAAGAATTGCTAGTTAAGGGATTTATTCGCCCTAGTATTTCCCCTTGGGGCGCACCTGTCTTATTCGTAAAGAAGAAGGATGGATCACTTAGGTTATGCATCGATTATAGGAAGCTAAACCAAGTGACAGTGAAGAACAGGTATCCCTTACCTCGTATTGATGATTTGTTTGACCAGCTACAAAATGCATCAGTCTTTTCCAAGATCGATTTACGATCTGGTTATCATCAGTTGAGGATTAGGAGTGAGGATGTGTCCAAGACGGCGTTTAGAACCTGTTATGGACATTATGAATTTTTGGTTCTTCCTTTCGGATTGACCAACGCCCCTGCAACGTTCATGGATCTCATGAACAGGGTTTTAGGCCGTACTTAGATAGCTTTGTTGTGATATTTATCGATGATGTGTTGGTTTACTCTCCGGATGAGGCCACACACCGTCAACATTTGAGGGTAGTGTTAGAGGTTCTCCGTGAGCACAAGCTATATGCAAAATTCAGCAAGTGCGATTTTTGGTTGCGCGAGGTTCATTTTCTTGGGCATGTTATCTCCGTGCTGGTGTAGTAGTTGATCCAACAAAGGTCCAGGCAGTTATGGATTGGGAGACCCCCAAGACCCCTTCGGAGATTCGTAGTTTTCTTGGTTTGGCTGGTTACTATCGGCAATTCATTGAGGGATTTTCATCCATCGCCGCCCCATTGACTCAGCTTATCAGAAAGGGGGTGAAGTTTGTGTGGTCCGAGACATGGAGAGTAACTTTCAATTATTGAAGGCTAAACTTACTTCCGCTCCAGTATTGGTATTACCTAGTGGTGCTGAAGGTTTTGCCATTTATACGGATGCATCTCGGATTGGCTTAGGCTGTGTACTAATGCAGCAAGGAAGGGTAGTGGCGTATGCTTCTCGCCAATTGAAGGAGCATGAGCGTAACTATCCGACTCATGATTTGGAACTTGCGGCAGTGGTTCATGCACTAAAGATCTGGAGGCACTATCTTTATGGTGTCAAATTTAAGGTGTTCACTGACCATAAGGGCTTGAAGTATCTCTTCTCCCAGAAAGAACTAAACCTACGGCAGAGGAGATGGATTGAGTTCCTCAAGGACTACGACTTCGATCTTCAATATCATCCAGGAAAGGTGAATGTCGTAGCAGATGCTCTTAGCAGGAGGAGGTCTTTGCTCCAGCAGGATTGGAAGATGTTGGAGGATGCGGCGTGTGCGATGGCTGAATTAGAGCCCTTATGTCAGGCTTTTGTGGCTCAGTTATCCCTTAGGTCTTCGGTGTTGGATGAGGTGATCGAGCAACAGAAAGCCGACCCTAGACTCCAAGAGTTAGTGGGCAAGGCAGGCATCGCTCGTGATGAGGATGGCGTGATTAGATTCCACCACCGAGTGTGTGTCCCTGACATGGTAGATGTCCGTGAGCATGTTTTAGCAGAAGCTCATAGGTCGAGATTCTCTATTCATCCGGGTAACACTAAGATGTACCAGGATTGAAGAGGTCTTTTTGGTGGTCGGCATGAAGAGAGATGTAGCAGATTATGTATCTAGGTGTTTAGTGTGCCAGCAAGTGAAGGCCGAGCGGCAGCGACCATCTGGTCTTATGCAGAAGATGGAGATCCCAGTATGGAAGTGGGAAGCTGTCACTATGGATTTTGTTTCGGGTTTGCCTCGATCTAGACGGGGTAATGACTCGATTTGGGTAGTCATAGATAGATTCTCAAAGACTGCACATTTCTTGCCTATAAAGAAGAAGCAGTCAGTAGAGAGCTTGGCTAGATTGTATGTCAGTAGCATTATTAGATTGCATGGTGTGCCGAAGTCGATCATTTCGGATCGAGATCCGAGATTTACTTCAAGGTTGTGGAAGGGTCTTCAGGATGCTTTGGGTTCGGAGCTGAAGCTCAGTTCAGCGTTTCATCCCCAGATAGATGGACAGTCTGAGAGAACTATCCAAACGCTCGAGGATATGTTGAGGGCGTGTGTGCTGGATTGGAAGGATGATTGGGAGCACCATTTACCTCTTGTGGAGTTCGCATATAACAACAGCTTCATGCGAGCATTGGTATGGCTCCATTTGAGGCGTTGTATGGAAGGCCTTGCAGATCTCCTTTATGTTGGGAGGAGACCGGCGATAGGTAGTTGATCGGTCCGGAATTAGTTCAGGAGACTTCGGATAAGATTCAGCTTATCAGGAAGAGGCTTGTTGCGGCACAGGATAGGCAGAAGAGTTATGCAGACAACAGGAGGAAGGATTTGGAGTTCGAGGTGGGTGAGCATGTCTTTTTGAAGATTTCACCTACTCAAGGTGTCGTCAGTTTGGCAGGCATAGCAAATTAAGTCCAGATTCATTGGCCCAAATGAGATTCTCAAGTGTTTAGGTAGCGTGGCTTACGAGCTAGCTTTGCCTTCGGCTTTAGCTAGTGTTCATCCCGTTTTCCACGTATCTATGCTCAGGAAGTATGTTCGAGATCCGTCTCATGTTATTAGTCACAAGCCAGTGGAGATCCAGCCAAATCTGTCGTATGTGGAGCAACCAGTAGCTATTCTTGACCGGAAGGTTCAGCATCTCCGGAACAAGATTATTACGTCAGTGAAGGTTCTATGGCAGAACTTCTCACGAGAGGAGGCTACTTGGGAACTTGAGGATGCGATGAGGAAGAAGTATCCTCATTTGTTCGAACAGTGTTGTTTAAAGTTCGAGGACGGAGTTTTCTTAAGGGTGAGAGGGTGTAAGTCCCTCAAATTTTGTCCTTTTATTTGATATCATGTATGGATTCGTGCTTGTGTGTAAATATCATGTGTGCATATATAGGTAACTATGTACATATTAGCTAGGTGTACTTACGTGTGCATGTGTAAATTAATTATAAATAGTGGATGATTGCATGGTGTAGTAGTGTGTATATTATACTATATGTATTGCATGCATATGCATAGTGTACATAGGGTTTTCTGCATGGTTTAATGCTCTGGCCGAAGAGCAAATTGGCGTCAACATGGATGGACATCCATGTTGAGTAAATGTCCATATCGATGGACGCCAACTATGAGGTAAACGGCCATGGACGTGGACGTCTACTTCTCTGATTTTCTGTGCATAGCAGACCCCAAAATTCCGGGTTGGGCTTGCTCACCGATTGGGCAGATGTCCCCAACGGCTCTCACCTCGCCCATTAGTCCTGCGTGAGACCTTAGGCCTTACCTTATAAAACTACCCTCTGTACAACCTTGAAGAGCTCTCTTGGCTCTTTGCATAGAGAGAAAACCCTAGCTGTGAGAACAAGAGAAAAACCTGAACTTGGAGGCTTTGATCCGGCGACCAGAGGCTCCTTCCGGGATCCACTGCGTCAAGGAGGAAGTCTGGACATAGAGGAAGGCCTCCCCGACCCCGCCTGCAGGAGATCAACCTGGAACCGGAGCAAGAGGATTTTGGAGGCTTCTTGGCACTGCCCAAGGAGAGCTTCAACAGCCATTTAGATCCCCTTGGAGATTTTTCTAAAGGCAAGTAACCCATCCCCGTGATGCATGTATATGTCCAGTAGGTCTTAGGAATTTTATGGGATTTTACTCGTGTCCTGGATCCCCCACATTCACCCTTTCTTTGGAGCTCGGTCTGTGTTTTTTGCACAGAAAGGAACTTAACGGCAAGATCCCTTGCCATTAAGCTCTTCAGTTGGCGGCAGACGATGTTGCCGTTAACCCCTTTGAATGGCTAGCCTTTGCCGTTTAGTTCTTCAGGACAGAACAGTGAGCTGTTCTTCCTTATATATGATTAATTTCCGAAGTTTTCGCATGAGGATATATTTTAAACGTTATATGTTATGTAATATAGATAATGGAATGTGATGTGAGACTTTTATGTAATTCTGCAATTAGTATAAATTGCTAGGTTTATGTGAAATGCATGTTAGATGAGACCTTGGTTGTGTTAGTCTACTGTTCACATGATTCGTGAGGAATTTGAATGCTATAATTTTTCTAGACCATGTGTATGTATGTCAGTCCATGCTCTGCAAAATTGGAAATTTTCCCATGATCATGTGATTTATTACAAATTTGGTAATGAAATTAAAAAGCATGTGTAGGGTCATGTAAAAATCACAGTAAATAGTATGATGTGAGATAAATTCGGGAAAAAATTTCTGTGATAATGTGCATGTTAGGTACAGGTCTGAGAACTGTCAAATCCGACATTTATGTTGTGCTTCCATGATAACTGAATTATTATTGGCATGTGAATGAGTGTTTCATTTTCTGTAAATTTTGTGTAATTCAAAAAAATGTGAAAATTTGCATGAGTGGTTTAAACCCTGCAAACATTTTGTGGATAAATTTTCATGATGTTTGGGTAACAGTAGGTGTTAGACCCCGAATTTTTATTCTCTTTTATATATATGTATGTATATGAATAGTGTGTTGGGAGTTCGCTTGTTGTGTGCATAGCATGCGTAGTTCATTGTGCCTACTATAAGTTTTATACTTCTCTTGAGCATGAGCATATATATATATATATATATATATATATATATATATATATATGTCTATTCGCGTAGAAGTGAGCAATTAGCTAAATTAAGAAGTAATATGAATGTTCTCTTTTCTTTTCCAAGAATCTTAGACTTAGAATGATTGAGTAATATTATGTATGTATTTTCTAAATATTGAAGAATATCCTATACTACCTATTTCATGGAATTTTGTATAAGAGTATATGAAGTACATATGTGTATGTAGGTATGTATGTTATCTTGTGCGTGTGACAATTGTATACCTAATTCTACATGCATAACACCTTGGTGTACTTATGTATGCATGTGTATGTTTAATTGTAAACATGGTTCATTGCATGGTTTAGTTAATGCGTACATTGTACTTCGTACATTGCATGTACATAAAGAGTTCAAGCATGGTAGGTGTATTTAGTAGTTTATATTGGGATTCTATACTCCTCATGAATAACATGCATGTATTTTTATGATAATTAGGTGAGGATAGTCAATTGGCTAAATTATGCATATAGTACTTAAGCAATGTTAGGTAAAGTTGTGCAAGTTAATCTAATTATCGGTTCGCATGTTGTACCCATCCATTTCAAGCATAATGTACACAAGTGTGCTACACCCGTGTGTGTATACTATATATATGCCAAATCAAGTGTGTATGCATAGGTAGATATCTATGTACATCTCATCTTAGTGTATTCATGTATGCTTGTGTATGCCTAGGTATAAATGCTATTGATTGCCCGTGTAGTAATATACATGTTATACTGTATACTTTGTATGCGTATGAAGATATTCATGTGCGTGTGTTATCTTAAATGTACCTATGTATGTATGTGTAGGATAAGTAGTAATTATTGGATATTTACGTGGTGTAGTGGTGTATACACTATACTACATAGATTTCATGTGCATGTATGAGTGGGTTAAGCATGGTTCTGCATGATTTTAAGTTCTGGCAGAAGAGTGTATTGGCGTCAACATACATGGACGCCCATGTTATGTCAGCGTCCATATCGACGGACGCCAACCCTATGTAGCCGTCCAGGGATGTGGACGTCAATATCCCTAATTTTCTGTGCTCTGCAGAGCGCAGAGAACACTCATTGGGCCAGGCCTCTGATTGGGGAGATGTCTTCCCAACGTCTCTCTTGTCCTTTCAGCCCCTGCACGAGCCCCTCTTGCCCCCTATTCTTTAAAACACCTCTCTCTGCTACCTAGAGAGCTCTCTTGGCTCATTTTCTAAAAGGAAACCCTAGCTGAGAGAAGGGATGAAGGACTGACCTTGAGAGCTCAGATCCGGCGTTCTGAGGCTTGGATCCGGTGATCTTCTTCGACAAGGAGGAAGTCCAAGCATAGGAGAAGGCTTCCCCGGCGTTGGACTGCGGCTTGCAACCCCTGGAACCCGGAGCAAAGGATTTCTGGAGGGTTCTTGGCAAGAGCCAAGGAGAGCTTCATCGGCTATTTTGATCTATTTAGAGGTTTTTCTTCAGGCAAGTAAACCCTAGGTCTTGAGCCTAGATATGTCCCCTAAGTCTCAGGAATTTTTGTGGATTTTAATTCGTGTCCTGGAGCCCCTATTCTGAATCTTTTTCCAAGCTCGGTCTGTGTTCTTACACAGACAGGAACTTGACGGCAAGAGACCTTGCCGTCAAGTGCATCTGTTAACGGCATGAGATAATGCCGTCAACCCCTGTAAACGGCTAGACATTGACGCTGAGTTCGTCAGGACAGAACCGTTAACTGTTTTCTCTCCTCTAAATGACTATTTTCGATGGGTTTCTCGCGATGAGGATATACTGTAAACCCTATACGTTATGTAAGATATCTATTGTGGTGTGTGGATGGGTTATTAAGCATGGTATGAGTAATGCAATTTAATTGTTTTGTGAAAATGCATGTATGTTAAGATAATAACCTTCTTGATTCACTGTTTGGATGATTTAGAGAGGGTCGGAAAGTGCTAAATGTTGTGAGCCATGTATGCATGCATCATCATCCCCTGCAATTTCTATGATTTTTCCCATGTTTATATGATTTGTTAGAGTTTATGTTTTGGAAAATAGAGAATATGTGTAGGACTATTAAATTCTCTAGTAAATCATGCTTTGTGCAATAAATACGGGTAGAATGTCGTTTAAATACAGGCATGTCAGGTCAGGGTTGAGGCATGTTAAATCAAATGCTTATGCTAGGTTTCCATGCTAATAGGGATTTCAAATAGCATGTAAAATAGATGTTTGATTTTCTGTAAATTCTATTTAGCTCAGAAAAATCTGAAAAATTGAGGGTATGATCTTGAACCCGAAAATAGCATGTGGTTAAAATTTCAGGTCATTTGGACCAGTATATAAAGAGTTATGTGTTTTTCATGTGAAATGTAATAATCTACATATGTTATCGTAATGTGGTTAGTTATTGCTTAAACCCAACCTGATTAGTGCATTTACTGTGTTAAACTCCTGAAATCTGTAGTAGCATGGTTAGGAGAAAAACAAAGTCACGTTGTGCATGAGAAAATGAGGGAGATGTGAGTGTTATGTGTAAAATACGTGTTAAAACTCGGCAAGAGTAAAGTGTAAAAGTTGTGCCTATGTGACACTGCTACCCTAGAGGCATCGGGAGCCGTATATAGAAAAGTCCCTATAGAAGGCTCCATGTGATATAAGTTTGTCCCAAAGGCATGGGGAAAACCCCGGAGGTGGACAAGTACCACTGGATAGGGTGGAGAGGGCTTCTCCCGGTCTGCGCAGTTACCAAGATTCACCACTGTATTGCCTAGGTGGTGGGTATGTGATTATGAGTCGTGTTATGTGTTATGTGTTGTGAAAAGAGTTATGAGAATGAGTTGTGTTATTTGTTAGTGTCCTCTACTGGTGGTTAGGACAATGTGTCATGGCAAATCGATTAACCAATGAAAGAATGAATAAAGTGTGAATATGTGAATATGGCACGTGGTAAGTGCCCATGACGCACGTGGTAAGTGCAATCGATGTGATATGTGATAAGTGAAAGTGGAAGAGTAAATGATGTGGAAACGAGTAGATTGTGTAAGTGTGAACATGTGTACATGTCAATGTGTAAAAGTGAACAATGTGAATGATAAGTGTGCAATCATGTGGGATAAATGTGTTAAATTGTGAACTTATGATATATGGCATGAAAGTGTTAAATGCATATCCAAATAGCAACCTAAATGTATGCAAAACGATGTTTCACATGTGTAAGAATGAGTAGAATCCATATTAGGAACTTCCCTTTCAAACATACGATAATCTCACGTTAATTGCTATCATGTTGTGATTGAATTGTATATATATATAGCTCTCACGTGAATGAAATGGTAGTGAGCATGTAATAGGATTTTCACGTTTGCAAAAGGTTGATTATGAATATGCAAATGCATGAAAAATATTTGGATTCCATGCTAGTTGGAAGGCTCAATTAGTATAAAACTTTTATACTAAGTGCTCATGGATTGCTAAATGGTTTTACCATGTTTTAACCTTCAAGTCATGCTACAAATGTGAACCATGTGCATGTGATTTTATTATGTTAAAACAGCAAGCAAATTGTATAAATAAATACAAAAAGGTCATGTAAAAAGCAAGTAGTCATCGTGCTAGCTTGTTCTTTTCTTTACGCTCAATTGTATGCTCTAGTAGTAGAAATATCTATGGGTTAAAAGAATGTGTGGACGAATCATGCTACATGTTGAATGTATAAAATAAGTGCATGTGTATGGTGTAATGCTCATGATTTAGAATAAAATTATGGTAGACTAAAGCATGCTCCTGTGAAGATAATATGTATTGCTAGTTGAGAGTAAGGACCATGAGTACCTTCGTGATTTGATGATAGTGTGCACCTCTTTAATGTTAATGCCATTTAGTGAGTGTGACATGTTTAAGTTTAAGACTTCGGTTTGCTTGCTGAGTCTTTGGACTCACTCTTGCTTCGGCGTACAGGTTGACAGGTATCTTTTTCTAGAAGGAAGCTTGGTGAGGATCGTCATTAGAAGACTATTTTGTGGAGCTATTACTAGTTGTACTTTCCTTTTTTTTTCCTAGCACGAAAAGGATTATTGTATGGACAATATTTGGACAATGTAGTTCTTTTATCTTGTATTAATGTGGACATTGTCTTTCTATTTCGCTATTTAGATTGTGGAATGTGTGTTGGTGATGGGTAAGAGTTGAGTTGATTATTTTATTCCGCTGTACTCTATTGCTATCCAGGTACATATCAACCTATTGACTAGTGTTGGGTACATGTCCCACTGTGACGATGCCCTTTTTACCGATGGGGATTGGTATAATCGTACCGGTATGAAGAGGGTCGTTACAGTAGGTTATATTGTGAAATTTCCATGTGAAAATAAGTTATTAATGCATGCTATCATAATTATGGTTTGATTATGTGCTTTCAACCTGATTAGTGTAAATTACTGAGTGTTTAAACTCTGTCAAATAGTAGCACCATGAATTAGGAAAAACTGAACCTGTGCTTAATAGCGACAACGTAAGTAATGCGTAAATTGGGTGAAATGTGTGTGTGTTAAAAAAAATCAAATGTGTAAATTGTGCCGTGTGTGACACTGCTTCCATAGAGGGCTGTGGAACCGTACCGTGGAAAGTCCCCACGGGAAGGTTCAATGTGTTAAAATCCTATGGCATTAGGATGAAATCCTGGAGGTGGACAAGTACCACTGGTTTGGGTGGAGAATTCTTCTCCCGGTCTGTGCAGTACCAAGAGCCGTCACTGTGTTGCCTAGGTGGCGTCTATGTGTTATGTGTTATGTGATGTGAATGTGTCCTTCTAGTGGTGGTTTGGACTATGTGTCACGCATCTAAATGTGAAAATGTGAATGTGTATATGTACAAATTGTGTAGTGTGAACATGTGTTATGGTGTAATGTGTAAAAGTAACATTGTGAATGTGTAATGTGTAAACATGTGAAACAATGTTTAGAATGTAAATTGTGATTCATGTTATGAAAATGTGGGATTCATGTCAAAACAGCAACCTTAATGTGTTTATAACAATTTTTACACGTGCAAAAATATGTAAAATCCATGTTGGGAGTATTTTCCTTTTATGTATGTGAAAATCCCATGCTAATTGCTATCATGTTGTAGCTTAATGATGAATGTAGCTCTCATGTGGATACATAAATAGAAAGCATGTGGTAGGTATTTAATTTGGAATGACCTAAACCATGTATCATGTGTTGTGAATTATGTAGAAATATCATGACAGGTTGTTTCTTATCATTGTTCCAACCATGCTATATGTTTGACTTAATGAAATTGAATGTAGGACTTACTTGTGATGTATGCAGTATGATGTGTATGGAATTACTTGCCGAGTCTTTTAGACTCACTCTTGCTTTGGCGTACAGGTTTAGCAGGTGACCCTACTTCCTTGGAGGAGACCGTTGAGAGCGACTCCGAGCGAGGAGAATAGAGTGTTGTGGAGTCACCGTTGTTGTATCTTACTTTCATAGTATGTAATTGAGACTTATGTAATTGAAGCTTATGTAAATTGTGGACGAACAATGTAATTTGAATTTTGTATTTCATTATGTGGACTTAGTTACTTAAATTGTTATATGGATCATGTATGTTTAATGTGGATGATGAAATGAAAAGACAGTAGTTCTTTTACTTCTGCTACTCTGTATTCATATTTGTGTACATCTCAATCACGTGTGTTAGTGCTTGGGTAAATGTCCCACTGTGACGAGACTCACTATACCGACGTGGATTGGTATATCGTACCGGTATAAGGAGGGTCGTCGCATGATTGGTGCCAACATCCTAAGTAAAAAGAGAAATCAAATCCTTTCTAACCCATATTTGAGCATTTTTCTTCACAGTGTTCTTTGGAACAGAAGATTCAACTTTTTGTTTTTCAAATTTCTGAAAACTATACCACTTAGCTGATTTATTCCACTGTGAAAATCTTGGCATGTAATGCTATTGATGAGCAGGAAAATGTGAGTGATAAAAAGAAGGATTGAACCATTGGTTACCATTGTACCTTTGGTTCCAAGGATTATTCCATCTTGAATTGTAAGATGTGTGAACATTCCAATTTCCATGAGAAAAATGATTCTCTATTGCTTTGAAGTTTTTCTGATTTTTATAATAGGCAGGTCGACCTATGCAGTGTTTGTGTCGACCTATAAATGGGGTAGGTCGACCTGGGTAGTGTGTGTGTGTCGACCTATGCATGGGGTAGGTCGACCTGGGTAGTGTGTGTGTCAACCTCACAGGTTCTTTTTGTTTTAGCATTTTACCTTTGTTTTTCAGATAGACCTGCCTTGACAATTTTATTAGAGGAGTTTTTGCTGATTCTGTTTTCTTTTCAGATGATTCAATTTTCTTTGAATTTTGTGATTCAAAACCTAAACCATGTTTATTTGAATTCATCTTCATTCCCAATAGAGCATTCAGATTTTCTTTGCCTTGTGTGAAGTTCTTGATGATCTCTTCTTTTTCTTTAAGGCAATGATTGAGTTTTTCAATTTGAATCAAATTTTCTTTATTTTCCTTTCTTTATCTTCAAATTTCCTGACAGAATTCATAATCTCTTTGTTCAATTTTTGAATCCTCAGTTTCAGATCATCAACAAGAATTAACAACTCATCATTTTTCCTTGATTTGGTCTGAAATCTAAGCTTCCAATTCAGAAATTTTTCTAGATGATGATGTGTCAATGAAGAATACGGTCAATTTTTCTTTTCAAATATTTATTTTCTTTTCTTACTTCAGAATATTTCAACCAAATTACCATATGCTTCTTTCCAATCTTCAATGGTAAATAGTTCAAAAGATATATCTATCTGTTCTTCATTGCTTGCAGCCATGAAGCAGACTTCATTTTCTTCTAAACTAGAGGATTCTTCATTGCTATCTGAGCTTTGATCCTCATCTGACCATGTAGCTACCATAGCCTTGTTCTTCTTTCTGTGAAACTCCTTCTTATGTCTGTTGAGCTTATCCTTCTTATTCTCTGGACATTCAGCCTTCATGTGTCCAGATTTGTTGCATCTGTAACACACAGAAGTTCATCATTTTTCTTGTGATCAACATGTGAGAAGGAGTGTTTCTTTTTACCAGACATGACATTTTTCTTATTACCAAAGTTCTTCTTGTTGGATTTCAAAAATGTCCTAAATTGTCTAGTTATCAAAGCAAGATTATCATCCTCAGAGTCAGATTTTTCAGATTCATAATCTCTTTAGATTTTCCTTTACTACTCGAGGAAGCTTTAAGAGCAATGGGTTTTGTTTTCAACATGTGTTCTTCAGATCTCTTAAGATTTAGCTCATAAGTCATTAAGGATCCAATGAGTTCATCCAATGTTATTTTGGATAAATCTTTTGAGTCCTCAATGACTGTAGCTTTAGTGTGCCACACATGAGATAAAGAACGCAAGATCTTCCTTACCAAATCTTCATTTGAGTATTCCTTACCCAAGCTCAAAGTCCATTGATGATAACCATAATCCTAGCAAACATCTCAGATATGGTTTCATCAGATTTCATGACAAACATTCATAATCAGAAACTAGCATGTTTGCTTTAGTTTCCCTAACTTGAGATGTGCCCTCATATAACATTCTAATTTATCCCACATCTTCTTAGCAGACTTACACATAAAAATCTGGAGTACTCCTTCGGATGGATGGCACATTGTAGCATGTTCATGGCATTGTAGTTCAGGGTAGCCTTTCTGATCTGCTCCCTTGTCCATGTATCTTCGTCCCCAGTGATTTCTACTGGTCCTTTCTCAACAATCCTCCAGACTTCATAGTTCTGAGCTCGAAGAAATACCATCAATCTGTTCTTCCAGTAAGGGTAATCAGTACCATCAAAAAATGGAGGTCTATTGATTGAATGACCTTCTGCAACGAAACCTCTGGAATCCATGATCAAGACAATTAGATGAAACTAGCAGCACAAATTAAGCAAGTGATTGAGTAAATCAAAACCAGAAACACAGATGATTCCACAAAGCACCTCAGAGTATAGACTCTGACCTGCTCTGATACCAGTTGTTGGGATCTGATAGGTGACTGAATCAATGTTAATTACGAGTATGTGTATGGCAGCGGAATTAAAATGAGTGACACACACAATTCAATTAGATCAAGTTGTGGTGTGTGAGTATAGAGTGAAACGAGATAACAAACCACAAGAAAACCACAGTGTACAGAGAAATTTAAGGTGGTTCGAAGAACACAACTTGTGTCTCCTACGTCCACCTCCCCACGACAGAGGAAACACTAGCACTAGTATGAACAACCTAGAGCAAGACGACTCCAACACCTTTGAGTGCGACGACTCAAAGAAAACCCAGAAGATAGGCACGACGACCTACTCCACAGACCACTTGTAAGTTCAACAACTCACAAGCAATTGAGCACGACGACTCAAACACCATAGCACTACGGCTCCAAACCTGAGTACACTGTACTCAAAACCTTTGGACCATGATGGATCCAAGTTCTGCTAGAACAAGCTCAATTAGAGAGTAGATCTTCTAGCGCGATCTATCTCAGTACAATGAAGAAAATAGAACAAATAGAATTTGATGATCTGTGTAGAACGCATACACAGATCACCCAATTAAAGTGTTAACTAGATGAATTACATACTCTGAGAGGTTTCCAAGCTTTTTCGATCTGTCTTCATCACGAACTCCTCCAATCACGAACTCCTCCTCTTCTTCTCCTTCTTCTTCTCGTTCTTCTTCTTCCTGGCGGCGATGCTCTGCTCCCTTTATGGATGCAGGTTCCCCTTTTTCCCGCTCTCCTTTTCTGGGAACTGTATGAGTTCTCTCTCCTTTGGAGTACGAAGATCATGGGTATTTATAGTCCCATGTGTCCATGTGGAGCCTTGGGGTGCGTGGGCACAAAACTAGGTAAAATCCCTTGAGTCCCACGCAGACACGTGTTCAGAAAATTTAGGATCTGAATCATCATTCGAAGTGTGTTTACACAATCAAGTTGTGTGTCAACACATGATCCTTGCATTGTGTCCTGACAGCACTGAATGGTGACTTCTGTCGACACACATTTTACTTGTGTCGACACACCTAGTCATAGACCAAATATCATCTTTCTGAGAGTACAGGATGTGTCGACACATGATCAACTTGTGACAGCACCACTTGCTTCTTATCTTCTGGCCGTTCTCTGGATGCAATGGATGTGTCGACACGTGATGGTTCTGTGTCGACACCACTGACTACTTTTCACTTCACTACTTTCTAAATACAATGAATGTGTCGACACCACTGACTTCTTCAGTTCTAAATGGCTTTTGTGAACAGATGCTGTGTTGACACATGATGTGCTTGTGTCGACAAAACTTTGACAAAATTATGTGAACCTGTATATATGAAGTGTGAACCATCAAAACATGCCATTATCATCAAAATCTGAATTATTAAGTGTTAAAACCATGTTATTTAGTCATAATTATAATATGTACAAAATGTCATCATCAAAATCAAATTATGAGTGATGCCAATTAGTCATAATTAAAATCATCATTAAAGGTTTCAAATACACACTCAACATAATAGGTTGGACATGTTTTGGGTGTTTTTGGGGTGATCCTTAGAAGGACTCTTCTGGACCCCCTCTGTCAGGTGTCATGACTGGTCTAAAGGTCGTGATGCATGCGCCGACCACGACAGGCTTTGTGTTGTCACAGTGGGCATGGGCGTCGCGATAGCTTAGGGCACCGTGACATGGTGGCGGCAGGCATGGGCGTCGCGACAGCATCATGACATATTAGGGTGCCGTGACATGGTTGCGTCGAGTTTGGGCATTGCGACAGTGTCACGACGGCCTTGGGCGTCGTGACAAGGGCAGACATAAGTGAGTTTCATGCAGAGTCTGTTTCTCGTCGCGTCTTTGCTTATTCTCAGTTTCTTCTGTACCTGTGGCACTAGTGCTATTTCCTAGTACGGTTCTACACTAGTCATTCGCCCGGTGCTCGGCACCTGAGGGCTTGTCCGGCAAGAGGTTGTTATCATTTACCTGGGACCCCCATCCTCGTGCACCCATTGAGGGAGTTCTCTAGGCGATGGGCATGCTCGGGTTGCATAGACTCTAGAGCATAGGGGAAAATGGTGGTAGGACAGCGGCATCGAGTCATTTACAAGCTCTCGTAGTTGGTCTGGGATGCCAAGGTCGTTCAGAGTTCTTCTCGGCGCAGGCTAGCTAGTCCTTTTCTCACTGCCTCGCTCTTTATGGCCTCGGAACCACCTAGAGAGGCCAGGCTTGGGACCGTAGTCTGGTCAGACTATGGCGGTTACTGTGTGGTTACTTTGTGTTCCTCAGATCCACTCAGAGGAGACGTGGAGGCCAGAGCTGCGGTCGAGGATAAGACGTCAATGGATGCACCTAGCCAGTTGACTAGTGGTAGTTGCTTCTGTAGCTAGTGTCGTTTGTCCAGGAAGGGTTCTTCTCTCTATCTATGTTATAGCCATGTGGTGATCACGATGGGCAGGTCGTACGGTGTTTCTGACTGCGTTACAGTCCCCGTACTGCTGCTAGTTAGTTAGCTTTCCTTCCGCACTTTCCTGCGTTAGAGTAGAATATATAAATGTTGTCATTTACTTAAATTATAGTTGTTATCTTGTCTGTTAGAGCCAATAGGTGATTGGTAGTCCCTACTGAGCTTCTGTTGTTAAGCTCATCTCTCCTTTTTCCAGGTGAGACTTCTCAACAGTGACCGAGTGCGCATCGGGCGGAGTAGGCGGGGCAGTCGTCGTCATCCTCGTAGCTAGCAATGGGCTCCCCTTTACTTCCAGTTGTACCTCACCCTTGAGGTATTCCCCTAAAGGCCCTGTTCTATTCTTCCCCTTGCTTACTTGTACTCGTGGTGTGTTGGGATTGTACCTAGAGCAATACATAGTACTCTTGCTCTTTCCCTCTTACTTCCGTCTGTGCTTCTAGTTCAGTAGTTGATGTTTATTTCCTTTACATATCCTGTTAGACTTGTTTATAGCCCTTTTGGGTCCCCGGATCTGGGGCGGCGACTGTGAAAATCAGGTCCCTCAGTTGGGGCCAAGGGTTAGGTTCTCAGGGTCATTACACACACATAAGTCATTTAGGACCTCAACAGAGATTGGTTGACTTAAGCTATTTCATATTCGTTAGATCATCTTCATTATCGGGGTTCAATAATTAATTTTTAAAATAAACTGTTCACACCCCCCCCCCCCCGCCTCTAGGTGGTCATACCCTGGGCAATAGTTCCATGACAACCAAGATGAGAGCAGATGAGCCACATGCCACCGCCTCTCTGAGCCTCGAAGTTCCATCTCAGCTAAGACGAGAGTGGACAAACCACGTGTCGTTGCTTTTTCGAGCCTCAAAGTTCCATCTTGGTAAAGACAAGAGTGAATGAGCCACGTGTTGCCACCTCTCTGAGCCTCAAAGTTCCATCTGAGCTAAGATGAGAGAGGACGAGCCATATGTCATTGCCTCTTCGAGTCTTAAAGTTTCATCTCAGCCAAGATAAGACTAGATGGGCCACATGCTGCCACCTTTCCGAGCCTTGAAGTTCCATCTCGTCTAAGATGAGAGCAGACAAGCCACATGTCACACCTCTCTAAGCCTTGAAGTTCCATATCAGTTAATACGATAGCGAATGGGCCATGTGTTGTCGCCTCTCTCATCCTGAAAGTTCCATCTTGGCCAAGAAAAGAGTAGAAGAGCAATGAGTCGCCACCTCTTTGAGTCTCAAAGTTCCATCTCGGCTAAGATGAGAGTAGACGAGCCACATGTTGTTTGCTTCTCTGAGCCTTGAAGTTCCATCTCGGCCAAGATGAGAGCGAACAAGCCACATGTCGTAGCCTGTTCCAACCACAAAGTTCCATCTTGGCTAAGATAAGAGTGGACGAGCCACATACTACCATCTCTCTGAGCCTCAAAGTTCCATTTCGGCCAAGACTAGAGTAGACAAGCCACATGCTACCACGTCTCCAAACTCAAAGTTCCATCTCGGCCAAGTTGAGAGTGGATGAGCCACATGTTACTGCCTCTTCAAGCCTCGAAGTTTCATCTTGGCCAAGACGAGAGCAGACGAGCCATGTGTTTACCTCTCTGAGCCTCGAAGTTTCATCTCGGCAAAGATGAAAGCGGGTATGATGTGTTGTACTTGTAGATTTTGATAATCACAAAAGTACTAATTCTAATTCATGATGATAAAATCACAAAAGACCAATTCTCATTCATGTTGATGACCTAAGTATTTATTTTATTATATTTAATTCGATGGTCAAATTTGTGTGTTAAGTGTGTAGAAAAATAGTCCAAAAGTCACACTTGAAGTGGACTTCACAAAGGCCAAGACTGGAACAAAACAGAATTTTAAGGTGTGCAGAACTGACAATCGAACGACCGATTTCAAGAAATCTGACGACCTAGTGTCCCAGAAGTGCAAGTTGTAGAAGACAGAATACAGGCAAAATTGGACTACTGATCTAGGGGAATCGATCGATTGATTTTCCCAATAGCTTCAAATCTGAGACAGTTCAAGAATCAGATGACCGATTTAGTGCATTGTGTTGATGCAGAAGATGAAGCAGGTCTGCTCTAAGGCTAAGTCTAAAATCTGAAAATCGATTTGGCAATTCCGATCGATCAATTATGGAAACACAATTTCCTATTTTAGATGGACTCTTTCCTCCATTAGGTTTCTGCCCATGGTTCCTTCCAAGTTTGGATCTTTTGGGTTGATATATATATATATCCATCCCACGCCCCAGCAAGAGACCCATGATGCTAAAATCCTTTTATCTAGAAAAGCGAGGGTTTTGGAGAGAGAGGCACAATTTTAACTGTGCAATAAGGATATTTCTAACGACCCGACCTCCTGGACCCCCGCCAGGGACCCTGAAGGTCACGCCGCCACCCACGGATCCGAAGACCGGAAGGGTTAGAATTTAGTCCAGTGAGATAAGCAATGAATTCAAATAACTATAACAAGAAAGTTCGTACATTAATAAGGAAATTACGCACAACATGTTTCAAATAAAAGTACAGGTACAGAAAGAAAAGTGCAATCCTTAAGGGATATACCTCGAGGACTTGCAAAAAGGCAACTCTTAACTCACACAGTACAAGAGCTCTCACGCTCACAACTCACACTGCTGGCAACGATGGCGGAAACAACCGCCACCACAACCGTCTGGAAACGAACTCCTACGACAGCGAGTCCCTACCTGAAGAAAGTAGTGAGCCTCGTGAACAAGGCCCAGTAGGGATAACCAGTCTCGTATCAGCCAGAGCAGCAGAAACTACAAAGAAAAGCAGAAGCAACTACTCTAGAAAGCAGTAAAACGAGAAACACCTACTGCAGATAACTACAAAGTAGCGGAACAGAGTAACGCCATGACCCACAACTAGGGTCAGGCCAGAGATGACTCCCACAGAACCAGCGGAGTCAAACACCATGCGGAAGTAACCTCGGCACACACTCGCCGAGATAAAGAGCTCACGGAACACCGGAGCAACCACGTGAGACCCGAGTCTCATCATGCAAGCACAGCCATCCCAAACCTCCACGAGGTCAGGAAGGTACACAGATAGGTGTCACCACGAACAACACCGAGCAGCCCCATGAGAAGAATGTCTCACCACAAACACGGCCACTACAGACCTCCACAAGGTCGAGGGCCCCAAACTGAACCACCCTGGACCCCGAACACGCCATGAGGTTAGGGAAATAGACTCGTCGATGCCACACGAATGGGCACCAAGGAACAGAGTATGGGAACAGTAGTTGGGTGCCTGCACTAGGGCTGTTCAGAATTCAGTTCAAACCAAAAAACCGAACCGACCGGTTCGGTCGGTTCGGTTCGGTTTGAAATCTTACACAATTCAGTTCGGTTTCAGTTTCTGAAACCGAATAAACCGAATATATATATTATAAATATAAAATATAGTCAAACTAACCGTAGACAGGTTGGCTAACGCATCTGTGCCCGCCTGCGCAGGCGTGGGTTCGATACTCAACTCCCGCAGGCGCATTTTTTTGGTCAAAAAATTGTGAAATTCTGTAAAACAGATGGCGGAAGCAGGGATTCAAACCCTCATCCGGTGAGACGAAGCGTGAGTGCCTTAGCCACTGAGGTGTCTGCTAGCTTCTATCGTAAAAGATATTAAACTTCGGTTTAAACCGAACGAACCGTTCGGTTCGGTTCGGTTTGACCTTGGGATTCGGTTCGGTTCGGTTTGGCCAAAAAATGAGCCAACCCGGACCGAACCGAACCGTGTTCACCCCTAGCCTGCACAAGGCACCCCGAGAGAACACGTGACACAGAAACCGCCATAAGCACATGACAACGAGGCCAAACCGACAATGCCCACGAAAGCTAGACATGGCTAGGGTACAACCACCGTGCAGGCTAGGGCAACGAGACACACTTGGAAACAATGTGAAAGGAAACGTCGTCACAACAAGAGCAACCAAGCCACCGCCACTAGTAGCTAAGAGGAGGACACACCAGCCACTCCTCTGCTCTCCAACCACCGGCTCCTGCCTACAACCTTCCCGAAAGAGTGAGGCTAATGAGCCACCCCAGAGAACACCACACATGAACCACCATAGCCCGACCAAGCTACAGCCCACACCTGGCACCACGACGTGGCTCCGGAACCAACGTCGAGAGAGGCAATGAGAAAGGACTAGATGATCTACGCTGGAAGAACAACCATACCACCTCGGCGTCCCAGACTCATCTAAGAGAGCTCTACAAACGACTCTACGCCGCTGTCCACCACCATTTTCCCTATGCTACTAGAGTCTTAGCTCGAGCTCGCCCATCGCCTGGAGAACTCCCTCAACGGGCACGGGGACTGGGGGTCCAGGTAACAGTGAAACCTCTACAACGGACAAGACCTCGAGTTCCAAGCACCGGCCGAATTGAGAACAGGAGGGGCAACCACAACAAGAAAATGGCACAGCTGGTTTGTAACCAAGACAAGCCCAGCAGGCACAAGCACGCATGAAACCCCCTCCCCCCCCCCCCCCCCGGAACACCTAGGAGGACCTTCGGCCAACCCGGCACACACACCACGGCCAAAAATCGGAAACAAGAACGTGACCATAGGGGCGTCGCCTTCATAAATAGAAGGCGACAACCAACCCGTCGCAATCAGGTCGCGATGACCGGGGTGTCACCTTCTGATCTGAACGCGATGCATCAACTCGTCGCATTCAGCATCAGAAGGTCGAACCTTAAGCAGGCCAGCAGACCCACAGCCAAACAACACCAAATCCAGAAGACGACGAGCAAACCGTCGTGACCTGAAAATAGAACGCGACATAGAGCCAGTCGCGACCAGATGACAACACACTGGGTGTCGCCTTCAAATGATGAACGTGACGTATCCACCCATCGCGTTCACCCTCTGAAGGCAGAGCCCTTGGGAAACACTGCTCCCAAGGCTCACACCCACAAACCCAATGGCACAACAACCAAAGAAGACCAGTCTTGTGCCTAAGTTGGGGAAGACACATCTCCTAACCAACTTAGGCACAGACCACCCTCGAAAAGGCCTAAAAACAGGGAAATAAAACAGCAAGGTGAACGCGACGGCTAACCTATCGCGACCAAACGTGACAGGTTGCCCGTCGCCTTCTGACTGGTATCGCGACAGCCAACATGTCACGATATCAGTTAGAAGACCAAAAACCAGGGATGGGCCATCCCTCGGTCTCCCCAAAGCCACAACAACTATAGGAAAGAAAAGGGAACAAGGTGCACACCATGCATGACCATCAAGACGGCTCAAGGGGCACCAACACCACCTCTCCTTGCCCACAAACCACAAAGACTAAACCACACAAGAGGGAGCACCACCGGCAAGCATCCACCCGTGCAAAACCACAAGAGAAACCCAGGAGCACGGGAAGGATAGCTCGAAACAAAGCTCCATCTCCTCAAGATAGTAAGGGAGAGCAAGAGATCCCTACTGAGAAAAGACGAGCCAGACCCGTTGGGGCCCTTCACGTCAGATTGGCCACCTCCTCCTCGCTCCAACGCTCTGCCACGAGCACGTCGGCACCTCCCCATGCCCAAAGCTTGAGAAGAAGGGAGGAAACTCCCCCACCACGAAGAGGGGAAGAAGAAAGGAGAAAGGAGAAGAAGGAAGAAGAAAGAAGGGTCTAAATGCCTTAAGGCCTCGGAACTGAGGTCGCGACAAGATAGACGTCGCGTTCTTCACCAGAACACGACAAGCATCTTGTCGCCTTCTCAAAAGTTCCGACAGGTCTTCTGACAAGCAGACAACCTCTAGGCCACGTGTCACATACACAAGCACCTCAAGTGAACGTGACAACTTGCACATCACCTTCACACATAAGCTATGGACACGTGACACACCAGCCATAGACAACAGGAACGTGACACGGGGGCCGTCGCCTTCTCAACTAGAAGGCGACACGGAACACGTCGCATTCAAAATATGACAGCCTGATTCGTCGCAATCCCAAGAACAACTCCAAGGCAACCAAAACTCAGGATGTTACAATATTGTTGAAGGAATCTTCTTGGGGGCCTCAGACTTCTTCCAAGCGTGAAGCTTCATCACCATGAGGTTGAGGAATGTGTCTCCATCAATCATAGCTCTAGGAGCCTCATTTGTGGTGCACGGTTACAAGCTCTTCATCATGGAAAGAGATTTCTACACCGGCTCTTCATATTTCGACAGGGAGAATCTTTGTGCTTTCAGTTTTACTCCTTTCCCCACTGTCATATGCTTATTGGGATTTGTCAATTTCGTGTTGAACATCATCGTGTGTGTGTGTGTGTGCTCGGTTTGTGAGCACTTGGTTGATGTGTAGTGCGTGCTGCGTATACACATCAGGTTATCTCGTCCCTGAAAAATGAGGTGGAATTGGTGTTGTTCCCGGAAACAACGATGTGTGGGGATTTATGCTTGTACCTGGAAACAAGTTAGTGGTGAAATCCTCATGAGGGTGTGGGGAAGTGGACATAGATGCACACGGGGGGGTGTTTGCCGAACCACTCTAAATCCTACGTGCATCTGTGGTTTGATATCCTTTTCTCCTATCTCCATTCTATGCACGTTAGGATAGTTGGTATTGCTGTTTAATTGTTATTTTCCACTGTGCATCTTGCTTAGTAGATTTACTTAATTGAGTTTAATTTATTCTGTGAAAAAAAAATTATTTAGCTATAACCAATTCACCCCTCCCCTTTTGGTTAATCATCGCACATATTATACTTCAATTGGTATCAGAGTAGGGCTCTTGATCTGAAGGGTGATCCTATGTGCGATGGCCAGCAAGGAATTCTGCCTACGGGACACTCCATCCACCATCCTCCATACTTCGATGGTAGCAACTACACGTATCGAAAAAATGGATGCACATCTTTCTCAGAGCTAGATTATGAGATCTAAAATGTCGTGAGCAACAAACCATACGAACTACCAAAAGATGAAGGGAAGTGGACAAAGGATAATATTAAAAAATACAAAATAAATTTGGTCTTATGAATATCATGTAGTGTGTCATAGATCCTAATGAATACTCTCACGTTTCTATGTGCAACTCAACAAAAGAAATGTGGGACAACCTAAAGTTGATCTATGAAGGCACGTTAGAAGATAAAGAGACCAAAGCCAACATCCCGGTCCATGAGTACGAGATGTTCAAGATGAGCCTTGTGGAAACAATCTATGATCTGTTCTCTAGACTCTCCAAGATTACAAATGGACTGAAGGCACTCGGGAAGAACTACACGGACACAGAGATAGTCAGTAAAATTCTGAGATCCCACCCACCGGTGTGGCACACCAAGGCAACAGTCATAAAGGACTCCAAGAATTTGTCCAGCCTCACTGTGGAGGATTTGATTGGAGTCTCATGGCTTATGAGATCAATTTGAAGCGGGAGGAGGCCGATCAACCAATGCTTAAGCAAAAGGATGTGGCTCTCAAGGTTAAACACCCAATAAACATCTTAGATGAAGACATGAACCTGCTCATGAGTTTGATAAGGGATAGGCATGAATTGACAAGGAAGAGTGTGTCTGTCGACAGCTAGAGGGAGCCTGTCGACAGATGAGCACAGACAGAAGACTGGGCTTTCAGAGCTGTGTCTAGCTGTCGACAGATGAGTTGTCGTCTGTCGACAGGTGTACACAGAGTTCAAAAACTAATGTCTGTGGAACCTGATCTGTCGACAGGGTGTTCATGTCTGTCGACAGCAGCTTATGCAGAGTGGAATCAAGGTTTGAATGAGGGAATAAATGAATATAAGAAGTGAGAGAAGTTGACATGAATATGATATGAATGACTTCCTTCACCAAAACACTCATCTAGCCTGATTTTTACTCCCCCATAGTGTGTGCTTATGTGTACATAAGACAAAACATTTGCATAATTTGAAAACACCAAAGCAAGGATGAAGTGATTTCATGAAGATGTTCAATTTTTGACAAGAAATAGTGAGTGGGCAAAATATAAAGAAACTGAATCCTCATAGAAAGTCAATGACCCTTTCATGCAACATAACTATGGATACTGGCGGAGAATATTTTCTCACGCATAATGAAAGTTTCCAAACAAGCATGACTTGTTCTTTCACAATTCACCATTTGATATACCTCATAGTTAGTTCACAAAAGGAACATATACTTAATACTTGGGTTAAGTTTCATTGTAATTTGCACAAACCCAATTCTCGTCTCAATGTTGTGAATCTATCTTCAGCCAGAGGTTTGGTAAAGATGTCTGCCAGTTGATTTTCAGTGGGTATGAAACTTATCTCCAATGTTTTATTGGCTACTTCATCTCTCAAGAAATGATGACGAATTTCTATGTGTTTTGTCCTAGAATGTTGAATGGGATTCTTTGATAGATTGATTGCACTAGTGTTGTCACATAGGATAGGTGTGCATCCAATGTCAATGTTGTAGTCACACAACTGACTTTTTATCCACAGCACTTGTGCCGCACAACTCCCTACAGCAACATATTGTGCCTCTGCAGTGGAGAGTGCAACCGAGTGTTTCTTCTTGGATGCCCACGAAACCATGCAACCACCAAGAATTTGGCAATAGCCACTAGTCCTTTTCCTGTCAATTTTGCATCCAACATAGTCAGCATCAGAATATGAAACCAAGTTAAAGCTACTACATGTTGGATACCAAAGACCCAAGTCATGCGTACCTGAGAGATATCTGAATATTCTCTTAACTGCAATTAGATGGCTTTTCTTTGGACTAGATTGGTATCTAGCACAAAGACAAACACTGAATTGTATGTCTGCTCTACTTGCAGTAAGTTAAAGGAGTGAGCCAATCATACCTCAAAATTGTTTGGCATCTACCGATTTACCTTTCTCATCACTTTGTAGCTTAATGCTTGTGCTCATGGGTGTTGAGGCATGCTTAGCTTGTTCAAACTGAAACTTCTTCAGTAGCTCTTTAACATATTTTTCTTGGTTAATGAAGAATCCGTCTTCTAATTGTTTGACCTGCAAACGAAGAAAAAATTGAAGCTCCCCCATAAGACTCATCTCAAATTCACTGTGCATATGATTAGAGAATTCTTCACACAGTGAAGGGTTAGTATAACCAAAAATAATGTCGTCCACATAGACTTGAACAACAATTATGTGATTGCGAACTTTTTTGTAAAGAGGGTTTGGTCTACCTTACCTCTTGAGTAGTTTTTGCTTACCAGATAGGTGCTCAGCCTGTCGTACCAAGCTCGGGGTGCCTGTTTCAAACCATAAAGAGCTTTGTGCAATTTAAACACATGGTTTGATTATCATGATCCTCAAAGCCAGGTGGTTGAGAAACATAGACTTCCTCTTTATGTAGCCATTCAAGAAAGCAGTTTTAACATCCATTTGAAATAGTTTGAACTTGTTTGAACATGCATATGCTAACAAGATCCTAACTGCTTCTAGTCTAGCTACAGGTGCAAAGGATTCTTCAAAGTCCACACCAAATTCCTGATTATATCCTTTTGCAACCAATCTAGCCTTGTTTCTCACCACTTTACCCTTCATTTAGTTTATTCCTAAAGACCCATCTTGTCCCAATGACAGATATTTCAGGGGTTCTAGGAACTAAACTCCAAACATTATTTCTTTGAAATTGCCCAAGCTCCTCATGCATAGCATCAATCCATGAGTTTTCTTTAATGCTTCTTCAACGTTTTTAGGTTCCACTTGAGATACAAAAGCTAAATGATCCTGTTCAACTATTTGATTAACCTGAGACCTAGTTTGAACTGAGTCATTTATGTCACCTATGACATTCTCAAGTGGATGATCTTTAGAATACCTCACATTAGTAATGGTTGAAGGTCCGGGTTGATCTTGCATTTGAGGAGGTTGTTCTGGAGGAGGGGTGGCTGGAGGACTTTCAGCTAGAAGTTGATCTTGTTATTGTGGATCTTGTGCAGGTACTTCTTCTTCATTTCTGAATAGATGTCCGTCATTTTCATCATCGTACCTGCAAAGGTATCCACTTTTAGTTTTGAGAGTTGTTTTAGAGATTGCATTTGGTTTTCTTTGTAGTTCTCCAAGTGTTGTATCTTTAGTTTCATCTGCAAACCTGTAAAGATTAGAACTGTTAGGCTTGGTTTGAGATTCATCAAATACAACATGTAGAGTTTCTTCCACTTTTCTAGTTTTCAGATTAAACGCCCTATAGGCTCTAGAGTGTTCTGAGTATCCAAGAAAAATACCTTGATCGCTTTTGGCTTCAAACTTGTCCAAATCATTTTTATTATTGTTATGTATGAACACTTTTGAGCCAAAAACTCTGAAATACCCAATAGTGGGTTTCTTACCTTTCAGTAGTTCGTAGGAAGTTTTCTTGAATACTGGTCTTACCATGGCTCTGTTAAGGATGTAGCATGACGTGTTTACCGCTTCTGCCCAAAAGGTTCTTGCTAGTTGATTCTCGACCAGAAGCGTGCGAGCCATCTCCACCAAGGTTCTATTTTTCCTCTCCACGACCCATTTTGCTCTGGAGTTCTTGGGGAGGAAAACAAGTGGTCTATACCTTGGTTCCTGCAAAAATCAGTGAAGGAGTTGTTGTCAAATTATCCCCCGTGATCAGTACGGATGGAGCATATTTTGTTGACATTTCCATGCTCAATTTTATTGAAAAATTCTTCAAAAACATTCAGTGCTTCATTCTTGTGAGCCAGAAATTTTACCCAAGTGAACCTAGAGAAATCATCTACAATGACAAAACCATAACGCTATCTCCTGAGGTAGCTTGATTGTCCTCGTCTTCATCTTCATCACTCCAAGTGGCCACCATTGCCTTGGCCTTCTTGAAAGTGAACTTGTCCTTCTTCAGCTTCTTTTTGAGCTCGGGGCACTCTCCTCTCATGTGCCCTTGCTTCTTGCACTCATAACAGACAATCTCAGACTTTTTGTTAGTTTCGAATTTATTAGCAAAGTCTTTCTTTTGGAAAGGTTTAGAGTTACCTGTACCTCTCCTCTTGTATTTCAGGAATTTTTTGAATTGTCTAGTGAGCATAGCCATTTCGTCATTCTCACTCTCACTAGATGATTCAGTCACATCACTTTCCAGAATTATCTCCTTTTTGGAAGCTGAAGAACTCTTCCTGAAGCCTTCAAAGCAAGTGACTTCCTAGGATTTTCTTCAGTTTCCTTTCTTTTGACATTCAGTTCATAAGTCATCAGAGAACCAATCAATTCATCTACTTTCATTTTTGAGAGGTCTTTGGAATCCTCAATGACAGTGGCTTTGGTGTTCCATGAGGATGGAAGAGATCGAAGTATCTTCCTCACCAAGTCACTCTCAGAGTATTCCTTTTTAAGACCTTTCAAGCCATTTATAATTATCATGAATCTAGCAAACATGTCAGAGATGGTTTCATTATTATTCATTTTGAACATTTCATATTCTGAAACCAACATGCTTACCTTTGATTCTCTTACCTCAGACGTACCTTCATAGATCAGCTCAAGCTTGTCCCA
Organism: Colocasia esculenta; assembly: GCA_014218235.1. Classification (NCBI taxonomy): domain Eukaryota; kingdom Viridiplantae; phylum Streptophyta; class Magnoliopsida; order Alismatales; family Araceae; genus Colocasia; species Colocasia esculenta. The sequence goes on from CM024760.1 coordinate 77,653,308, forward strand.
CATCTCCTTTGCTGAGGTGCATGTGGAAGACTCTTGAGTACTCCTTTGGGTGGACTGCGCACTGCATCATGTTGAGGGCGCTCCAGTTGAGTGTCCCCTTGGCGATCTGGTCCTTCGTCCAGGTGTCCTCGTCCTGAGGCAGTTCGTATGCTCCTTTTCTGACTATTTTCCATAGTTCGAAATTTTGTGCTCGTAGAAATACCTGCATCCAATTTTTCCAATACGGATAGTTAGTGCCATCAAAGAAGGGTGGCCTGGTCACTGAGTGTCCCTCGGCCATATACCCCTTGTTAGATTCTATTTGACCGTGAATCTCCTGATCGTAAGATCAAACAGATAAAGCAGTAAATCGGAGAAACTCGGCTCTGATACCAATTGAAAGGGTTGCGGAATTCCCTATATTTTAATCTAGAAGGGGGGTTGAATAGATTACTGCCGATTAAAAATGTTTATCACCTTCTTTTCTTTGAAACACAGATTATCAAAACAATGTTAAACTTTAAACTATGTGTGGATGTGTGTGACTTGATAACAGATAGATAACAAATTATCAAACGTGCGTAGAGATGTCGTGCCTACCAAACATCTATCGTAAAACTCGTGCATACCACAAGACACGACGGTTTACGTGGTTCGGAATACACAGCTCGTGTATCCTACATCCACGGGCCACACACACACGCAGAGCAATCTGCTTATGAGCTAGTTCACAAACTACAACTCACACACACACGTGTTATCTGATGTGAAACCACGATTAGAACAACACCCACACACGTGTATCAAGCATGCTTGAAACACAACACACACACACGGATAAGGAAGAAAGTAGAAACAGAGAAGAGTTTGAGAGTTGAAGAACAAATCTAGATTGTAAACTCTTCTTGTGAACGTCTGACTGGACTTCAAACTTCGTCTTGAAGATCACAAGTTGATGGAGACACTTGAATCCACGATGTTCAGGCTTCACCTTCCGCTGGAGAGACTTCTCTTCTTGGTTCTGGGCGGTAGGTTGAAGCAGAGCAGCAGAACAAGACTTCTTTTGAGAACTCATTAGGGTTTTGAAGGGTTATGCGGAAATACACAATACGGTAATCTAGAAGGGGGGGTTGAATAGATTACGGCAATTTAAAACTATTGATGGATTCTTTTCGATGCTACAGCGATCTTAATGAAATTTGATTAGAATTCGATTAAGTATGAGACCGCTTGAGTTGATCTAAATGAGAACAGGGAATCAAACGTGCGTATGAACACGTGCCTACCAATCATCTATCGCAAAACGCGAACAAACCACAGAACACGATGATTTAAGGTGGTTCGGAGTACACAACTCGTGTATCCTACATCCACCGTCCACACACACACGCAGAAACGACTGCTTATGAGCGAGTTCAACACAACAACTCAACCACACACACGTTGTCTGATGAAACACGATCAGAACAACCACAAATACGTGAATCAAGCACAAGGGATGCTCGAAACACAACCACACACACACACGATGGAATGGAAATTATGAGATGGAGAAGAATTAGGAATTAGGGAACAAATCCGGTTGGAATTCTTCTCGTGGATCGTCCAAACGCTCTTCAAACTTCGATTGGATGTAGATTGATCGATGTAGAAGGTTGAATTGGCGACGATCCGGCTTCAGCTCCGCATAGATGGTGATTCCACGACGATCTGGGCGGAAAGTTGAAGCAGAGCAGCAATTTGGGGCTTTTCCTCTTGATCCCTTGGAGGCTCTTGGATGGGAGGCTGCTCTCAGCGAATTTGGCTCCAAAAGGATGCTTATATAGTGTTAGGTAAAGGTGGGGGTCGTGGAGGAAGGAAACACCCAAGTGGGGGCCGGATTTGGAAACTCAAAATCTTATGTTTCCGTCGTCTGTCGACAGGTGCACTTGCATCTGTCGACAGGCGCACTCAGGCTGAGAACTGGGTTTCAGGAAATTGAGTTTCTGAGTGTATCTGTCGACAGGCAGTTTGCATCTGTCGACAGATGCACTCAGGAATAGAAAACCTGAGCTCTGTCCTGGGTTGACTGTGTGTATCTGTCGACAGGTACATTGCATCTGTCGACAGATGCACTCAGAGATGCAAACCTGAGTTCTGTCTTGGAATGACTGTATGAATCTGTCGACAGGTACATTGCATCTGTCGACAGATACACCTCTTTGACAGATATTTGTGCTTTTTGCTCATTTCTTCAATGCCTCTTCAATGCTCCATGTTTCATGCTTGTGCACCTACATGCAAATACATTGTTAGTGATATACATTGTATGATTTAGCAATGTTTAACTCAATCACTTTCATGGTGTTTTTCATGTTAGTTAGCACATCAATTTTGCATTAAATCAATGTTCAAGGATGTTAATGTGATCATCAAAAACATGATATATGGAAAACCCAACAATCTCCCCCTTTTTGATGATGACAAAAACATTCAATTGATGCATATATTGATGTTCTCCCCCTTTTTGACAACATACAAAAGGTCAAGTCATGCACATATGGAGACAAATAAACATGAACTGAGTTTTCATTGATTGATCTTTGAAATTTCACAGTACATTTGATAATCATTACATGACTCGATAGAAATCAAAAGAAAGGGAAATAACATGAACAAGCAAAAGATGACTAGACAAGTGAGACTAATTCCCAGCTAAGACTTTTAGTGACCTCTAATGACCCTGAGACCCTCTATTCATTGTCATGTCCAGCAGAAGGAGGGTGACGGGATCCATCTCTCTCGGAGTAGAGGTGGTCAAGCCGGTCATCCAGAGTGTTGAGGAGAGCATTCACTTGATCAAATCTTGAAGTCATCTGAGCAAATCCTGAGATCATTTCTTGATGGATTTGTGCCAAGTAATCACGAAGGGATTGTTCTTGAGGCACAGGTACATCATCAAATTCTTGAGCTTGGTCAGGCATTTGCTCATCCTGAGGTTCTTCATCACTGCCTTCATTTGCTTCATCGCCTTCATTGTCTTCTTCATCTGCTGAGTCTTCAGCTCCTTGTGGTTCCTTTCCCTTGAGAGTCCTTGTGACTACACCGTCCACAATCTTGTAGCCCATGCGGTTGGCAGCAGTGAGATCAAAAGCACTTCGGGACTTTAATGAGATGAGCTCACTTGGAAGGATAGGAATGCCAAGGAAAATAAGAAGAGAAGTGATGGGGCAAGCATATGGCATTGATCTTTTGGTGTTAGAGAAACACCGACGGATGAGGCTTATCATGAGTTCAGGCAGATTGATTTCTTGACACTTGAGGAAAAAATATGAACAAGGATTTATGGACCTCGGTGACTAACTCTCGACTTCCATCCTTCGGGACGATCAAGGTAGTGAAGATGTGATGGATCATCCGGATTAGAGGAGGAAAGGAGTTGGCGTTGAGACGAGCAATCTCCTTGGTAGAGTCATAAGGTTCCAACGTGAGAAGCTCATAGTACTCAGAAGCAGAAGGAGTGTAGTTGAAGAGTTCAACTCCTGAGTTTGGAATTTCGAGGGCTGTGGAGAGAAGATTGGCGGTGAGGCGAAAACGAGTTCCTTTCACCGAAGAGTAGAGATCTCCCTGATCGGAAAGCCCTAGGTTATTGTAGAACTCGGAGACGGCAGTTGGAGAGTACTGTAAGTGGGAGTACAAGAAGGATGTCCACCCTTGTGTGTCAAAATAGGTAGGAGTGAGGGGAACATCGGTGCTAAGGACTCGAAGTCCACATACCGGGATTGGACAATCTTCTTGAAGGTGCGATGGGTCGGATTAGATGGAGACCTTGAGGAACGATGAGTTCCGGCAACCGATCCTCACGATGCTTGCTGCGACGTTCGGAAGGAGCCCTGGAGCTTTCTCCGGCGTCCGTCGGAGCGCGACGACAGTGAGCGAGAAGCTTCGATTTGGGTGCCATCGCAGGAAGAGGGATGAGAATGGAGAGTGAAGGGAGAGTGGAGGGATCCCAGACGAGGAGCAGCAGGATCGTCGGAGACGGAGCCCTGAAGGGGGAAAGATAGGGGGTTTGGAGAGGAGGAGGGAACGAGAGAGGAGGGGTGAGAATGGGTCGTGGGCGGCCTTAGAATGGATTTGGAAGGTTTTAAAAGAGAGGCCCCACAAAAAGGAGGTGAACCGGCGTGAGGGTTTTCTGCAAAAACGAATCTGGGCCGTCGTCTGTCGACAGATGCCAGTCTATCTGTCGACAGATAACTCCTTTTTGGTTAAAAATTGATTTTTGACAATGTTTTTCAAAGGGACAAGTGTTCATTTGTTGTTTTAAGGCAAAATGGGTGTATGTGCAAGATAAAAATTCATATCCATTATGATGAAGACATGACACAAATCTAAAATGATTTTGAATTAAAACCGATAAGTTCTTTAATTAGATCATGAAGAACACATTTCACAATAGCCAGTGAAAATTAAATAACTCTTTTGATTAAGGCCGTTGAAGAAAAACATGCATCTTAATAGAGATGATAGTCAGATGACAATTGAATTAGATGGCCACAAGAACGTCTTACCAAAGAAGCACATTGGACTTGACATAAAAAGTTTTCTGAGGCTTCACTCTATTTCTGGTATGATTTTAGGATCTTTAAACAATGAAGATGGAAAAGAGTGGCAATGAGGAGCACTTTCACTTTTTCATGTGAAGGTAGACATTTGTGATGCCAATACCCCCAGTTACTCAATGTGAGTGTCCGTCAAGCCATTGTATAGAGATAATGAAACAATCTTTTGACGCGAAGACCGACATTGGTGATGCCCATGTCCCCAGTTACTTAGTGATTTTCATCATTGCTCTACCTCCATCCCACAAATGAAAGATAAATTTGTTGATTGAACCGAAGAAATAGGTAGCTTTTCTCCCCTTTTTTTTTATATTATTTTTGCTTTTTGTCAAGTACATGAGATTTCTTTAGGCAAGATGTAATGTAGAACATTAAATTCAAGAGCTTTCTGATTTTTCAAATCATTTTTAGATTCATGTTTAACGACAAGGGAGTTATTCAAAGGAGATGTTTAAGAATCATTTGGTTTGCTCATTGTGTTCAAAATGATCTAAAAAGACCTCAATCAAGTGTTGCATCAAACAACATTTAGACTTGGTTCACGACTTTGACATGAGTGGATATGAAAAGATATTGCACACAAACAAACCAAGGTTTACCTTTAATCAAGTAAGGAACACTTCTCGAAGTATGAAGAAGGAATTGAAAAATAAGGAAGAATGTGTGTATCTGTCGACAGAAGGAATCTGTCTGTCGACAGATGCACACAGACTGATGAATTGAAGTTTCTGTCAGAACAAGACTAAGTGTACCTGTCGACAGATGGAATGAGTCTGTCGACAGATATGAACAGATTGGATTTTTCTGATTTTAGATTGATTGCACATTGAGTTCAAGGAAGTGAGAATTCAACAAGAAGATGTGGAAAGAGTTTCCTCAAGAAAATACTCATCTATCCTTAACTCACTCCCCCATAGTGTGTGCACGTGTTGACACAACATCCAAGCAAGGATTCACATTGCCATGCTCAATCTTATTAAAGAATTCTTGGAAGATTGTAAGTGTTTCACTTTTGTGTGCCAAGAATTTGACCCATGTGAACCTAGAAAAATCATCTACAATGACAAAACCAAAACGTTTGCCATTGAGACTTAGAGTTCTAGTTGGTCCAAAAAGGTCCATGTGCAACAGTTCATATGGTTTAGATGTGCTTACCAGTGCTTTAGATTTGAAAGACTTCCGGGTCTGTTTTCCCTGTGCACATGCATCACAAAAACTTTCATTGTTGTTAAAAGAAATGTCAGGAAGTCCACTTACCAATTTGAGCTTCATGATCTTGTGCAACACGTTGTAGCTCGCATGGCCAAGCCTACGATGCCACAGGGTCAATTCATCCTGTCTATTTGCAACAAGACACAAGTTGTCATTTTCTGGATCATCTAAGTCAACTAAGTAAATGTTATTCACTCTTTTTCCAGAAAATTTTACACTTCCTGTTTCTTTATCAACAATTTGACATGAATTAGATTCAAACATGACGTTGTGACCTCTATCACACAATGACTTATGCTAAGCAAGTTGTGATTAAGGCCATCAACCAACAGTACATTTTCAATTGAATTGAAGGTACACTTACCAACATTACCTGTGCCAATGATTTGGCCTTTGTTGTTACCTCCAAAAATGACTTGTCCTCCGTCTTTCTCCACTAGGAAACAGAATTTACCTTTGTCGCCCGTCATGTGCCTCGAACAGCCGCTATCCAAGTACCATTTGTTTTGATGTTGGGCTGCTAGGCATTCCTGCAAATGTGATCAGACAAGAGGTTTTGGTACCCAAATTACTTTGGGTCCCAAAATTTCATTCATGCAACAAAGTAGATGTTTAGGAATCCAAACTTGTTTGAATTTTTGTTTCTTTGGATTATTCCAGCATTGTTTTTCATCATGACCAATCTTTTTGCATACATTGCATGAAGGAATTTTCTTTTCAATTTTTTGTTGCTTGTTAGACTGTTTATTAGTTGAAACTGTTCTTGTCTGTCGACAGGCACCATTGCATCTGTCGACAGGTGGCTTTTTCTTTTGTTTGTTGGGAACATTTTGTTTAAGTTGCATTGCCTTGGTCTGAGACTGTCTTGAGTTATGCTTTGTGGGAACATGCTTGCTTGTGCTTGGGCTAGGATCAACAAATGAAGTGATCAATGACTCTCCTATTTTCTTTTGTTTGACAGGTTGATATCCTAATCCATGCTTGGTTACATGTATTTTAGCGCCCAAAACCGCATCTAGATTTTGCTTCCCTTTTACAAATTTCATTAAGTCCTCAGATTTTTCTTTCAATTCCTTTTCAGTTTGTTCCAACTTTTTCTTGGTTTCCAATTGTTCTTCTTGAAGGAATTCAATGGAATGGCTTAAACAGTCTTTTTCTTTTGTGTTTCTTGCAATTTCATTTTCAAGCAATCCATTTCTTCATTATGAGTCTTTTCATCAACTTTCATCATTTCCAATTCTTTTGTCAGGAATGCAATTCGTTCATCATTGTTCTTATCATGCACAAGGGAGTTGCATTTCTTTTTTAATGCTCTATTTTCAGATCTATATTCACAAAATTTTTCAAATAAGGTAGTGTATGCTTCCTCCCATTCACTTGCAGTGAAATCATCAAATGAGAAATTTACCTCGCTGGAGTCATCACTCCTAGCCATCAAGCATTTCACTTCTTCATCATCGGATGTTTCTTGTGCATCTTCATCTTCATCTTCATCACTCCAAGTGGCCAACATTGCTTTGGCCTTTTTGGAGGTGAGTTTTTCCTTCTTCAGCTTCTTCTTGAGTTCCGGGCATTCTCCTCTCATGTGCCCTTGTTTCTTGCATTCATAACAAACAATGTCAGATTTTTTGTTGGACTCATATTTCTGTGAAAAAATTTTCTTTTGAAAGGGTTTAGAGTTACCTGTGTCTCTCCTTTTGAACTTCAGAAATTTCTTGAATTGTCTAGTGAGCATTGCCATTTCACCATCATCACTCTCACTAGATGTTTCTTGCTCATCACTATCTTGTTGAATGGATTTCTTGGAGCTTGTTGATGTTTTGTTGGATGCTTTTAGAGCAATTGACTTCCTAGGATTTTCTTCTAATTCTTTTCTTTTGATGTTGATTTCATATGTCATTAAGGAGCCAATTAGTTCATCCAATTTCATTTTGGAAAGGTCTTTGGAATCCTCAATGACAGGGCCTTAGTATTCCAAGATGAAGTAAGAGATCGAAGGATCTTTCTTACTAAGTCACTTTCAGAGTATTCCTTCTTAAGACCTTTAAGCCCGTTAACTATTATCATGAATCTTGCAAACATGTCTGATATGGTTTCATCAGTTTTCATCTTGAACATTTCATATTCAGACACTAACATGCTAACTTTAGTTTCCCTTACCTCGGACGTACCTTCGTAAATGAGTTCAAGTTTGTCCCACATCTCCTTTGCTGTTGAGCATGTGGAGACTCTTGAAAATTCCTTTGGATGCACCGCACATTGCATCATGTTTAGTGCGCTCCAGTTGAGAGTTCCTTTAGCTATTTGGTCTTTCGTCCAGGTGTCTTCGTCCTCGGGCAACACATATGGTCCCTTGCTGACTATCTTCCACAGCTCGTAATTTTGAGCTCTCAAAAATACCTGCATACGGTTTTTCCAATAAGGATAGTCAGTGCCATCAAAATAGGGTGGCCTGGTTACTGAATGTCCCTCGGCCATATACCCTTTGCTAGAATCCATAAGATCGAAAATCTCCTGATCGCTAGATCAAATGACGAAAAACAGTAAATCGGAGAAACCCGCTCTGATACCAATTGAAGGGTTATGCGGAAATACACAATACGGTAATCTAGAAGGGGGGGTTGAATAGATTACGGCAATTTAAAACTATTGATGGATTCTTTTCGATGCTACAGCGATCTTAATGAAATTTGATTAGAATTCGATTAAGTATGAGACCGCTTGAGTTGATCTAAATGAGAACAGGGAATCAAACGTGCATATGAACACCGTGCCTACCAATCATCTATCGCAAAACGCGAACAAACCACAGAACACGATGATTTAAGGTGGTTCGGAGTACACAACTCGTGTATCCTACATCCACCGTCCACACACACACACAGAAACGACTGCTTATGAGCGAGTTCAACACAACAACTCAACCACACACACGTTGTCTGATGAAACACGATCAGAACAACCACAAATACGTGAATCAAGCACAAGGGATGCTCGAAACACAACCACACACACACACGATGGAATGGAAATTATGAGATGGAGAAGAATTAGGAATTAGGGAACAAATCCGGTTGGAATTCTTCTCGTGGATCGTCCAAACGCTCTTCAAACTTCGATTGGATGTAGATTGATCGATGTAGAAGTTGAATTGGCGACGATCCGGCTTCAGCTCCGCATAGATGGTGATTCCACGACGATCTGGGCGGAAAGTTGAAGCAGAGCAGCAATTTGGGGCTTTTCCTCTTGATCCCTTGGAGGCTCTTGGATGGGAGGCTGCTCTCAGCGAATTTGGCTCCAAAAGGATGCTTATATAGTGTTAGGTAAAGGTGGGGGTCGTGGAGGAAGGAAACACCCAAGTGGGGGCCGGATTTGGAAACTCAAAATCTTATGTTTCCGTCGTCTGTCGACAGGTGCACTTGCATCTGTCGACAGGCGCACTCAGGCTGAGAACTGGGTTTCAGGAAATTGAGTTTCTGAGTGTATCTATCGACAGGCAGTTTGCATCTGTCGACAGATGCACTCAGGAATAGAAAACCTGAGCTCTGTCCTGGGTTGACTGTGTGTATCTGTCGACAGGTACATTGCATCTGTCGACAGATGCACTCAGAGATGCAAACCTGAGTTCTGTCTTGGAATGACTGTATGAATCTGTCGACAGGTACATTGCATCTGTCGACAGATACACCTCTTTGACAGATATTTGTGCTTTTTGCTCATTTCTTCAATGCCTCTTCAATGCTTCATGTTTCATGCTTGTGCACCTACATGCAAATACATTGTTAGTGATATACATTGTATGATTTAGCAATGTTTAACTCAATCACTTTCATGGTGTTTTTCATGTTAGTTAGCACATTAATTTTGCATTAAATCAATGTTCAAGGATGTTAATGTGATCATCAAAAACATGATATATGGAAAACCCAACAGGTTTTTGCTTGGAGGCTACTTGTGTACGTGATTTGCTTCAAAAGGATGTTTATATAGTGGTGTTTACATATGGAGAGTCGTGGTAGAAAGAAACACCAACTTGGGCAATGTTAAATCTTTCCGGATCTGAAGATTATGTTCGTTTGTCGACAGGTCTGGCTGCATCTGTCGACAGATTGCAACAGGTTTGCAACATACAGAGATCTGGGATTTCAGGTCTGTGAGATCTGTTGACAGATATCTACAGTCCAGATATCTAGAACTTCTGTCAGTGACATCTGTCGACAGCCGATGGGCATCTGTCGACAGATGGCTGTAACCTGAGCTTTGAGCTTTTCTGGCTGACCATATCTGTGAGATCTGTCGACAGGAACATTGTGGCCTGTCGACAGGTGACATGGTTCACAGCTTTTTGTGATCTTTTTCTTTTGATTTGTGATAGCTTGTGTAACGTCGCGTGCTTTTCGGATCCATGTGGATCATGTGTGTATTGGTTGTGTAGGCCGTTGTGAGGCCAATGTGAGTTGGTTGTGTGGAATGTTTGGTGTGAATGTGTGGCTTGAGCAGGTGAAGTGCAGGTTTGGTCCTGAAATGAAATAGGACCTGTTGCAGTTCAGTTGGGGTTGGCGGCCAGGGGTGGTCGTTGACCTGTAGGCGTCCAAGTATGTGGCCGTTTACTGTATGATCTTGGCGGCAGTGGCTGTGGACGTTTAGGGTGGCGGTTGTTCTTGGCGGTAGAGGGGTTGACGCCAACCTGAGAATGATGCAGGTTATAGGCTCACCCGAGGGCAGGTTTCCTACCCTGTTCTCAATCCCCCTTGCCCCAGCTTGTTGCCCCAGTATTCCTAAAGCTTCCAGCAGGTACCGAAGGGTGGTTGGATGATCGTAGAACGTGTGGTGTTGCCGAATTGCGCGAGGAAACGTCGTGGCATGGTGCAATTCCTGTGGGACCTCGCGGAGGGTTCGGTGTGAACCGAGAGGTTGCGGGAGGTTCTAGCGTGTTCTGAGGTAGGGGACGAACCCTGTTAGCTCCGTAGGATCATTAAAATATGACTTAACCACCTGAAACAACAGATTTAATGCATTTCGGGTTAAGTTGCACCATACGGGGATAATGGGTGGTTTGAGTAATTTAGTAAGCAAAGCATGTTGTAATGGGTTGTTTTGGGTTCTGGCATGTTAAAGAAATTGTTTATGTTTTTCTGTAGTTAAAATGGTTGGGAAACCCATAGATTCGGATTAGGGTTTCTGCAGGGTTTGAGGCCGAAGAACTTGGCGTCAACATCGTTTGTCGCTAAGCTCCTCAGCCAGGATGTAGACGGCCAGATCCTTTGCCGTCGATTTCCTGTAAGCGGCAGTCGATGTTGCCGCCTACTGGTTGTAGACAGAAATAACTAATTATGGTATTTATCAATAATGCTTATGCGTTGGTACCGAGGTGCACTGAGTGCACTGAGTTTTCGTGTTTAGCATACGAGGTACTTACTTTCGTGGCTGCGCGTTGTTTACGCGAGTCAGTTGGGTTCACATGTAGTGGACCATTGTTACTTGTGGTTTACTTGAGGTTTCACGTGGTTTGTGTGTGACGTGCACGTGGTTCTGTGTACGTGGCGAGTAGTACGACGCCTACCGTGGTTACCTCTCCAGTTGGGTGCCCTAGGTTCTTTGTGAACCAGGCTGTTAGCTCGGGGCTTTGTCCCAGTACTTATGTTGTACCGTCGAGGTCTGTGTCGTCTGACCTGGACACCCTCACTCCTGTGTTTGAGTAGCACGTCTGGCTGAGGGAAAGACGACAGTGGGACAGTGGCACTTGTGTTTGTCTTTAGTCACTTGTAGCGTGCTCGTAGTTGGGGGTACGGACACCAGTAGACGTACTGGACCCCAGCTAGTCCTTTTCCAGTGCCTCACTCTAGAGAGTTCTGGGCCAGGATCTCTAGAGGTGTCAGGCATGGGCCTGCGACCGTGTGGTCCGCAGGTGGTGGTGTTTAGTTGGTCTCCACAGTTGCTTGACCTTTTCACGTGGAGCGGCAGCTGGACCTTTCGTCCGTGGCTGCGAGACTGAGAGGTAGACCTGTGTTAGCTTGTCCGAGTCAGTTACTGGTGTCGCGAACCAGTTCACGTGGCTCGTGTTTGGCAGTCTCTACTTTAGCTTGTACACCTGTACTGGTTTGCTGTTTAATTATTATTGTTGTTTCTCGTAGTCGACAGACGGTAAGTACTTTTACAGCTTTAATATCCTGCTTAGCTGTTCTATAAATTGTTGGTATTGTTTATAGCTTTGTACCTGTGGTTTTTGGTTTGCTCGGTTTTGGGGGAGTTCCCTACTGAGCCAGTGACGAGAGAGGCTCACCCCTACCCCCACAGGTGAGAGTGAGGAGGACGTTTCACGACCGTCGTCTGGTTCAGAGCCGTGCCGTAGCGGTACAGGGTCAGTACCTCCAGCGGTGTAGTTCCAGTTGTGTAGTACTCCAGCAGTGTAATTTAGTTAGTTGTTTACTTTCTTCTGTTGTACCTCGGGGTATGCCCCAGGCCCTTGTACTCCTTTTCAGTTTTATGGAAATTTGGCTATGTAAATTGTGAAATATATATAAAATGTTGTGTGTTCCTTTGTGTTTACACAGACTGTGGTTTGGTATCCCTTGCGAGGCTTCGGCCCGTTCGCGGGAGGCGGACTCGGATCAAGTACGTTATTGGTTTATCGGACTTGGCCGAGGCGTTCCATCACAGTTGGTATCAGAGCAAGGTCCGTGTTAATATAAGGGAATTAGAAGGATACATAGCCTTATTTTGGTTTTTGTACACTGCTGGTAGGGACCCTGGTTTTTGATAATTTGTTGTTTGATTTTTGTTTGGTGTTTTGTTTATGTAGAAATCTCTGAAATGGCTGATAGAAGAGATTGGGGTGGTGGAGGAGATGATCCGGAGGAAAGCACCCAGCGTATGATTGAGAGAATTTTGGAAAGCCTCATGGATATTCGGGCGAGAATGGATCAGCAGGCGCCAGTACCACCGATAGCCGTGCCACCTGGGGATGGAGAGGCTGTACCTGTTGCTCCAGTTCCGCCAAGAGTGGAAGTGCCTTTTGTAGCACCTGTGCCACCACCACCGCCAGTGTTGATAGTAGAAGAACCAGTGATGCAGGTGGAGAAGTTTCTGAGATTGCAGCTGCCTACTTATTCAGGAGGGCCGAACCCAGATACAGTAGAGCACTGGGTTCATGAAATTGAAAGAGTTTTTGCGACTATTAGGTGTCCGGCAGCAGATAGAGTTGTGTTAGCTGCTTATCAGTTGAGGGGCTTTGCCTTGGAATGGTGGCGACTGAAGATGCAGACCACCTTTGCAGGCAGGGTAGAGGAGGCTATCACTTGGTCAGAATTTCTCGATGTATTTAATGATACATTCTTTCCGATCCAAGTGCAGCAAGTAAAAGAGAGCAGTTTTGGACTCTCCAGCAAGGTAATTCTTCAGTTTTGGAATACCAGTAGAGATTTATGGCACTTAGCCGTTATGCACCATATGTGGTTTCAGATAATAATATGATGGTTGAGTATTTTATCAGAGGCTTGAGAGTGGAATTGCAGGATGCGATAGTACCTCTTATGTGCAAGACAGTGGAAGAGGCAGCTCAGAGAGCAGCTACTCTGGAGAGGTCTATTCGGACTCGTCAGGTGGGCGAGTCAGGTTCGGTAGTTTCCGGCTACCGCAGCAGTCAGTGGGTGCAAGTAAGGGTAAAGCACCAGCAGGACCCTCTTCATCAGGCTTTGGAAAATGGGGCCAGAAATTAAAGCAAGCATTTAAAGGCATAGGAAGAGGATGGGGAGGTCGTCCGCAGTTTCAGCAGGGCCGAGGTAGGCTTGAGGTGGAGGAGTCGCAGCAGAGTACTACCAGGCAGCCTATTACTCCACCAGGGTATCGGTGTTATAATTGTAATCAACTGGGACATTTGATCCGCAATTGTCCCTATCCGAGAGAATATGGATATGGAAGAGGTGTGTAGCAGCAGCAGCAACCTCGGCAGTTTCAGCAGCCACAGTCAGGTCGTGGCAGAGGAGCACCACAGCAGCGAGGTAGAGGCCGGGTTATGGCTATCACCCGAGCCCAGGCGGAGGCATCGAACATGATAGAAGGTACTTTACCTCTTTATGAATATTCAGCAAGAGTATTATTTGATTCGGGTGCCTCTCATTCTTTTATTTCCGAAGAATTTCTGGATTGTATAGCTCATCCTTTAGAGGAGAAGTCTTGTGAGTTAGTAGTGGAGGTTCCTTCGGGTGAGTTTTTACTCACTTCGAGCTATATATATGAAGCTCCTGTTATGATTGAAGGGAACCAGATGCCGAGTCGGTTGTATGCTCTGCAGTTGTCAGATTATGATATTATTTTGGGTATGGATTGGCTTGAAATATATGGAGCAATGTTAGATTGCAGAAAGAAAAGGATCAGGTTTTGTCATCCTAATGGTGCAGTATTTAAATATCAAGGTATGCCTTTTTATACCTCTAAGTTTCTAATTTCTGTAATTAAAGCTAGAAAGTTGATAAATGCTGGGTGTGTGGCTTATTTAGCCTCAGTAAGTCTGGTAAAAGCTAGTCAGCCAGTAGAAGCAGTTCCCGTGGTTAGGGAAGTTTGCTGATGTTTTTCCTGAGGATTTGCCTGGTTTAGCTCCACATAGAGAGGTGGACTTTACTATTGAGTTGCTGCCAGGTACCATGCCGATCTCTAAAGCTCCATATCGGATGGCACAGCAGAACTTAAGGAATTGAAAAAAGTTAGAAGAATTGTTGCAGAAAGGTTTTATTAGACCGAGTCATTCCCCGTGGGGAGCGCCGGTTTTATTTGTGAAAAAGAAAGATGGAAGTTTTTGGATGTGTATTGATTATAGAAAGTTGAATGATGTGACCATTAAGATTAAGTACCTGTTGCCGAGGATAGATGATCTGTTTGATCAGTTGCAATCAGCAAAGGTATTTTCAAAAATTGATTTGAGGTACGGGTACCATCAGTTGAGAATTAAAGAGGAAGATATAGATAAGACAGCTTTTAGAACCAGATATGGTCACTATGAGTTTGTGGTTATGCCTTTTGGGTTGACTAATGCTCCTGCAGGTTTTATGGATCTGATGAATAGAATTTTTCATCCATATTTAGATCAATTCATTGTGGTCTTTATTGATGATATTCTAATTTACTCAGCATCTGAAGAGGAGCATGCAGCTCATTTGAGGTTTACTCTGCAATTGCCAAGAGATAACCAGTTGTTTGTCAAATTCAGTAAGTGTGAATTTTGTTAAAAGAAATTCAGTTTTGGGTCATGTTATCTCAGCTAAAGGAGTAGCAATTGACCCAAGTAAAGTGGAAGCAGTGATGAGATGGGGAGTGCCTAAGACAATAACCGAGATTAGAAGTTTTCTGGGATTAGCAGGTTATTATAGGCACTTCATTCAAGATTTTTCTAAGATTATGCGCACCTATGACCAAATTGACCAGGAAAGGGGTGCCATTTGTGTGGTCCGGTGAATGTCAGAAAAGTTTTATGGAATTGAAGAAAAGACTTACATCAGCACCTATATTGACATTACCGGCAGGGAGTGGTGGTTTTGTATTATATACTGATGCTTCAAGAAGACGACTTGGCGCAGTGCTTATGCAGCATGGTAAAGTGATAGCTTATGCATCCAGGCAATTAGAGCCAGCAGAGGAGAATTACCCCACTCATGATTTGGAATTGGCTGCAGTTGTGTTTGCTTTGAAAATGGAGGCATTATCTGTAGGCGAGAGATTTGAGATCTTTACTGATCATAAAAGCTTGAAATTATCTTCTCGCAGAAAGATTTGATTTCAGTTTGGCTTACCATCCGGGTAAGGCCAATGTTGTAGCAGATGCCTTGAGTAGAAAGGCATATATGAATCTGATGATGATTAAAGAATGGAAGTTGTATGAAGAAGTAGCAGAGAATTCCTTGTATGTGCCCAGTAGTCAGCGACGGGCAATTCTAGCTGCTAGCGCTGTAGAGCCGTCTTTATATTGGCAGATCATTGAGGCTCAGAGAGCAGATGCAGGTTTAGCTGAGATTTTGAAAATGGAAGGAGTTTCTATTAATGATAATTGTGTGGTCAGGCTCCGAGGCAGGTTGTTTGTTCCTGCAGAAAGAGAAGTAAAGCAGCGAGTGCTGGAAGAGGCTCATAAATCTAGGTACACTATTCATCCGGGTAGTACTAAAATGTACCATGATTTGAGAAAGCATTTTGGTGGCCTCATATGAAGAAAGAAATAGCAGAATTTGTTGCAAGGTGTGCTGTCTGTCAGCAGATTAAAGCAGAGCATCAAAAGCCTGGAGGTCTATTGCAACTGTTACCCATTCCACAGTGGAAATGGGATGATATTGCTATGGACTTTGTGGCAGGTTTACCAAGGACGAGTTCAGGGCATAATGGAATATGGGTATTTGTTGACAGATTGACGAAAGTGTGCAGATTAGTGGTAGTAAGTATGTCTTGGACAGTGGACAGATTGGCAAATATTTATGTTGAAAGAATTGTTCCACTGCATGGTATTCCAAAGACTATTGTGTCAGATAGAGATCCAAGATTTACTTCTGGTTTTTGGAGAAGTCTGCAAAGAGTAATTGGTTCTGAGTTAAGGTATAGCTCCGCTTATCATCCCCAAACAGATGGTCAGACAGAGAGGACTATCCAGACGATTGAAGATATGTTGCGGGCTTGTTGTTTGGTTTGGGGAGGTAGCTGGGAGCATCATTTGGGAATGGTTGAATTTGCCTACAATAATAGTTATCATACCAGTCTTGGGATGGCACCGTATGAAGCTTTATATGGAAGGCCATGTAGAACCCCATTAAACTGGCATGAAGTGGGAGAAAGGCAGTTAGTGGGTCCTGAATTGATTCAGCAAACCACTGAAGTAGTAAAGCTTATTAAAGAAAAATTGCAAGCAACTCAAAGTAGGCAAAAGAGTTATGCAGATGTGCGGAGGAGACCACTTCAGTTTGAGGTGGGAGATCTTGTTTTCTTGAGGGTTTCCCCTAGTAAAGGTATCATGAGGTTTGGCAAATCTGGAAAGTTAAGTCCAAGGTATGTGGGACCTTTCCAGGTGATTGAAAGAATTGGGGAAGCAGCTTATAGGCTGGATTTGCCAGCAGATTTTGCAAATGTGCATGATATTTTCCATGTCTCTATGTTGAGAAAGTGTATTGAAGATCCAGCTCAAATAATTAGATATCAAGGTGGTGACCTGAGACCAGACATGACTATGCCAGAGTATCCGGTGCAGATCACAGATCGAAAGATAAAGAAGCTAAGGAATAAAGAAATTGAGTTGGTTAAAGTGAGATGGGAAAATAGGTTGGGTGGTGAGGATACCTGGGAGTTAGCCGAGGAAATGGCTAAAGGGTATCCCTATCTGTTTGCATAAGCTTTTGTATTTTCTTTTTAGATGATAGTGCTTGTAAAGGTATGTATGTTTAAGTTGTTTAACCTTGAATTGTGTTATGAATTTCGAGGTCGAAATTTTCTTTTTAGAGGATAGTAATGTAACGTCGCGTGCTTTTCGGATCCATGTGGATCATGTGTGTGTTGGTTGTGTAGGCCGTTGTGAGGCCAATGTGAGTTGGTTGTGTGGAATGTTTGGTGTGAATGTGTGGCTTAAGCAGGTGAAGTGCAGGTTTGGTCCTGAAATGAAATAGGACCTGTTGCAGGTCAGTTGGGGTTGGCGGCCAGGGGTGGTTGTTGACCTGTAGGCGTCCAAGTATGTGGCCGTTTACTGTATGATCTTGGCGGCAGTGGCTGTGGACGTTTAGGGTGGCGGTTGTTCTTGGCGGCAAAGGGGTTGACGCCAACCTGAGAATGATGCAGGTTATAGGCTCACCCGAGGGCAGGTTTCCTACCCTGTTCTCAATCCCCCTTGCCTCAGCTTGTTGCCCCAGTATTCCTAAAGCTTCCAGCAGGTACCGAAGGGTGGTTGGATGATCGTAGAACGTGTGGCGTTGCCGAATTACGCGAGGAAACGTCATGGCGTGGTGCAATTCCCGTGGGACCTCGCGGAGGGTTCGGTGTGAACCGGGAGGTTGCGGGAGGTTCTAGCGTGTTCTGAGGTAGGGGACGAACCCTGTTAGCTCCGTAGGATCATTAAAATATGACTTAACCACCTGAAACAACAGATTTAATGCATTTCGGGTTAAGTTGCACCATACGGGGATAATGGGTGGTTTGAGTAATTTAGTAAGCAAAGCATGTTGTAATGGGTTGTTTTGGGTTCTGGCATGTTAAAGAAATTGTTTATGTATGTTTTTCTGTAGTTAAAATGGTTGGGAAACCCATAGATTCAGATTAGGGTTTCTGCAGGGTTTGAGGCCGAAGAACTTGGCGTCAACATCGTTTGTCGCCAAGCTCCTCAGCCAGGATGTAGACGGCTAGATCCTTTGCCGTCGATTTCCTGTAAGTGGCAGTCGATGTTGCCGCCTACTGGTTGTAGACAGAAATAACTAATTATGGTATTTATCAATAATGCTTATGCGTTGGTACCGAGGTGCACTAAGTGCACTGAGTTTTCGTGTTTAGCATACGAGGTACTTACTTTCGTGGCTGCGCGTTGTTTACGCGAGTCAGTTGGGTTCACGTGTAGTGGACCATTGTTACTTGTGGTTTACTTGAGGTTTCACATGGTTTGTGTGTGACGTGCATGTGGTTCTGTGTACGTGGCGAGTAGTACGACGCCTACCGTGGTTACCTCTCCAGTTGGGTGCCCTAGGTTCTTTGTGAGCCAGGCTGTTAGCTCAGGGCTTTGTTCCGGTACTTGTGTTGTACCGTCGAGGTCTGTGTCGTCTGACCTGGACACCCTCACTCCTGTGTTTGAGTAGCACGTCCGGCTGAGGGAAAGACGACAGTTGGACAGTGACACTTGTGTTTGTCTTTAGTCACTTGTAGCGCACTCGTAGTTGGGGGTACGGACACCAGTAGAAGTACTGGACCCCAGCTAGTCCTTTTCCAGTGCCTCACTCTAGAGAGTTCCGGGCCAGGATCTCTAGAGGTGTCAGGCATGGGCCTGCGACCGTGTGGTCCGCAGGTGGTGGTGTTTAGTTGGTCTCCACAGTTGCTTGACCTTTTCAGGTGGAGCGGCAGCTGGACCTTTCGTCCGTGGCTGCAAGACTGAGAGGTAGACCTGTGTTAGCTTATCCGAGTCAGTTACTGGTGTCGCGAACCAGTTCACGTGGCTCGTGTTTGGCAGTCTCTACTTTAGCTTGTACACCTGTACTGGTTTGCCGTTTAATTATTAATGTTGTTTCTCGTAGTCGGCAAACGGTAAGTACTTTTACAGCTTTAATATCTTGCTTAGTTGTTCTATAAATTGTTGGTATTGTTTATAGCTTTGTACATGTGGTTTTTGGTTTGCTCAGTTTTGGGGGAGTTCCCTACTGAGCCAATGACTAGAGAGGCTCACCCCTACCCCCACAGGTGAGAGCGAGGTGGACGTTTCACGACCATCGTCCGGTTCAGAGCCTCACCGTATCGTTACAGGGTCAGTACCTCCAGCGGTGTAGTTCCAGCTGTTTAGTACTCCAGCAGTGTAATTTAGTTAGTTGTTTACTTTCTTCTGTTGTACCTCGGGGTATGCCCCAGGCCCTTGTACTCCTTTTCAGTTTTATGGAAATTTGGCTATGTAAATTGTGAAATATATATAAAATGTCGTGTGTTCCTTTGTGTTTACACGGACTGTGGTTTGGTATCCCTTGCAAGGCTTCGGCCCGTTCGCGGGAAGCGGACTCGGATCAAGTACGTTATTGGTTTATCGAACTTGGCCGAGGCGTTCCGTCACAGCCTGGCTTTAAGCATTTGTACCTACATGATAAAACATGTAAAGTTAGAGATTATGAGTACATAGATAACCAAGTAGTATCAAGTTCTTTGTCATGTATCAAACCTCGATTAAACTTATCTTTCATCAAAAACATGTTGTTAAAAATATTAGAAAGAAAACCCAACAAAGAAATCTAAGGTATGTAGTTTCGAAGAAAATTCCTCAAGTGAAGATGTGGAGGAAGTGGCAAAGCTAGCCCAAAACTTTAGGAAATTCCTGAGGAAGCAAAGGTCACAACATGCAACATTCCACAAAGACTATAAGGGCAAAAACAAGTAGGGAGACTCCATCAAGAAAACTGAAATGATCTGCTATGAGTGTCAAGGTATTGGACACATGAAGTCTGAATGCCCCGTCTACCTCAAGAAGTAGAGCAAAGTCAGGGCAAAGAAACCTAAAGCCATGGTTACAACGTGGAGCGACTCTGACATGTCTTCCTCCGAAGTCGAATAGGTCAAAGAATCCAAGAAGGAGGAATGCGGTCCAATGGCTATTAAGGATGAATCTCTAGAGATAAATTTTGATCGTGAATTTTTTACTCCTGAGGAGATGGAATCCATGTACACTGCCTTGCATGAAAAGTATAAAAAAGTTAAAAAGGAAAACAGGGACTAAAAAAGAAAATCAATGATAGTTTGCATAATAAATAGCCTTGTGAATCATGTGATCTTTTGAACTTACAATGCAATGTTCTTCAAGATGAGAATGATTTCTTGCAAAGCAAAGTAACATTGTATGAAGATGAACTTGAATGATTAGCACATGATAGTGGTTTTTCTGAAAAGTTAAATATGCATGAAAAGGAAAATAATTCTCTGAAATCTAAAAATGAAGAACTGAAAAATAAGTTGAATGTGCTTGAGGAGAATGCTAAAAGTTTTTTACAATTCTATTAAAAAGTTGCATGAAACCATTAATGATCTAAAGTCTACTATTTCTAGACTCATGAAGGGGAAACAAAAACTTGATGAGCTGCTTAGTGTTAAAGCTAACACTAATAGACATGGTTTAGGCTATTCCCCTAAAAATAAAAATAACAAATCATTTGAGTCTAACGCAATGACATCCTTTGTTCATGCCTCCAATGTGTCAAACACATCTTAGTCACATGCTAAGAAAACTGCTCATGTTAAAAAACATGTGCATGCTAAAAAAAATATGCAACCAAGGAAACCAATTCATGTGAAAGGAAATAAGCATATTGCACCCAATGTCATCCATAGGCCACGTCCCATACAACGTGTTTCTAACATCACATATTATTTCTATGGTGGCAATGGTCATATGAACTCTACACGCTTAATGAAGAAAAATATGCAGAAAATAAATTTGGTGTGGATTAGGAAGGACTTATTGTCTTCTCAAACTAACAGTAATGGACCCAAAATCATTTGGGTACCAAAGAAATCCACTTGAGTGTTGTGGTTGCAGGTGTCTTGAAAACTTTAGAGTTAGAGCATTAATGTAAAATTCAAGATGCCGAAATTGTCATGTGAGTATCATGTATTTCTGTTCTTGAGCTTTCAAGGTAAGACATGAATACTCTTGTAAATACTTTCATGTTTAGTTCAATCAGTTTTTATCAATTGGTATCATTGTTTACTTTCTAGATTTATATATATATCTAAAAAAACATAAAAAGAGAAAATCAAAAACAAACAAAAATTAGAGTCTATTTCATGTTTGTGTTTGCATGTTTATCCCGCGTATGCTTCAATGTAAAGTATATGTAAAACACCCTCATTGACTCTTTCTATGGCCCTATACTCCCTTTCTATTCTTATTACATTGGCTTAGAACTTAGTGCTCATTCATGTTGTCATTAAGAGAGAGTTAACGGATTCGGTGTGTGCATAGATTAAAGGGGAGCTAAATAGTTATGCATTTAACTTAATTCTTAAAACACATTTGAAATTAAGTCCAACATATTTATGCACAAGATTATGATTATTGGATATTACTTTAATGATAGGTGAAAATTTTTCTGAACACTTTTGCAATACTTAAAATCCACCTAATTTGTAGTAACTCGTGAGGAAAAAGTTACTTGTCCAGAAAAAGATGAACTGAGCTTAGTAACCTTGCCTTTTCCACTGAACAAGTGAGCAACCTCACGTCAAACAGCAATACTTTCCTCAAAAGTGAAATAAAAAGAAAAGAAACAAAAAAATTGATATCAATTACTATCAAAATAAAAAAAAAGGGGGTAGAGTGATAGCTACCAAAAATCGAGGGTTTATCATGCATGGTAAGATTGAGAGTATTCACTAGTGTTAATTAGAATTTCTATCTATCATCATGTGTGATGCCTATTAATCATATCTCACACGTCACATTTATGGTTTTTAATTTTGAGTGTGTCTTGAGAACTTGATTAAATACATGGGCTATAATATGGCTAATTCTTAGTGCATGCACTTTGTCATCCTCCCTTTAGTGATATCTTCATATATCCACTTTGTTCTTGAGCCAAATGCATTTCCTATCCCTATTACCACCCACATTTTGATGCTGTCAAAAAGGGGGAGAGAATATGTAAAAAGAATATGTAGATTTTATATTCTGGTTTGCGGGAGAGTTTGTGTTGCCCAGCTAGCTAGCCCAGAGGGGGGGGTGAATGGGTTGTTAAAAATTGATCTTTGATTAATACCTGTTCACTAAAAAGATTACACAACAACTTAAACGAAGGTTAGAGTTAGAGGAAATGAAACAGCAAACACACAGAGCACAACCACAAGACACAAGGATTTTTATCCTGGTTCGGAACTCCTCTCCACAGAAGACCTACGTCTAGTCCCTGAGCGATACCTCAGGATTTCACTAACAAGGGTACTATCCCCCTCACGGATCCTTA
Source organism: Colocasia esculenta (assembly GCA_014218235.1). Taxonomy (NCBI): domain Eukaryota; kingdom Viridiplantae; phylum Streptophyta; class Magnoliopsida; order Alismatales; family Araceae; genus Colocasia; species Colocasia esculenta. Next base: position 77,675,755 of record CM024760.1, read on the forward strand.
CACCCAGCCTCAACTGGTCTTCCTTCAACCTGAAGGGAAAACAACCACCCTGGAAACCACCAGGTCTTCCTTCACCTAGAAGGGAAAACAACCACCCTTGAAACCACCAGGTCTTCCTTCACCCAGAAGGGAAAAAACCACCCTGGAAACCACCAGGTCTTCCTTCACCCAGAAGGGAATACAACCAATAAAAAAAGTATAAGAACAAGCTTCAGGAACTAGCTCAAACAGCTACAATCTGAAGCAAACAAGCCTCGAGAGAGAAGGAATTTTAACACTGGTTTCTCTCGAAAGACTACACTGGCTCTCACAGGAATTTCTTCGAGAACACTGAGAGCTAAAGAGCTAAGATTGATTGAAATGGAGTGCTTCGCTCTTGTTTGAATCACAGAAGACTTGAAGGATTGGCGATGCTTTCTTTCAGAATAATATTTCTTCAAAAGTAGTATCCTTCTCAGTCTTGAGTCTTGTATTTAAGCTTCTGCTTGAAATTTGAACGTTAAAGATCCGTTGTCTCTCATCCTGGTGAACGTTAGACAGGTCTGCAAGGAAGCTTCTGATCTTCAGTCCTTTATCCCTTAGTACACGCCAGAGAAACATTTTAATATCTTGTATCTTGTGTCCAACGTTGTACAGATAAGTCTTGTCAGATATCTGCGAGCATATCAACAATAAAATAGAGGACAGCTAGGACTGTCGTCGATTGTTAGTTGCAGTTGGAACAGATATTGCAATATATAGCAAAGCTCCTTTCTGTCTAGAAAGGACGTAGACAGAGTAGTATAAAAGTAGAAGATATTGTCTGCATGCATGGGAGATACGTTCAGAGAGCATTGAATGTGTAGCAGTCAAATAGACGAGATACGACTTTGACTATTCAACGTATATTAAGGAGTATTATACTGATATATCAAATGAAATCGATATGAACAAGCCCGATGCCTTTATGACTTATGAAATCGTTACTGGTAAGCAGGTTGTTATGACAATACAGAAATCGTTGTGAGTAATACAGAAGTCGTTATAATCATCAAAGAAATCGATATGAAACTCTTAACAAATCGTTGTACCAAGCAAATCATTTTGAGTTCTAAAGAAATCGTTACGAGGTCTAAAGAAATCGTTACAAGAACTGAAGAAACGTTACGAGAACTGAAGAATCGTTACGTAGATCGTTGTGAGTTCTAAAGAAATCGTTACGAGAACTTAAGAAATCGTTACGCTAAAGTCATTGTGAGTTCTAAAGAAATCGTTACGAGAACTTAAGAAATCGTTACTGCTAGAAAGTCGTTGTGAGTTCTAAAGAAATCGTTACGAGAACTTAAGAAATCGTTCGGCTAGAAAGTCGTTGTGAGTTCTAAAGAAATCGTTACGAGAACTTAAGAAATCGTTACGGCTAGAAAGTCGTTGTGAGTTCTAAAGAAATCGTTACGAGAACTTAAGAAATCGTTACGGCTAGAAAGTCGTTGTGAGTTCTAAAGAAATCGTTACGAGAACTTAAGAAATCGTTACGGCTAGAAAGTCGTTGTGAGTTCTAAAGAAATCGTTACGAGAACTTAAGAAATCGTTACGGCTAGAAAGTCGTTGTGAGTTCTAAAGAAATCGTTACGAGAACTTAAGAAATCGTTACGGCTAGAAAGTCGTTGTGAGTTCTAAAGAAATCGTTACGAGAGCTAAAGAAATCGTTACAACAGACAAGTCGTTATGCTTTCAAAAGAAATCGTTGCGATGTCTTATAGAATCGTTGCGACGGTCAGGTCGTTGCGCTTTCCAAAGAAATCGTTGCGATGTCTTATAAAATCGTTATGAGATCTTTAACAAATCGTTACGGTATCGATTTGTTTTGAAACATCACGACTTTTCGGTCAGAAAGGAAATCGATCATAATACTTGTGAAATTGTTATGATGACTATTGAAATTGATATGAACTTATAAAGGAATCGTTCTGATTATCAATAGAAGTCGTTATGAAGTATGAAGTATGAAGAAGTCGATGTGATGACTTGGAAAGATTGTGAAGTGAGAGTCTTACCTGATTGTCTTGAACTTTCTTTTACTTTTATTTCCTGTCCTCAAGGCTCAAGTAATTCATTAGTAATGTTTTGTTAATCATCAAAATTAATATATAAATAAGTGAATTAATTTATATGGAGAGAGTTTGGTCATCAATCTCCCCCTTTTTGATGATGACAAAATATACAAACAACATAATGAAAACAACATGTTTTTCAGAGTTGCATTAGTTTTCTCCCCCTTTTTGTCAATAAGCAAAAAGATAGTCTATGAGACAAAGAAGAGAGAAAGCTTTGTATTAATTAGGAGTAAGATAATACAAAGGAGACAAGAGGGAGGCATGCTGAGAAATAACAGTCCATGCCTTGATCTCTATGTCTTCAAAAGTCTGGCGGAAAACACCAGGAACAACTGAGAAGGAAGCACCCATGGCTGGAGAGATCCTCTGAATGTAAAGCTGCCGCTGTTCTTCCAGGAATTCTTCATACTGATCTTTATCCAGGATGAATCGGAAGTAGGTGCTCTTTCCAAAGCTGGCACGATGGAGAAATCTATCCAGAGAGATTGGATAGAAAATCTTCTGATCAAGCAGGTCCTGCTTCAGAGCATAGAAGGCAGTATATCTGGCTGCCCACTGAACATAGATCTCTTGAATGGGATTTATGGAGTTGAGATCCATGAAGGCTTCGGCTGATAGAATGGGTTTAGCTTGACGGACCAAGGAACTGTTGATGGCTTGCAACTGAAGATGGGGTTCCTTGTAGAGCGTTTCCCATATGGTGGGAGAAAGCCGCTCACACTCAGAGATGAGTGGAGCCAAAACTTGAGAGGAAATGCGGCCAGAGTGGTATTCTCTGAAGATAAACCGCAAAAAGGAAGGCATTCTACCCTGCTTAGCTGACATTCTGCCCATCTGCTTAGCAAACATATCAAAGGCATGGGAGCCTGCATCTGAGTCAAACACTAAGGAGTGTAGCTTTGGCAGAAGAACTGGAGAGTCAACTTTCAGAACGGCAAAATCCACTGTGAGGGGAAGATTTAGTGGTTGTTCTGATCTCAGCATCACTATGGCTGAATGAAACTGGTAGAACTGGACTTCAGGCAGCTTGTTCAAGTAGCAGAAATCACTGTACAGCTGGAAGTTCTTGGCAATTCTAATCTCTTTCAGAATGAAGGGTCCCCAAGAGTTCTTATGTTGAAGAGTAAACCACTCAGAAAGAGTGAGTGGGTGAGCTCGATGGGTAAGGGATTCTGCCCTGGCAGTCAAGTATTTGGTGTACTGAGCCTTGTTGCCCTTGACATTGGCCCACTGATCTTCAGTCTTGAACTCAGTGCCCTCAAGGATTTTGGATTTTTGAGGGTGGGACAGCTGGGTAAAAGGAAGAACAGTGTTTAGATGCTCCGAGAGGTTGAGGAAAGGAATACCATAGACGGTGGAGAGGATGCACTTTTGAAGGTATTCCCTATAGATAGGTCTTCTCTGAGGTTCGAGAGTAAGAGAGTACCAAAGAGGAGGAAATAATGGTGAGGAGGGGATGCTGACAGAGGATGAATGTTTCCTCTTTTTCTTGGCAGGACTGGGAGGATCAGTCCTGTGGATATGAGTGGCAGTGGAGAGAATGGTGATGAGGGTATTTCTCTCAAAATCATCCGGAATATTAGTGTCAAAGACACCAAGAAGTAGAGGTTTTTCCGAAAGGAAGGTGACAGAGGAAGGAGGAGTAGGAGGATAGAAGAGATGTTTGGGATTAAAGGATGTAGATGGGTGAACGGGAGTGGTTTGAGTGAGAGGAGAAGAAGGTGAGAATGATGATGGAGCTGAGGTGTGAGAGGGAGTGGGAGAGAAAGAAGGTTGAGATGAAATGAGAGAGGAAGATGGTTGGGTGCGAGGCATAGGATGTTTTACAGTTGGTGGTGCTGGAGGGGCTGTAGAAGGAGATGTGGGTGAGGACAGGGTTGGAGTTGCAAGAGTAGAAGTGTCAGGGGCCTTAGTGGCTACAATGGGCTCTTTCCCTTTGCATGACCCTCTCTGACAACTGCAGACGGCCCAGATGGCCCTGATGCTGGCACTGATGGCCCTGGTGGCCCTGATGCTTGAGCTGAAGGCCCTGCTGGCCAAGACTCTTGAGCTGGAGGCCCTGGTGGCCGAGGAATAGCTGCTGATCTGCTCTGAGTAGCTGCAGGAGAAACTCCACTTGACTTTGAAAGATTTGCAATCATGGACTTCATATCAGACATTTCCTTATTGAACCACTTCATTGCATTTCGGACTGAAGATAGCTCAGAAGTGATCGAAGCTTGACTAGCAAGTATCCCTTGCACACTGGTCTAAACTGATGATAAAATATCTCCTTGAGCCTTCAACAATTCCATAACTGGCTTCAGATTTACTTTTCTGTGGCTCTTTCTTGGCTTTCTGTGAACCACTCTCTTTTGTTTGCTCTGCTGAGTGACAGGCTCCTCAATATTAACATGGCTTGACCTTGGGCCTTCACTTACAGGAACGCTGGCAGGAGGTTGATTTTCCAGAGATGGTGCATCTGCCTCAGGAGCATTCTCTAACAATGGTTCCTCATTGCCAACTTGCTCCCCCTGAATAGGAGCATGGAGATCAACATTTTCTTGCTCCCCCTGGGCAGGAGCTTCCTCCAAAACAATCTGCTGAATGTGACCTTCTGCCGCGGATTCTGACAACTCAGGCTCTTTAGCACTTTGCTCCCCTTGGCTAGGAGCTACTTCCACAATCACTTCTTGTTGAGTGGCTGCTTGCACCTCAACATTAACAACTGATTCAGTCAAAATTTCTGTATGGCCTGGTGCCATAGCTTCTTCTTCATCAAGTCCACCTGCTTTTGAAGCAACTGAGGAGGAGGGAAGGGAATCTAAAACCTCTCTTAAAATAGAGGCAACAATGGAGGTGGGCAAAGGATCTGCCACACCTTCTGCAGCTTCTTCCATTTGAATTTCTGGAGGATGAGATTCAACCTCCAAGAGGGGTGAACTGGAAATCTCTGCTTGATCTGCCACTGCTGGATCTGCTGCTGCTTGCTCTACTGCTGCTGATCTGACCTCTAATTCTGCTGGAGGATCTGCTGCTTCTTCTTGAGTTTCTGGAATATCTCCGATAATGGCTTCTCCCTCTGCCACAGAGGTCTTGGTCCACATCCCATTCTGCACTGAAAAGCCACTTTTCTTTAAATTCCTGGACCTTATAGACTGGCCCATCTTTTCCACAACTGCTCCAGATACATCAACTCCAAAATGCTTGAAAATCTTGGTTAGGAGATGAGCGTAGGGCAAGGATACATTCAATTTGCTCTTTGTATCCCAGATTTGAGCACTAGCAAACTTCATTCTCTCCAACATGACTGCGGCCAGGTTAATCTCCTTATTCTGGATTACCCAGAACATCATATCTGAATCTGCCCTAGTGCAAGATGAGAAAGTAGCACTCCGCGGAACCATAATTTGGCAGATAATGAAATGGAGCAGACGGTTGAATGCAGACATTTGATTGATATCTAATTTTCCGTCTTTCAGCCTGAAACCTGGACCTATAATGCCAAGTCCCTTTGCTTCATCGTTCACGGTGTGAACCCCACTATGTCCAGATGTCTTCACTCCAAACAACGTGTGCAATAACTCATGGTCTACCTTGATTTGGATACCCTTTACTGAGGAGACAAGGGACCCATCTGCTTCTGACTTCAAACACACGAAAAATGCTTTCACCAGGTCCGGATAGCTTACCTCGGTGAAAGTAGCAACATCCATCCACTGCATCCTTCTCAAGGCTTCTACTAAGCTGCCCATGCCATTCTTCTCTAGATTCTGAACATCCACTGCCTTGTTTCCGCAAATCTTTGTCTTGACGAAGGTAAACCTTTCCTGCTCCTTTGGGGACAAAAACTCAGCACTGTAGCCCCCTACACTTCCGGAGATCATCGGAGCGGCCATGGGTAGAGAGAAGAAAACGGTTCTGGAGAAGGGAGATGATGGAAGAGATGGAAGCCCTCTAGGGATTCTTCGCGGGAAGAAGAGGAAGCTTCAAATCTTGCAGAGAGTCGATGCCGGAATCGTTAGGTCATCGGCTTTGGGCGAACAGATAAATGAGAAAGGGTAAAGGTGGAAGATGAGTCGTTCCCAGAATGATTTGACTAATTAAGAAATACTTTATCGAAAAATGAAGCGCCAAAAGGCGATAATGGCAGAAAGCGACAAAAAGATTTGACGAGTCAAACTGATTTCAACACAACAGCGGTCAAAGAATGTAGATAAACTGAGATTTGCTTATTGTTAAAGAGAGAGAAAATTTCGTTTTAATCTGAAAAAATTTTATGTGCCAATTTAAATACAGAAATCTTTTCACAAATTGCACATCCCTAATTCCCTTCTAAGAGATGTAAATCTCTCTTCAGGTAGGGCTTTTGTGAAGATGTCTGCCAGTTGACCATTTGTATCTATAAAAGAAATTTCTAAATTACCATTAGCTACATGATCTCGAATGAAATGATATCTAACCTCAATGTGTTTAGTCCTTGAGTGTTGCACTGGATTCTTGGTGAGGTTGATGGCACTTGTATTATCACACAATAGTGGAATTGACTTGATATGAATGCCGAAATCCTCAAGTTGTTGCTTTATCCATAGGAGTTGTGTACAAACTTCCAGCAGCAACATATTCTGCCTCAGCTGTTGATAGAGCTACTGAGTTTTGTTTCTTGGAGGACCAAGATATCAGACATCCTGCAAGAAACTGACAACAACCACTGGTGCTCTTTCTATCTACTTTGCATCCAGCATAATCAGCATCAGAATATCCTACTAAATTTATTTCACAAGACTTTGGATACCAAAGACCTAAATCATGAGTTCTAGCTAAATATCTGAATATTCTTTTTACAGAAATTAAATGAGACTCTCTAGGGTCTGCTTGATATCTAGCACACATGCATACACTGAATAAAATGTCTGGTCTACTTGCTGTTAAGTAAAGTAATGACCCTATCATACCTCTATAGTTCTTTTGATCTACCTTTTTACCATTTTGATCACTGTCCATTCTAGTTGATGTGCTCATTGGCGTTGACAGTGGCTTCGCACCTTCAAAACCAAATTTCTTTAATAGCTCTTTGGTGTACTTGGCTTGACAGATGTGGGTGCCTTCCTTCCCTTGCTTGATTTGTAATCCAAGGAAGTAGTTTAGCTCTCCCATCATACTCATTTCAAATTCTCCCTGCATAAGCTTTTCAAAGTACTTGCAAAGAGACTCATCAGTAGATCCAAAAATAATATCATCTACATATATTTGTACAAGAAGTATATGTTTGACTTTAGATTTTATAAATAATGTACTATCCACTTGACCTCTAGTGAAACCATGATCTAATAAGAAAGTACTGAGCCTCTCATACCAGGCTCTAGGTGCTTGCTTTAAACCATATAGAGCCTTATGGAGTTTAAATACATGATTTGGAAATTCGGTGTCATCAAAACCTGGAGGTTGTTCAACATACACTTCCTCTTTGATAAATCCATTTAAAAAGGCTGATTTGACATCCATTTGAAACAATTTTAAATCTAATGCAGATGCATAAGCAAGTAAAATCCTAATAGCCTCAAGTCTAGCCACAGGAGCATAGGTTTCATCGAAATCTATGCCTTCCTCTTGGGAATAGCCTTGAGCTACCAGTCTGGCCTTGTTCCTTAAGATTACTCCAGACTCATCCAGTTTATTTCTGAACACCCACTTGGTGCCAATAACTGAATGATTGGATGGTCTAGGAACAAGTGACCATACTTGGTTTCTCTTGAACTGATTTAGTTCATCTTGCATGGCTATTATCCAAGATTCATCAGTTAAAGCTTCATTGACTGTCTTAGGCTCTATTTGAGAAACAAAGGCTAAATAATCACAAGGGATTACATTACCTCTTGTTCTTACCCCTACGGATGGATCACCAATAATGTTCTCAGGAGGGTGATCTTTCTGATGTCTCCATTCTTTTGGAAGATTTCCATGTTGAATTTCAGTCTGCTGCAGTTCTTCCAGAGGTGGATCTTCCTTGTCCTCAATTGAGGTATTCTTTAATTTTTCGGACAGTCATCTGCATCATCAATGTCACTAATTTCTTCCTTTTTCAAGGAGGGGTTAGATTCATCAAAAATAACATGCACAGATTGTTCAATTAATAATGAGCGTTTATTGAAAACTCTATAACCTTTGGGTTTAGAAGTGTACCCCATAAAGATGCCTTCATCTGATTTGGCATCTAACTTACCAATGTCCCTTTTTCCATTGTTGTGGATGAAACAAGGACATCCAAATATTTTGAAGTGACTGATCTTTGGTTTCTTTCCCTTGTAGAGTTCATAAGCAGTCTTCTTCAGAATTGGCCTGATCATTACCCTATTAATGATATAGCTTGCAGTGTTGATGGCTTCGGCCCAAAAATATCTTGGCAAATCATATTCTGATAACATGGTTCTTGCCATATCCAAAAGAGTTATGTTTTTCCTCTCAGCAATTCCATTCTGTTGAGGTGTCCTTGGTGCTGAGAAGTTGTGCTCAATTCCTTGATCATTACAGAACTTTGCAAACCTTTCATTCTGAAACTCACCACCATGATCTGATCGGATAGAGATAATGGTGAACTTCTGAATTTTCTTGCTGAAGCTGACAAAATTATCAAAGGTGTCATCTTTGTGCTCTAGAAAGGATACCCAAGTAAATCTTGAGTAATCATCAACTATGACAAATCCATAATTCTTTCCTCCGAGACTGGTAGTCCTCATTGGCCCAAATAGATCCATATGAAGTAATTCTAATGGCTTTGAGGTGGTCACTACTGTCTTTGATTTGAAAGAGCTCTTGGTGTGCTTTCCTCTTGCACAAGGTCTGCAGATGCTATCCATTTTTGAGTTGATCTTTGGCAATCCTTCCACTAGTTTTCTCTTTCGGAGCTTGTTCAATCCATCCAAGCTGCAGTGGCCCAGTCTTCTGTGCCACAGCTCTGTTGATTGATCTTTGCTGGCTGCCAAACAGACATCTTGATCCTTGAGTTCCTCGAGATAGAGAACATACAAATTTCTTTCTCTATAAGCTTCAAATATGACTGCTCCATCTTTTAATATACTGCACTTTGATTCTTGGAACTGAATCTGATGGCCTTTGTCACACAACTGGCTGATGCTTATGAGATTGTGCTTTAATCCTTTGACCAGCATTACATCTTCAATAACTGATTTTCCTTTGATGTTCACGGACCCACTTCCTATCACTGTGCCTTTTCCATTATCCCCATAGGTGACTGTTCCTTCTTCAGCTTGGAGATTTATGAAGAGCTTCTGGTTGCCTGACATGTGCCTTGAGCATCCACTATCCAAATACCATTTGGATGCTCTTGAATTTCCCTGAAATTTAAACATTAAGTTTTAGGTACCCAAGTTCTTTTGGGTCCTGATGGGTCAGTATCATTGTTTTTACTTTTTATTATCCACTTCTTATGTCTTGTTGGGCATGTAGTTATAATATGTCCTAACCTGTTGCAGTGATCACAGCAGGACAATTTTGTTACCTTTTCTATATACTTGAACTCAGCTTTATATGCTATATTTTGTTCAGGTATAAACTTTGGTGTTGGATATGTTTTAGGGTAGACTATGGTTTCTTCATTATCTGGGGGTGTATATCCTAACCCATTTTTCTTCTTACCTGCTCTTCTAGCACCTTTTAATATTAGAGAGTTTTTACCATTAGTAAATTTCTCTAGTGTGCTTGATAGTTTATTATTTTCTTCATTTAAGTTTTTAACTTCTTTCCTTAATTCATCTGTGCTTTCCTGTTTTTCCAATTTTGTTATTTGTTCATTCTTAGCTTTTAGGTCTTCACATAACAACTTATTTCTTCTTTTAAGTTCAGTTATTTGTTTTTCTAATTCTTCAGTTTCTGTTTTTAGATCTGAATTAGTGTTTTCTAAACAGATTACATTTTTCTTACTGATTTTAAGTAATTTGGATACTTCTTTATATTTATCATAAAGTTCATTAAAGGCACTTTCTAAATTATCAGAATCTGAATCATTACAGGAATCAAAAGAAGAGTCAGAAGTTACCTTTTCTTCGATGTTGGCCATGAGAGCCAGGTTGGCTTCTTCTCCATCACTGCTTGAGCTTGACTCACTGTCTGAGTCACTGCTGTTCTCCCAAGCAGCTGCCATTGCCTTTTTCTTGTATCTTCTGAACTTCTTGGAGCTGTCCTTCTTCTTGTGATCATTCTTCTTTAGCATTGGACAATCTGCCTTGATATGTCCAGGCTTCTTGCATTCATAACAGATGGTCTCTCCTTTCTTCATTTCTTTGCCATCTGATCTTTTGGAATCCTTATTGTTCTTAAAGTATCTTCTGCCGGATTGAAACTTTTTCTTCTTGGCCAGGATGCGCTGCAATCTCTTAGAGAGCATTGCTTCTTCATTTTCGCTGTCTACATCACTCCCACTAGAACTTGCCTCTGATGATTTTTCTTCTGCTTTCAAGGCATTGGAGTGCTTCTTTCTGCTAGATGATTCTCCTAGCCTTTCCATGTTGATCTCATGGGCCATGAGGGACCCGATGAGCTTTTCTACTGACATTCTTTTAAGGTCATTTGCTTCTTCGATAGCTGTGACCTTTGGTGTCCATGAAGATGGCAAGGATCTGAGAATCTTCCTTACCATATCTGCAATCTCATAGGACTTTCCTAGACTGGCTAAACCATTGGTGATGTCAGTGAATCGACTGAACATCTGGGTGATTGACTCACCTGACTGCATCTGAAATCTCTCATACTGAGTGACAAGAATGTCGATTCTTGTCTCCTTTACTTTGTCTGTACCTTCATATGTAATCCTTAGCTTTTCCCACATTTCCATGGAGGATTTGCAGGCTGAGACTCTGTTGAACTCTTTCTTGCTTAGAGCACAACATAGAATGCTCTTGGCTTTACAGTTCAAGGAGATTTTCTTTCTGTCTTCGTCTGTCCATTGTGCTTTCTCATTTGTGACGACCAAGTCACCTTCTTCTACTATTGACCAGATTTGATAGTCGTGGCCTTGTAGAAAGTATTCCATCCTGGTCTTCCAATACGGATAATCTTCACCATCGAACAAAGGAGGTCTGTTGACTGACTGACCTTCGAAGTTGCCTTGGGCTACAATTGATCTTTGCTCTTCAGATCGTTGGATCTTCTTCTTTGTCGAAGAGACTTTCTCTGATAACACTTGTTGCCCAGCTAGCTAGCCCAGAGGGGGGTGAATGGGTTGTTAAAAATTGATCTTTGATTAACACATGTTCACTAAAAATATTACACAACAACTTAAACGAAGGTTAGAGTTAGAGGAAATGAAACAGCAAACACACAGAGCACAACCACAAGACACAAGGATTTTTATCCTGGTTCGGAACTCCTCTCCACAGGAGACCTACGTCCAGTCCCTGAGCGATACCTCAGGATTTCACTAACAAGGGTACTATCCCCCTCACGGATCCTTACACCCAGCCTCAACTGGTCTTCCTTCAACCTGAAGGGAAAACAACCACCCTGGAAACCACCAGGTCTTCCTTCACCCAGAAGGGAAAAACAACCACCCTGGAAACCACCAGGTCTTCCTTCACCCAGAAGGGAAAACAACCACCCTGGAAACCACCAGGTCTTCCTTCACCCAGAAGGGAATACAACCAATAAAAAGAAGTATAAGAACAAGCTTCAGGAACTAGCTCAAACAGCTACAATCTGAAGCAAACAAGCCTCGAGAGAGAAGGAATTTTAACACTGGTTTCTCTCCAAAGACTACACTGGCTCTCACAGGAATTTCTTCGAGAACACTGAGAGCTAAAGAGCTAAGATTGATTGAAATGGAGTGCTTCGCTCTTGTTTGAATCACAGAAGACTTGAAGGATTGGCGATGCTTTCTTTCAGAATAATATTTCTTCAAAAGTAGTATCCTTCTCAGTCTTGAGTCTTGTATTTAAGCTTCTGCTTGAAATTTGAACGTTAAAGATCCGTTGTCTCTCATCCTGGTGAACGTTAGACAGGTCTGCAAGGAAGCTTCTGATCTTCAGTCCTTTATCCCTTAGTACACGCCAGAGAAACATTTTAATATCTTGTATCTTGTGTCCAACGTTGTACAGATAAGTCTTGTCAGATATCTGCGAGCATATCAACAATAAAATAGAGGACAGCTAGGACTGTCGTCGATTGTTAGTTGCAGTTGGAACAGATATTGCAATATATAGCAAAGCTCCTTTCTGTCTAGAAAGGACGTAGACAGAGTAGTATAAAAGTAGAAGATATTGTCTGCATGCATGGGAGATACGTTCAGAGAGCATTGAATGTGTAGCAGTCAAATAGACGAGATACGACTTTGACTATTCAACGTATATTAAGGAGTATTATACTGATATATCAAATGAAATCGATATGAACAAGCCCGATGCCTTTATGACTTATGAAATCGTTACTGGTAAGCAGGTTGTTATGACAATACAGAAATCGTTGTGAGTAATACAGAAGTCGTTATAATCATCAAAGAAATCGATATGAAACTCTTAACAAATCGTTGTACCAAGCAAATCGTTTTGAGTTCTAAAGAAATCGTTTCGACAAGCAAATCGTTACGAGGTCTAAAGAAATCGTTACGAGAACTGAAGAAACCGTTACGAGAACTGAAGAAGTCGTTACGGCTAGAGAGTCGTTGTGAGTTCTAAAGAAATCGTTACGAGAACTTAAGAAATCGTTACTGCTAGAAAGTCGTTGTGAGTTCTAAAGAAATCGTTACGAGAACTTAAGAAATCGTTACGGCTAGAAAGTCGTTGTGAGTTCTAAAGAAATCGTTACGAGAACTTAAGAAATCGTTACGGCTAGAAAGTCGTTGTGAGTTCTAAAGAAATCGTTACGAGAACTTAAGAAATCGTTACGGCTAGAAAGTCGTTGTGAGTTCTAAAGAAATCGTTACGAGAACTTAAGAAATCGTTACGGCTAGAAAGTCGTTGTGAGTTTACGGCTAGAAATCGTTGTGAGTTCTAAAGAAATCGTTACGAGAACTTAAGAAATCGTTACGGCTAGAAAGTCGTTGTGAGTTCTAAAGAAATCGTTACGAGAACTTAAGAAATCGTTACGGCTAGAAAGTCGTTGTGAGTTCTAAAGAAATCGTTACGAGAGCTAAAGAAATCGTTACAACAGACAAGTCGTTATGCTTTCAAAAGAAATCGTTGCGATGTCTTATAGAATCGTTGCGACGGTCAGGTCGTTGCACTTTCCAAAGAAATCGTTGCGATGTCTTATAAAATCGTTATGAGATCTTTAACAAATTGTTACGGTATCGATTTGTTTTGAAACATCACGACTTTTCGGTCAGAAAGGAAATTGATCATAATATGATGACTATTGAAATTGATATGAACTTATAAAGGAATCGTTCTGATTATCAATAGAAGTCGTTATGAAGTATGAAGTATGAAGAAGTCGATGTGATGACTTGGAAAGATTGTGAAGTGAGAGTCTTACCTGATTGTCTTGAACTTTCTTTTACTTTTATTTCCTGTCCTCAAGGCTCAAGTAATTCATTAGTAATGTTTTGTTAATCATCAAAATTAATATATAAATAAGTGAATTAATTTATATGGAGAGAGTTTGGTCATCAGTTTGTTCAAAAGAAAAAGGAGAGTAAGAAGTATTTTTGAGAGGAGGATAATTGTATGACTATGAATTCTTGCACTCATGTGTGTTGTGTAAAAAAAAAAAAATGGAACAACAAATTGGAATCAAAAATCAAATGTTGTGTTTTGTGTGAAAAATCTACAAGTGTTTTGTCATCAAAAAAAGAGAAGATTGTTGTACTTTGTAAATTTTGGTGATCATAAAAACATTAATTCTAATTCATGTTGATAAAATTACAAAAGATCAATTCTCATTCATGTTGATTACTTGTTTATGTATATTTAATTTGAGGGTTTAATTTGTGTGTTAAGTATGCAGGAAAATAGTCCAAAAGTCGCACTTGAAATGGACTTCACAAAATTCAAGACTTGGAACAAAATAGAATTCTGGGGTGCGCAGAACTGACAATTGGACAACCGATTTCAAGAAATTGGACGATATATTGTCCCAGAAGTGCAGGTTGCGGAAGATAGAATTCCAGCAAAATTGGACGACTGATCCAGGGAATCGGTCAACCGATTTTCCTAATAGATTTAGACTTGGGACAGTCCAAGAATCAGACGACCGATTTGGTGTAGTGTGTTGATGCAGAAGAAGAAGTAGGTTGGCTCCAAGACAGTCCAAAATCGGATGACCGATTTGACAATTCTGGTCGACCAATTACGGAAACGCAGTTTCTATTTTGGATGGACTCTTTCCTCCATTAGATTTCTGCCCGTGCTTGCTTCCAAGTTGGGATCTTTTGGGTTGGTATATATATATATCATCCATCCCATGCCCCAACAAGAGACCCAAGATGCTAAAATCATTTTATCTACAAAAATCTAGGGTTTTGGAGAGAGAGAGAGAGAGAGAGAGAGAGAGAGAGATGCACGATTTCAACTGTGCAGTGAGGATATTGCTGAAGCAATCTTATTGGGCTACCTCAGATGTAGTGACACGATCTTTTTGGATCCGTGTTTAGTGGTTCTGGTGTGGTGCTCTTGACCAAGAGATGGTCATTAGGCCTTAGTTGTGGTTTTCGTACTTTGTGTGGGTGTTCTAGGCCAGAGGTTTGGGCCCAAATAGCCCGCAGGTTTTCTGGTGAAGAAGGCGATGGAGCATGTCGTCGCGTTTTAAACACGATGGCTTACTACGTCGCGATTTCACCAACTGCCTTTGTGTTAAGCGGCGCTTTGGGTCCCTGTTCGCGACGGATAGGATGGTTGCATTTAGCTTTTAAACTCGATGTTTGCCTACGTCGCGATTTTGATTCGTGGTTAAGTGCTCTGCTTCGGCCAGACTGAGCAGAGGAGCTATGTCCGGCGGGGGAGGGAGCTATTGTGGGGCTCTCTCTGGCATTTTGGCTTCCTAGTGGCTCGTACGATGCGGGTTCCACGCGAGGATGGCGTCCGGAGCATGGGCACACCGGCGGCAAGGTGTTCTTCGTGTTCTTCGGGCTTGTTCAGTTGGTAGGGAGACTACCCTTTCTGTTTTAGTTTGATTTAAATGGTTTAAAGGGTGGAAAGCATGTTTGGGTGGTTTGTTATGATATGAACATCATGTTTACTGCTTTAGCTTAGTGTTTGTATCGCATGTGTGTGGGTTTTCCCGGTGATGAAGGTGGGTTCGACCTATGAGCTGAATTCCCTGTCGTGTTTGAAATGCAACGTGGTGCACCGTCATGTTCATGGTATGAATACGATGCCATGCATCATCGCATTTATGGTTTTGTCTTGTGTGCCGTGGCGGTGGCTTGGACGCGACCACTTGACCTGTCGCGTTCTTGTTGAATGAGACGGTGTGGTTCGTCGCGATTCAGTGTGATGGTTATTGTGTTCTTTATCGCGACATAATGTTCCGTCGTGATTAAGATGTTGACTGTCGGTGTTGACCCGTTTGGCTTGAAGGCGATGTATCGGGCCGTCGCAATATGGTCGCGACACTGAGCCCTGTCGCATTAAGGCTTTGAGTCGCGTCTGGACAGTTCATCATGATTTGAAGGGCGATGCCTGTGTCCGTCACGTTTTAGCTTTTGTGGTCTGTTTGTGGTGTTTGGGCAGTGAGGTTCCAGTGTGAACTTAGCCCTGATTAATAGATGTCCTTTGAAGTGGTTCTAAGTCTGTTTAGTGACTAGTAAAGCATGTGTAGGGTTAAGAGTTGTTATTTGATTAGTTAGTGAATCGTATGATTCATGTTAAGTTATTATTTTATTAAAGTTAAGTGGTTAATGCTATTTGTGGTTTAGTGTTGCCATGGAGGTCGTGAGACGACCAATGACAGGCAAGGTTATCGTATGATAATGTGGTTCTTATAAGTATTGGTGTAGGATGCCTTGGAGGTCACATGGTGACTTATGACGAGCTAGTCCTGACACTTATGTACCGTGATTCGTAATAAAAGTGGTGTAAGTATATATCGAGGTTTGTGTGTTTTCTGAGTTTGGTGGTCCGGCACCTATTCTGGAATACCTCTTCAGTCGGGTACCCCAGGTTCAGTGTGAGCCAGACACGTTTGTTTGTTGTGCTCGGGGCATGTCCCGGTACGGTGTGTACCACTGAGGTCTGAGTCGTCTTCCTGGACACCCTCACTCCTGTGTTTGAGTTGTATGTCCGGCTGAGGGAAAGATGACTGGGGGGCAGCAATTTGTGTTTGTGGGTGTGCAGTCGCTTGTAGCAAGCTCGTGGTTGGGGGACGGACACCAGTAGACGTACTGGTCCCCAGCTAGTCCCATGTTTCCAGTGCCTCACTTTAGGGAGCTCGGGCCGGAGTCAATGAAGGTGTCAGGCTTGGAGCTACAGCTGTGTGGTCTGCAGGTGTGGTGTTGGTTGGTCTCCACTGTTGGTTGGCTTGCTTTGTGTGTTTGTGGAGCTTTAGTTGGACTGTGTGGTCCGTGGCTACGAGACTGAGAGGTGGTTCTAGTGTTGTGTTGTCCGGGTTGGATACTGGTGTCATGAACCAGTAGTCCGTTCCCGTGTGGTGGCGTCATTCCTTTCCGACTCGTGCTTTGCCAGTGGTTGTGGCTTGTGAGTGTTGACTCACCGGGTGTGGTTTTACTCGTGGTTGTAGTTCCGTGGTGGTACCTCGAGGTAGTAGGTATTTATACCCCTAGTGGGTAGTTTTGTGTTGTGGTACGTTGTGTACCAGCCTCTTCAAGTGTTGAGGTGAACTTGTGTTTTTCAGAGGTCATGTGGTGTGACCTTCCACTCGCTGTGTTTTACCCTTCTTAGGGTAGGCTTCTGATTATGGTTTTGGTGTGTGCTGGTTTGGCAGGTTAGTTCCAGTCCTGTTACCCTACGGGGGTAGTTTGCCTGTGAGACCTGTAGCCTGGGCAGTGGTCTGCCGGTGGGGCTTGTGGTCTAGGCTGCTAGTTATAGGTGCCCTGCAAGCCAATTCACGTGAGTGATGGCACTTGTAATTATGTACAATCTCTTTTGGTAATATTATAATGGTATTTTCTCACTGTATATTCCATGCATATGTATACTATGATGTCCATAGGTCTGTACAATGGGAATTGGATCATGATGAGATCATGATAATGAGGCCGATCCTCTTTAAACACATATCCTAAATATTCCTAGTCATAGGTTACTCAAGAAGGACATTGAGATGACCGGAAAGACCGGTGTGCCATATACTTGTCCATGTGATGGAAGCAGCTGGTCTCATAGCTGCTTGTGTGGAGACACTAGGGATATGGTACCGGTGCTTATTGGACAATGAGTTCACTGAATGATCCATTCTTGGAATGTTGTATGGTTAATGATACCTGATTGTCAAATAGAGATTCCGTAGTCTCAGTTGTGTAACTGGTCCTTAGACTTGAGACACCAAAGATATCTGGTTTGAGTACTTCATTCTTTAATACTAGATTTATAGATCTGGATGTTCCAGGTCTAGTATAGCTAGTCATTGGGAATGGTAGCCAACCTTGCGAAGGCAATTATGTGTTAATAGAGGATCATCCACTCTCAGTATCGTGAGAGGAATATCCCATATCATCTTACTCAGGAAAATCCCTGGCCAGGGTCAATCGGATTTAAGGAGAAGGAGTTCTCCGGGAGAATCCGATAAGAGTTTGACTTTAACAGATTCTGTATAGGCCTGACAACACCATGCCTAATATACGGTCTCTGGGATAATAGATGGATGAGGGACTACAGGTACACGGTAACTATGGGTAGACAGGTCCAATGGATTTGATCACTCGTATCGTCTGGGGATTATGGCATAGTGGCCTAGTATGTTCATAATCGATGAGTTGAGTGAATTTTTATGGAGATAATAATTCACTAAGTCAGAAGGAGTTCTGACGGGTGCAACTCACGGCCAGCTCGATATTGGGCCTAGAGGGTCACACACATAAGGTGGATAACGCGATGAATAGAGGATTGGATAAAAGTTATCCAATAAGCCTTATTTAACCCATTATGGACCTATTGGGTAAGACCCAATAAGCCTTGACAAGGATCCATTAAGGGAGCATACCAGGATCATGCCACCTCACCCTTCTAGAAGGAGGACACCTCATCATCATTAGCCATCATGACATTGTGAGGTGTCCCTATGAGGTGTCCCTCTTGTCATCATGACATGACGAGGTGTCCCTATGAGGTGTCCCTTCTCATCATGACATGACGAGGTATCCCTGTGAGGTGTCCCTTGTCATGATTACATGACGAGGTGTCCCTATGAGGTGTCCCTCTTGTCATCATGACATGACGAGGTGTCCCTGTGAGGTGTCCCTTGTCATGATTACATGACGAGATGTCTCTCTTGTCATCATGACATAACGAGGGGTCACTTGTCATGATTACATGACGAGGTGTCCCTGCGAGATGTCCCTCTTGTCATCATGACATGACGAGGTGTCCCTGTGAGGTATCCCTTGTCATGATTACATGACGAGGTGTCCCTACGAGGTGTCCCTCTTGTCATCATGCCAGAATGAGGTGTCCCTACGAGGTGTCCTTTGTCATCGTGACATGATGAGGTGTCCCTGATGAGGTGTCCTTTAGGATCTCTATAAATAGAAGGGGGTTCTCTTTGAAGTTCATGGGCTAGAGCTTGAGAGGAGAAACCACCTTCTTCATCCCCCTTCCCATCTCTCCCTCCTGTGCTCTCCCTAGGCAAGAGGAGAACTAGGAGGGTCGAGCCCTCTTGTTGCTGCTGCTGCTTGCTGCTGTTGGCCGCTGTGTGGCGTTGCACGATGTGGAGGAGTGGCACCACCGGTGAAGGAGGGGTCATCGTCATCGCCGATCATCCACTATGTGGATACCACTAGAGGGAGTCTCGCGAGAGCTCCTTCAATCAAGAACTAGTTCTGCGCTTCAGGGGATATACGATCTCCCCTAGGTGAGATTGTCTCACGCCTTATTTATATGTATGTTTACATGCACCGTACATCATATCCCGATCAAGTACATGGATGGAAATCGATTTTTGTTTTTACTTCTTCTACGCATGTGATGCCCCAAGTCGATTTCCAACAGAGGCGTCCCAGTTGTTGGGGGACTAGTGGTGCTATGCTAGTCCAGTTGTTCCTTCTTATTTCCTAAGGATTGTGTTTGTTAGTGTGGTTATATTTAACTGCAGTTTATTGATGCTTTATGTGAGCATGTCGTGGTTTGGCTAATGGAGTGGCCAGTGAGACCCCTTAGGGTTGAGGTCTCTTTGGTTTCAGGTGTTATTTTTGGGAGGTCCCTGCTGAGCCTGTGACTTTTTGAGGCTCACTCCCTTACAGTCTTTTCAGGTGTTAGCCGTGTGTGAGGTTTGCAATGGCATTGTGGTAGACTTGTACCACCAGCAGTAAAGTTAGTTGTGTCAGTATGTGAGCTTTGCTCCCTCGGGGTATGCCCCAGGTAGTTGTACTTTACTCTTGAACATGTAATGATGTAATGGGACAGTTGTACTTTATTATATAAAGGTATGAACACACGTACTTTCTTTTGTCTTATACAGTGTGTTTATCTTTTATATTCTTACTCTCACTTGTGCGAGCTATCTCTTACGAGACTTCGATCCGATCGGGAGAGGCAGACTTGGATATAGAGTCTTATTGGGCATAAATATCCAGGGCCATTACATCAGACTTCTTCCAAGCGTGAAGCTTCATCACCATGAGGTTGAGGAACGTGTTGGATCGAGATGGAGCTTTAGATGTCCTAGAGGGGGGTGAATAGGACTTCTTTGCACTTTAAAATTTTATCTGAAACTAAATAGCACTAAATGGTAATGTTAATACTAATGTGAAGTGTGTGAAACAAGTGAAATATTTGGTGGAAACAATCACACAAAGTGCACAGAAATTTTATCCTGGTTCGGCCCTTCTCACATGGAAGTCTACGTCTAGTCCCCAAGAACCTCTTGGGATTTCACTAACTGCCAAGAACACTTAGTTTACTCTCAACCTGAGAGGTATTACAAATCCACTTGCACTCAAACAAGTCTCCCATTTACCAAGTAGTACAAAGACCACCTACACTAGTAGGTCTTCCCTTCACAAGAGGGACACTGCAGGGAACAAATCCCCTGCAGGTTATCTTACACAGAAATAACACAAGTGTGTCTACTCAGAAAAAAGTATACACAAAATAAATCAGAAAGAGATACAAATAAGAATTTAAGCTCTAACTTTTATTGACTCTAAGAGAGTAGACTGAAGAGATCTGAATTTTCAGAAGGCCACTCAAAGGAAAGACGTCTAGAAAGCAAAAGAGCTTGGAAGTCGAAGCTTGAGAACAGCCTGCTCTTTTCAGATCTTGCGCTCTTCTCTTTTCTTTTCTGTGGAAGGTGAGGTTGTGTATGTGGTTGTATCTTCTAGTGTGTATCTCACTTCCTGTCTCTATATCTCATTCTTAGCTTCTTGTTTAAACTTCAGTTCATATATAAGCTTCAATCTGGAATATAGCCCTTGCAAGTTTAGAACTGACATCATCACTTTCCAAGATAGAAAAGAGTGTGATGATATTTCAAGAAGGGGAACGCGAGAGTTTCAAGTGAGAGTTTCACACCTTTTCTACAGGATGGTCACGTGATCACCTTTGTATAGTACTTCTCATAATTAGATAAGTATTTACGATGCTATTGGACATATATTAGCATCATATATAAATAATATTCCCTTCACGTAGAGGACATTTATTAAAATATAAAAATACAGAAGTATATATACACCATAGAATATGCAAAATTATGCACCTATTTCTACTATAAACTAGCTAAGCTTTCTATTTGCATTCTTATTGTTTACGGATGCACTTCATACTTTTGTAATAATATAGTTTCATGATATTGGCCCTTGTGGTTATTTCTTTTAATTACGTAAACTATTTCACTTTGCCCACAATATCCCTGATCCTCCTACATAATTTATTAAGAATATATGATCGTCGCAACCATATATAACATCAGTGTTAAAGTGATTAATGTCCGATTAATCAGATATGGAGAACATTTGCACTCCATCACCATGCCATTCTGAACTTTTTTCTTTATTTTTAACCTTTTTGTCATCAGATTTTGAGTTGGATACTCTATTCCAATGAATAAAACCAACCCATATCCACACGGTATCGTATATTTATGTTCCCCCCACTTTGACTCCATCCATGTCTTCTTCTATCATACACTAGGTCATCAAGTCTTTTGTCTTATCTCCAAGTGATTTTTTAAAACTTTGCTCATTCTAATAATCTATGATAGTTAATAATATTACGTGATTTATACTCCATATGGCCCTAACGCCTACTTAACCTTGAGTTTGGTACAAAAACTTGTGCTTTTTTAAACCCGGACGTCTTTGTCACATAGACGCGCAAAAGACCTATGAACAGTGTTTGTGCACCTTCTTTCTTTCTTTTCTTTATATCAGTTCAAAAAAAAAAAAGCATGGAAAGGAGACGTAGACATGACACCATGGCTTCCACTAAAGTTAATGTCCAACTTTGCTATAAACTATTACACCCACTCAAATGGGTATGATGGGTTAATTCATATGTGAGGGAACACAGATATTTGAGAGATGGGATTGTAGGGGCATGTAATAGAATAAAAAGCATGGTGGTGATGGGTGGGTGGGAAGGATTCATGCGTGATTGGACATGATGGATCAAATCACCGATTTCGGATCCTAATTCTTGTGGTTGAGATGTGCCTGGTGGGACCGTCAAAACAAGAAAACTACGTGCGATAATGACAAGAGATGCCATTGCCATCTATTATGACTCAGGTATCGTTTCATAACATTTAATAGATGTCTAATATTTAAAATAATAAAATATTATATTTTTAATTGTTTGATGAAATGTCTAAATTTATATCTAAATGAACATCACTTCTCTTAATTTTTCTCTTAAAAAAAAGTGGAGGATATATCACTTTCTTTTCACACATGTAAGGTTTTTGGCTGTCGACGTCCTGCAGTCGGGTCCGGCACCCAGTGTCGCCCTGCGTCTGGGGTCTAGTGCCCGGCGTCTGAGGTTCGGTGCTCGACGTCGCCCGACGTCTAGTGCCCGGTGTCGTCCAGCACCCCGACGTCGCCTGGAGTCCATTGCCCAGTGTCACTCGGCGCTCCAACATCGTCCGGCGTCTGGCTCCTGACGTCCTACATCTGACGCCCACAGGTGGCCGGCAGTAGACGGTCGGCAGTCGTTGGACATATCCTTCACTTTTTTTTAAGTGAATAAATATTTATTTAAACATAAATTTAGACGTTTCAAACAACTCTTAATAAATATCTTATATATATTAAATATCTTTTAAATTTCAAATTTAAATAATATATGAGAAAGAAAATTTTAAACTTTATCAAACACCATCTTACTTTTTCTTTTTAATATTACTCTTGAGGGCACTTTGACGAGAGTGATAAGAGAATAAGAGGAGATAAATATATGATTAAAACGTATTTTATCTTGGATAGATAGTGTAGACTTAAGATTGTTGTAAAATATCATTGTACCTGGCGTTGGAGGGAAGAGGATTGTAGTCAAATTATAATAGAGACAAGTACAAGCCGAGGTGGAAAAGCATATATATGGACAATTGAGACCTAACCAATATTGAATTTTGAACATTTTTAATTGAGCATAACCATGAATTGTTACGAAGAAATATTAATTAAAAATAAATTTAATTTTATCATTTTATATTTACATAAATATAATATGACACAAATGATAATAACAAAAAATGAGAGGGATAGTGGTGGATGTGCGAACAATCGTGATCGGTGGTATGACAACGGAGATTGGCAATGATTGATGCATTAGCGACATGGTGATCGTTAACAACAATGATGATCAAAATTAGATGCTAAGAGTGGAGAAGACAGACGGCGGCACGAGAGTTATGTCATATCAAATATACATGGCCATGATGTCGTAGTAGAGTTGAATCAGTTAATTATCTAATGTATCAAATAACTAACATTTCTCTTTGTCATGATAATAACTCCTCTATTAATATGGGAGGTTAGAATTTATAAACATGATCAGATAGATCAATGCTGCCAGCGATATTAAACTTGGTTAGAATCACCAACGCAACAACCAAGCACCCAATAACCTTCTTATCATTCGACTTGATAGTTCTTATGATGAAGGTAGGGTGTAAATAATGTATTACGCCAACTTTATCTAAATTAAAATCAAATCAGGCAAGTCTAACACAGAGAGAAATCTTAGGCGTGGGGCAGGCAAGATCTCACACCATTATTGCTGCTCGGTACGTCTCCACAGGAGGAGGGGGGCCACAAAAATTGGGACAGTTGGGAGGATCATCCAACTGATGTAGATGGTGGGGGATTGGGATGAAAGCCTCAAGTCGTATGGCCCTCCATGGATGGATCAGATATATAGGAGTTCTATTTGATGCATAAGCATTTCCATCATGTAATCAGACGCAGACCCCAAGTATATTATGATCTTTCGCGTGATTTAATAATACGTTCTACTCTATTTCCTATATATATATATATATATATATATATATATATATATATATATATGTGTGTGTGTGTGTGTAAACGCCTTCCTCTGTTTTGCTGTGAAACATAAAACACTGTAAGTGATTGGAGAATGATGTTCTCTTTATATTAGATGTCTATTTCTCTCTTTATGCCAAATGTTGTACTCCAAGTGACCTCCTCATCTTTACTACACTGTGAATTGATAGATTGTACAGCTTTTACATATTATCCCTTAAATCTATCGATATTTCAAATATTACCATGGAATTTTTATAATTCCTAAAAAAAAAACCTAAAATCTACTTGGATTCATAAATAACCTCTTGCAGTTAGTAGCCATTCAAAAAAGGCATCTCTATTTGAAAACCCTGTTAATCAACTTTGAGATCAAAGTACCCTTCAACATAAATGTTGGGACAAAAAGTAGATGATAAGGTGTTTATTTACAATGTGATAAAAATTTTAGGGTTTACAATTCAAAATTATTTATTTTTTTATAATTTCTCTCCTCCTACCATTTTCCTTGCAGTGGGTCAAGTCTCTAGATGTGGCAGGGGACGTGGGGGCGTCTCCTTGGGCACCAGCAATGAGGAGAGGGACAGAGAGAGAGGGTAGGCTTGCTTGGGCACTCAAGGGGGAGGGACCTTTACAATAAGGAAAAAATTGTCATTTGTTATATTGGGTTTAAACTATAGATTTCAAAGGGTTTTTAGAATCTAGGAAGATTTTAAAATGATATTTGAAATATCGATAAATTTTAGGGAATAATATGTAAAAAAGAATTAAATTTTATAGCTGCACTGAACCATATACACAGTTCCTTTTTGGGTCTAAAATTAACAAAAATGAGACTCTGACATTTTTAAAACTAGAAATTTTGATTTTATTGATCCTAAAGCAAATATTTTAGGTTACATTGCCAAAATAAAAAATGACCCTTAAATGTACACAAAGGTAGGAGGAATAATTGGACAACAATGTAGAATGTAATTGTGAATCCCTTCTTGTCCCTTGTGTTTTCTCATTTTCCATGGGCTGAGTGCCCGGACTAAAGGGTTGAGAATTTTGGTAATTTTGTCCTCCCTCATTCATTCCTTTCCCAAGGAACAAGTGCTGCAAGGAAGTGAATGCTGACACGTTATGGCCTATCTCAACCATGCATGAAATCTCATCTTGATGTTGACACCATGATTATTGTACATATCATCCCGCTGTAGTCGCTTGCTGAGGAAAATTTTGGAGGCATCAAATGTGAGCATTCTAAAATAATTGACCTAGGAAACTATTCAGTGCACCGCATGTACGGTGCATTTAACATGCAGTCCTCCGTGACGAATGACAAGTTCAAAAAAAGCTCTGCGTTTTTTCTAAACCCCCTCTATGTCACATTTGAGTCGTTCATTTGGGAGAGCCCGAAACGTGACGGATATTAATAGTATGGCATATGGGTCGAGTAGCACATACGTACATAGAGCCCTCGCAAAAGTGGACAGTATCACCATTACCAAGGTGAAGATTAAAGACGATGTAATGGAATACAGTAAGATTATGTGGGGACTTAAAAAGAAGTAACTATCTTAGACTTTCTTTACATACAAAAATGTATATGAAATCATACGCTGCGAGGGTTACCTTTCAATAGAGTGTATGTACGTTGCTTTAGTGTTAAAAATGTTATCTATGTCGCAAGGACAAGTCGCATGAAAGAATTGGATTATTCTATGTGACACCCAAATCACCCTTACACAATAGTATCGCCAGTAATATTATTTCATAAAATGGCAAAAGCAGCCTTCTAAAGAGAGGCCTCCTAGCCTAGGTAGAACCGGAGGGGCCACCAGCCACTAGTAAAATAATGTAGGATCTAGATATTGTCCTAGAACATACATTTATCAAAATGAAACATATATACATTGAAAACAAAAAGGATTGTGCCCAAAACTTGTGAATCCAATCTAGACTTTAATAGGTTTTAGAGATTGGAGGTGGATCCTCTATGGCGTGCAATAGATTAGATTTTTTTTTTTATATGTTTGGTTGGTCGGTCAAATCCTTGAAATTGGACACACATCTTAAATTCTTAATATATATGATGGTAGCATTTTCTATCTATGATGGTCCGAGATTGGCAAGAGATCACAATTTAGATATCAGAAAAATATATATATATATAGGAGTGCCGTTGGCACTTCTAAAACCCATATTCAGGTTCTAAAGAGTACACAAACAGTCGATTCACAGGTTCTTTACCAAAGCATTAGTGGCCAGCAACTTTCGTCGCTTTCAGGGCCTCCATTCTGTGTCTTTCCGAGTTCAAACCCCGTCCAATCTTGGCCGCTAGCATCATTCTAACTTCTAAGCATGTCTGTGGGCGGGAGAGAGTGGCCCGGCTGCTCTACCTCCCGAGAGCCTCCCCAACCTCCGTTCACCGTTTCTTTGGGGCAATCCTGCAGGTTGAGCAGAGTGCTGGGTCATCTGATCTTGTTGTTTGAACTTAACATCGGATGGTCATCTTCCCAGTGTATTGGAAGCTGCTAAGAGGAATCTGAGGGAGAGAGGTGGACTCTTCAAAATGCACTAACAACTTTATAGTTTACCCGGCGGCATGTACGGGGTTAAACAGGCTTGAGCCTTGTGGACAAAAGTTGTGCCGTGTTGCCCTGGCCTTGATAGAAAGTGATGACGGATGTGACACCCCTGCCTGACTGGAGGAACATTCTCATGGATCGTGTTGCCTCTGCTTTTTGTTGCTGCTCTTTTCTTCTTCTCTTCTCTTCTTTCCACCCTGTTGGACGGCCCCGGAGAGCCAAACAGATTAGTTTGGCGTGGAGCTAACAGGAGTAAAAAGATGAAGTGTGTAAAAGGGTTCTGGTTCTATTGCGCTCCACACTGCACGGACCTGAAATTTCCTGGACATGGGAGACTAGAGGGAGAATATCACACACTGCACGGACCTGAAATTTCCTGGACATGGGAGACTAGAGGGAGAATATCACACCTGGGCCAACACTATGAACATGGGCCAGGCAGTGCTGTCTTAACACCAACCCACCATGCGCTAGGCTGGGCCAAGGCCTCACATTTCAGTCCATTTCAGACAGAAGCCAGGCCAGGGCCTCCCATTGACAATCTTAATATGTAGCTGTGCTGCACGACTAGTTTGTTCATGCGGAGATTTAAGTACCAAGGACCATGAGAAATCTTTTTGCCCTGCACAGAGTTGACGAGTTCATGCATCGAGTGAGAGAATAAGCAGTGCGCAATCTTTGTGTTTTCTTCCCCGTTATGTTATGGGGACATGATGAAAATGGCATCTAGTCATAATGAAAGTAACCGCACACACCAACTGTAGGAAACAGAAAACACCCAGATGAGATGAAAAGGGGAATTCAGACGAAGTGTGGTTCTAATCATGAGAGACTAATTCCCCATTCGATCTGCACCACACGCCAGGCGGAAGACTTCCGCTTTATATATACAAATACAGCAACAGAAAAGAAAATGCATTGGGAAAGGATGTTAACTTAAAAAACTTCTACATAAAATAAGGCCACCGGACTCTATTCTTTGCCGCTGCTGCATCCCCTCAAAGAGAAAATCTTCACTGTCATGCAAGTGCATGTAGTCCTCCATCTCGAATGAGGATACCTTCAGACAAACATGAGCACCACTGTTCAGGTGGCTTCTAGCATCTGCAACTCTTCTGGTTAGTTTGTTCTTGGAGATTATAGAGCAGCTGTCCTTCTCATCAGGGCTCCAGCTTCCATGGCTGCTTGTGAGGATCATGCTATCATCATGCGTAACACAGGTTTGCTGAAATCATGCAGAGAAAGTTAACCTCCTGACTCAGCGACATGGTACAACCATGGTATTCATTGGCAACATAAATTTTTATCGGCCAAGTTATCCAAATACAATTCAACAAAAAAATAATGAATTGCCCCCATAAATGTGTGCAAGTGTTGGACACGGAATTTTTAAAGAGAAATAACAAATATAAATTTCTCATTTTATGTCTTAGCCTTTTTTTTTAAGGGGGAAATCTATATTCGTCGCACGTCTGAGGATTGTATATGAATAACCAGTGCGGAATTCCGTGCACTTGTATGCATATCAAACAAATAAGGTTCGAGTTTGAGACCTTTCCTTATTGATCACAGCCTGTGTTAATTTACATCGGCATAAAATCCAAACGCCCTTGATTGACTGTCAAAGAGGTCTTAAGATCTTTTGCAAGAGGTTCTGACGCTACAAGCAAGTTCTCTTGTATGGGCTCCCTATAGGATTCCTCGTCAAGTCAGGGGGTGTGGACACACTTGCGCGAATTCGGGTAACGGCTACAAGGGAGAAATAGAAAGGAAACTGTACCCAACCAGGGATGGACGTAAACTCGTAAGCTACCGAGGGTAGGGATAATCGTCCAGGTCTTATTGTGAAACAAAAAAGCCGCCCCGCCACAGCAGGCAGGTTGGTTCCTCCGTCGTCGCCGGGGAGCTCTTGGCGAGGAGACCATAGGATAAGTTGCTAAGACAAACGGAGGGGAGCCGTTCAGTATAATTCCGAAGTATCTGTCATCACCAAGGAACCAATGGGATTTGGGTTTCATCATAGGCCACATTGGATTGGACAAAAACCCTATAATCTAGAGAGCATAGGCACAGGCAAGAGCTATATGCCTTCTCGGGAGAGGTTGTCAATGTTTCTAGGCTCCCCCTAGTGGCACCCTTGGGAATCGAACCCACGACCTGCTCTGATACCAGGTAGGATCTTAGGCATTGCCATTACGTCAAAACTCGAGTTGTTGTATAAGGATATCATCTTTCCTTATAACCCACCATAGGGTACAATCCCCCTACTGGACAACTCAGCAACACCCGCAGACAGGTCCACACCCGGACCTACACATGACTTGGCCAACCCGGCCTCCGCCACACCCTTGTTCTCAGGTTGCCCCGGGGTGAGATGCTGGTGCGTGTACCTATCTCGCAGCATGCCGCCCAACAATATATTGTAGGATTGAATGTGTGGCACTATAGATCTAGAAGAGGAGTTGAATAGATCTGATACAATTTACAGCGAAAACTTAAGTAATTTAAAATTAACTTCAGATTAAAAGATCTATTCAAATAAACTCTCACAGATTTGATAAATTCATGTGAGTGAGGTGTGTGAGTTTAGATCAAGTGTGTATACAGAAACTCCTATGCAAACATCTATGCAATTAACATCGCAATCACACATGTAAACCACAGTACACAGGAGATTGTTAAGGTGGTTCGGAGAACACAACTTGTGTCTTCTACGTCCACCTCCCTACGACGGAGGAAACCACTATGCAATCGCAATTATATAGAGCAGAGCTCGACGGCTCCAACACCTTTGAGTACGACAACTCAAAATACAACTTGAAGATATGCACGACGACCTACTCCACAAACCACTTGTGAGCACGATGACTCACAAGCACCTGAACACAACGGCTCAAAATCTCTAAGCACGACGGCTTAGAAAACTTGAGTACGACGGCTCAAAGACTTGAGCACACAGTGCTCAACCCTTTGGAATATGACGGATCCAAAGTAACTTGCTAGAACAAGTTTAATTAGGGAGTAGATCCTCTTGCACGATCTATCCCAATACAATTGTGAAGATAAAATAGAAACAATCAGATGATCTGTATAGAACACTTACACAGATCACACACACTTAATTGTTCTGAAAATATAAAATAGAAAGAAGGAAGAAATCTTATCTTTAGTTCTAGATCTGATCTTCATGATCTTAGATCCAATTATCTTCTTCTTCTTCTTTCTTCTTCTTTTGCTGCTCTTCCTCTTCTTTCTTCTTCCTCTGCCGCTCTTCCTCTTCTTCTTCTTCTTCCCTTCCTGGCGGCACTGCTCTTCTTCTTTTTCTAGGCTTTCCTTTTTCTCGCCTCTTACCGCACCCTTTCCAGAAAGGATAAGGGCATATTTATAGCCCTAATCATGTGACCTTGTACTTGGGAACGCGTGAGTACCAAGTACTTTAGGTGAAACACGTGTCAGTCATATGATATCCTGCACAGATGACATTTTTAAGTATTTAGAAGAAAAGGTAATTATATGCATCAATTTATAACAACAATCGATGTAAGACTTACAGCAATCGATATGAAACAATCGATGTTAAAACATGAAGCAATCGATGACTAACATGAAGCAATCAATGTTTAAGTTGATCAGCAATCGATATTTAGACAATCGATATTTAAACATGAAGCAATCGATGTCTAACATGAGGTAATCGATATTTAAGTTGATCAACAATCGATATTTAAACATGAAGTAATCGATGTGTAGACAATCGATGTTTAACTTCACTGGCAAAGACTATAACATGAATATACGAAGTGTCATTGCTTCGACTGACCAAGTGTAATTGTGAACTTCCGAAGTCACAGTGACAAATTTATCTTGATCAGTCAAAGTGACTTCGTCATATCCGAAACTTAACTTCGTATATAATGAAGTTTCACTTCGTCATACCCGAAGTCCAACTTCGTATATGACAAAATTCTACTTTGACTGACAAAGACCAAAACTGGACATCCAAAGTCACTATGACAATTTTGTCTTGATCAGTCCAAGTGGCTTCGTCATATCCGAAATCCAACTTAGTATATGACAAAGTTCTACTTCGACTAACAAAGACCAAAACTGGACATCCAAAGTCAAAGTGACAAATTTTTCTTGATCAGTTGAAATGGCTTCGTGACGAAGTTCCACTTCGTCATATCCGAAGTCCAACTTCATATATGACGAAGTTCTACTGCGACTGATAGTGACTAAAATGTGATATCCAAAGTCCCAGTTTCGACTGTTCAAAACCAAATATGAACGTCTGATGTTCGTTTAAGCAAGTTTTCAATGTGGCCAATATGTCTATGATTTGCAAACATTAATCAAATGATATGCAACATGAAAGCACTTAAGTTCATCACAAAACAATGATATTATATATCAACAAAATGAGCAATGATTATATCATCATCAAATAAATCAAAACAATAATTATGATTATTCACATAACCATAACTCAACATTCACCCCTTTTTGATGATGACAAAACACTCTCAAACAATTGAAATTTCTCCCCTTTTTTGACAACAACAAAAAGACTATCTCTCCCTCTTAAGCAAGGACAATGTAGTCATCACCTTCGTTGTCCCTGTTCCCCCCCCCCCCCCAAATTGGCAATCCCAAGCCTCAGTCATCACCTTCGTTGTCCCTGTCCCCCCCCCCCTCAATTGGCCCACAAAGAGGCCCATTTAAGTTAGTAATGTTCCCTTTCTATTATCACTTAGTGCATATATGCGTATGAATTTGTTTACTTGCAAGTTAGTCCATTTAACCTAGTAATGCTCACTATCTATTATAACTTAGTATATATATGAGTATGAATTTTTTTACATACAATTTAGGTTGTTAAATTTTACATATAGCAATGAATGTATTTGGCTAGTTATACAATACTATCACCTCAATTGCCTAGGCCATCGCCTTTGCATTTGAGCTTATGGCGACCTCTTGATCACCTCGGCTGACTCAGACTTTTGACTATAAAGCTTCTGACTATATGCATTAGGTCACTTCTCTATGTGCCTAAACCCAGTAGAGCTGCCATCTTTAAGCTTGTATTCAATCATTTTTGTTGTGCCTGAGTGGAAAAGGTAAAGGGAAGCAGAAATAGTGATATTATATATGGATGTCAACAAATTTCATAGTTGCCGAGGCATCAAAGTGACCAAGGTGTGCTTCGGGTCCGTGGGTGCCTAAGCGCTCAGGCGCCCAGGATGATGCCCAATCTTAGCTATTTCAAGACCCCTATATAATATTCATTTCTCTAAATATATATAATGCCCATAAAAATCAATAAAAAAGATCATAACGTGACAAACATTATTGCAATAACATATCACAAAATTTGAAGATGGAAACATTGAAATAATTATATATAAATGAAATATCAAATGTAAAATTGTGCACCTCATATTTTGCAAAGTTGTTCTTCTAAAATCTGCAAATAGTAATAGTACTAACTACTAACTAATAATTATTTGTCCATGGACAGTGAACGAGTTTAGTGACTGTGTTCACTGTCTAAACACAGTCATTAGATTGTGATGTGGACTCTATGTCAGAGTCTAAAGACTGCCTTCATGTCTGAACACAGTCTAAAGACTGTGTTCAGCATCACAGTACACAGTCATTAGACTGTGTTCAGCCATCTGAACAGTCTTGAGGACGGGGAGGGGGGGAAGTCCAAGAGAGGGGAGGAGTGCCGAAGTCCCAGATGGAGAGAGAGGGAGAGACCAAGATAAAGAGAGAGAGTACGAAGTGACTCAAAGAAGAAGTGTCACGGCAGCGGCGGCAGTCACAGCAGAAGCACGCCAGGAAGAACCCTAGATGGGGTGGCCTTTGAAGAGGGGGGAACCACGAATGAGGTGAGTCGATCGGGAAGAAGGGGGTTTGGTGTTTTAAAATTTGATACCATTTGGTTCAGGTGGGACTTAGACCTTTAATGGGTCTAGGCACTCCAAGCAGGCCTAGGCACGTGCCTTGACCACTTAGGCGGCATCTTAAGCACATTTTTGGTTTTCTAAAAATTGGGCTGTTTCTGAGTGAACAGAAAAGCACCTTTGCGCCGAGATGGCACCTAAGTGGCACCTAGGCAACCACCTTGACAACTGTGACAAATTTATAACAAAAAAAGAGTGATCTTGTATGAAAATACCAATTAAGTTTATTGTTACTTATATCCATTAAAATATGTTGGGGATCTTCAGTTGCAAGGGTTGAAATACCAAGAATATATGGCCTGCAGTAAACAGGAGTATGGATGCTGACATCACAGTGGTGCTGGCCATCACCATTCACCACTGCTGTTATGTGTGTGTGTGTGTTTGGATGTGGGGGGAGGTGTTGGAGCCAGTCGACCATATGAGCAGCACAGCTTCCACTGCTGCTGGTGTAGAAGGAGATGCCCCTTCTTCCCCAGAGCAGCAGCAGCATCTATTAATGATCAGGGAGGGACACAATCCCCTCTCCCATGGCAATGGCAGAGCTGTTGATGGTGGGACAGGGAAACTCCCCTCTCCCAGTAGCAGCAGCACAGCAGCTGCTGCTACTTTTTGGTGATGATAGGCAAGGGGATTGACTTCCCTTTCCATGTAGCAGTAAAAGCTACTGGTAGGGAGATGCAACGTTAGCAGCATTTGCTATTTCCACTGCTGCTGTTGATGCAGAGGAGAGTAAAGGGACAACCACATCCATTTTCATCTCCAAGTAATCATCAGATTCGTCACTGGACCATCATTATTGTCGAAGTGTCATCTTTGCCATTGTTCACCATTGTCAGTTTGAACTGGTGGCTGAGAAAGGGAAAGAGGTAGAATGAAAGAAGTGAATGATATTATAATAACTTGTTATCCTATATTAGAAGACTAAGGCTTCTGTTGGGCTAAAGAAGTGTGATAGCAGTGGCATGTTTTACACAGAAATGTAAAAGCATACATAAGAAGGCAAGTGTCATGGTCAGACATCAGTAATTACATTTTTAATAATGGTCCATGTGCAAAGGAAGCAAAATCAACAAGCTTTGCAGTCCACAATGAGGGAAAGTATAGAGCAAATACGAGAAAAAGGGTCAAAAGGGTAAGATCCTCTTAAATTTGAGTTAAGGAAATGCATAACAATGTTACAGAGGCCACTTTATAGGAATATTCAGTTGTAGAGAGAAACCAAACAAAATGCCCCCAATTCATTTTGACTGAGTCAAGTATATCTGCAGATAGTTACAAAAGAAAGAGGAAAGTACCTGTTTTGGATCAAAAAGTTTAGTTCCTGAGACCACCGAGCACTCCACTTTGCTCGTGCTGTGGCATGACAAAGGAGTGCCATCACTGCATGTTTCCCAGTCTAACCAAGGAAGAATCAAGCCATCGCCTTCAGCAGGAAGTGAGGAAACATTTGCAAGACATGCTGACATTCCTGCTATTGCAGGTGATTTCATGCATCCCATGGATGAACTTCCATCACTCTTATCTCCATCAAATGAAGAAATATCTGTCTCTTCAACATTTGAAATGAAGTCCACAAAATATTTCTCTGCTTCCTCAGACAAGCGCTTAGACATTCTTGTTCTTTCATTGCTCCTCTGTAAAATATTTATCACCATAAGATGTCACATTAACTCAGTTATTGATGAGACAGAGACTGTCTGATCCTGTTTGACTATGAATCCAATACAGGGTGGAGGAGAGAATAATGGGCATTGCTTGACAAGAGAGATTATAGTAGCACATTTTGGAGAAGTGGAACAAGAAATTTCTTCAATCTCTCTTTCATCACATCCTCTTGGAATGAAATAGCCAATCAGTCATGAGAATGATTTAAACAAGGCTTTCATCCACCATAAACACATGAAATGCATGCATCCTTTCCCAAACTACCATACACTTTCATGTATCCCTATATCCATTTTTCGCTTATATTGCATATGATCTGTCCATGTCAGCACACATCCATGTCCATGCCTCTCTTATACATCTCCCTCCCTCTTGCACACACACATACTACGTATATGGAGAAAAATTACCTTTCTGAACCGCGATGGCCTCTCTGGAGGAGACGAATGCTTTGTGTCTGGAAGCAACTCTCTTACAATCTTGGTAAGCTCTTGACCACGCTGCTCTTCAGCTGCTAACTTGGCTAATAATTCTTGCTTACGCTTCTCTGACTGAAAATTCGGAGATATATATATAACAAAAAAACACAAAGATAAACATAACAACGAAACATATCAAGCGATGCTCAGTCACAAGAGGCAAGTTAAAATGCACACAAAAGACTCTCCTGTCCCTCAAGAATACATATGAATATGTGTCCATATTTGAATTCGTTTCCAAACAAGGATGAACATTTTGATGTCATTTATCAGGTAGTAATATAGTGCTGAATCATTTAGACTTCTTTGAAAGGTGGTGCTGAATCTTTTAGATAGTTAGCAGAGTTGCATGCAAATGTCATAAGATCAAAACTTCAACAGATACATCGACTGTGTTGAGTAAACCATTGGCATCAACACCTTGCCTGTTAATAAATACAGGAGGCTTCGGATTTTCTGGGCCTTGCCAGAACTCAGGTGAGAATAACAGGAATGAGAAAGAGGAAAAGGAGAGAAGTAAGGGGGGATGGATATCGAGAAGAGGAAGCGATGATGAGGATGATCATGGAGGGCATTTGAGTTATCATAATGATGGATGATAAAGGCAAGGGGCAAACAAGAACTAAGAATACATGGAAGAAAAGGAATCTCTGAATATTTCTGAGACCTCTTGTTTCCATTCTGTCAAGATGACACCTAAGTCCAGAATGTCTAATCTTGCAATCATAAACCCTTAAGTTACAAAATGCCTAATCACAGATGCATCTGAAGAATCATGGCAATGTCTCATCTTTATGGATTTGTCATATTAGAAATCATTTCTTATGACCATGAAACACCAGAGGCTAACATATAAATAATTGTAGGATAAAGCTATTTAACATGCTCTTCTGGCATAGAAAGAGGAAGGGAGGAGAGGGGAGGAAGAATCACTTCGCACCTCTTCTAATTTGGTTGTGTAATTTCTTCTAATTTCAGAAATAGCTTCAAAAGCCTCAGAGCCTTTTGATTGAATGTCGTCATCGTCACTCCTCATAGCAGGCTTTGTTTTCACAACTACCTGCATGTGCTCAAGTAAACTATAACCTTTGAGGAAATGTTAAACTAAAATATAAATTGTACCATAACTACAAAATATATCGAGAAATCAGCACCAAGCTATAAAATTCTAGTAGAGGTCCAAAAACTCTACCAAATCTCTACTTTGATGCTCAAGACAAAGCAAATCCTTTGCGTCTGTCCACAGAATCTCACCCAAGAGATCTTATGATGGGAACGAAATGCAAGGGGAGCATGAGTCTTCTTAGAGGAATAATCCTGACCATTCTATGGACTTGGATAAAGCAAAACAAAGCCAAGATTTGACTGCAGGAAATTATGGACATTTCTAGGGCACAGTAAACTATCATTCAAAAAGCACCTAAATAGAAGGCAACATGATGGAGGATACAATTGAACTATAATATACCTTTTCAAGTTCAGTTCGGATCTCTTCAACGGCATGCCTAACTTCCTTACGCATTGCTTGATATAATCCATTTTCCTCTCCACCTCCACCAGAATGATTTGTCTGCAGAAGCATAAATAAAGTGTTATAAGAGAAACCTAGAGTCTTTTTCATGTCCTCAAAGTTACTGACTCATCAACTTCATTGCTCCTGATGCTGTCCAGAGGCATGTATTACAGGTATAGCCATCTTTGAGGCTACTTGAGGCCATGCATGATTTCACAAAACATGAGTAAAAAAACCTTCTTCTGGGCATAGACAGTTCTTATTGTCTTCTCAATCCCACCCTTCTTTTCACGAACATCCCATGTCTCATCGTCAGTTAATGTTGATGAGTAACTCAGGAAAAGATGAGAAACATGCCGTTAAAATTCTTCCATAAATACTATTGTCAAGTGTCAATTAAATAACTACCTTTAATAAACCAAATTTTCCCTTGTGGACTACACAAAGCACATGTATGCTGAAAGACCAAAGAATTATCTTGAAGAAGAAAGAAAAAGGCAGTGGTAGACAGAATGAATTATCATAGATCTGATTCATATGCTATGCTACAAATTGTAGTTGTCTTGAATTATTTGCCTGAAAGAACTTTAGCACGTTACATATGTATCGCTATGTGACATGGACTGCAGGCAGTTCCCATCTTCTAAAGTTGAGAACTGATTCATCCTGTAATCACTGGGACAAAATGTTCAACTTTCCTATGGTGGTCAGAGTATGCTTCTCACTGAAATTTTAAATGGAATAAGGGATGAGATAAGGATCAAGTACAAATGTCCACTGTTTTTGGATGGAACAGGAGTGTCACTTACCTACACTTTGACCACAACAGGATTGATTGATGATGCACAGAGACAGGACAATCCATGATCAATGCTGCAGTCCCCCAAAAACAAAAAGAAATGATGACAATATATTAACACGGCAAGTGACAACCCAAAGGTGTTCTAAACTGAGACGAGAATGGCAGGTCTAACCAGATGAATAGTGATTTGATCCAGTGATGTTGGGTACCAGTTTAGATGGTTGGTCAAATGATCCATCATCCAGTTTGATAACTTATTTTTTGGCTAATGGTTGCCTAGAGAAGAACACAAATGCTTATATCAGACTTTCCTCCTTGTTAAGATGCCTTCAATGGGGGGGCACCTTTAAATGTTTGTCCCTAGATGGGAGAGTTTAAAGGATTAAAGCACATAAATAAGAAGGCAACTTTACACCCATTAACTGGCTTCTTAGACTTTTGGTAGGCCCTCTCTCCTGTCCAAGGTTATTTTGGCCAACCACATATGAGTATCTTGGAGAGGTTTGATAGGATAAGGCCAATGAAATCTAAAGTTATAACAATAATTCAGCAGTTTAACCTCCCAACCGCTCCCCCACCCCACACATGAGATTGTGTATTACAACTGTAACAGAACATCACCAATTTTTGTATAATCCACGTAACATAGAATATGTCAACCTGATCGTTCCCAACAATTGCCTTCTGGGACACTGCATGTTCCTCTATCTAAAAGTGCATTCAGCTTTATACAGTAAGCTATACACTTCCACATAGATGGAATGATGTTCATGACAAATTTTCTATGTAGTTTGAGGCAAAAGGCTGCCAAGGTGATCAAGGGGTCGCCTCAGCCTCAATTGCCTAGGTGATTAAAGTAATATATTATTAAATAATATATATTGTTCAGAAATATGCATATATATATATATCACTTAAATGGATGCATAAAAAACATACACAAAATGATAATAGAAAATGACTAATATATTATTAAATAATATATATATTGTTCAGAAATATGCATATATGTATATATATGTATCACTTAAATGGATGCATAAAAAACATACACTAAATGATAATAGAAAGTGACTATTACTAGCTTAAATGGAAGCCTTTTTGGGCCAATCTGTGGGCAGACAGGGACAAAGAAGGTGGCTACTGTTGTGAGCAAGGCGATTTGGGGCCGCCTCACCTGGCCTCATCACCTAGGTGACCGCCTCCATCACCTTTGATAGCATAGGAAGTCTTTTAAGCTTCCTGTTCATGATGGTTCAATTATTTTCTAAGGACTGACCTTGAGAAGAAAATCAACTACTATTCAGTAGTAAAGATGGTGCCAGGCATTACATAGGACTTTGTCTTTCACTTGCACATTTTTGTTAAGACTTGGAAGTTTTTATACAGAATATGTGAATATATGAGATATGCAAGGTCAGATCTCCCGACTTTAAAATGGGATGAATCTCAAACTTCTATCATGACATTTATATTTTGGCTATTACCTGACATGGCAAATAAAGATGTACAAGCAGGTCCAACTGGTCCCTTAAGCGTTAGATTTTCTCAACATTGTTGACACTTCTACTATATAGTTTTCCCCCTGATGACGTACTTTTAAATGTACATTTCAAAATGAATTCTTTATTAAGTTATGAGGCATATCTAGGATTAGGCTCTTTTGGTCTGATCTTGAGATTCTCGGTGCCAGGTTTATCATCTAGCAAAACACGTTGGAAGACTAAATAAAGAATATGATCCAAATAAACAGCATTGTACATTTACACTTGCGTTCTTATTCAACATTCAAACCGCTGGATATTTCCAGTCCTGTAACCAAGGCCTTTCACCAGCTACATTCCACATAGTCATTCCCAGATCGTCAATCTTCATAAAACTAAACACATCACCATTTTACACTTCAAAACAGTGCCAAGTAGGCAGGTTTCCGATGTGATCATCATCATTTTACACTTCCTAACAAAGTTTGGATATTAATACAGTACACATATATCGGAAATAGCCACGCAAACGCACTTTGCAGTCCCAACCGAAGAATGGCATACACGAAAAGGTAAAACGATACCTCGGAATCACTGCAACGTTGCCGCACAACCGAGACAGAGCGCCTCCTCCTCGCACTACCGTCGGAAACCCCCTTCCCGCCCGCATTGTTATCGAAGCCGCCCTTCCTCGAAGCCGACCTCCCCCTCCTCCTGGACGACTCCGTATCCATCTGGAACCCGGCATCAGAGAGCCGCCGCCCCGACCGGCCTTCACTCGTCCCCCTCTCCGCCATCTCCACATCCCTCGATGCGCCAAAGAACTCGCCCGCCAGGTCGTCGAGGCTGATCTCGGGGAACCCCAACCCCCTTGCCGCGTTCACCAGCCTGCCCCTGGCACCCGGCCCCGGCAGCTCCTCGGTCTCGGCCGTCGCCACAGGCGACAAGCGGCCAGAGAAGTGGCTGAGGCTCCTAGACCGCCGCTGCACCCCGGCCCGGTTGGATGATCCGGCGTCGTCGGTGGCGCCGACGGGGGACCTCTTGCTGGTGGACTTGAAGGCGGAGGTAGCCATCAGAAGAAGCGGGGAACGAGGAGCCAGGATCGGGGATCGGAGCCGCTAGGGTTTCCTGAGCTCCGCGATCGGTGGGAGAGCTCCCGTAGGCGCCATTTCTGCTCTTCTTTTTTTGTTGAGAGAGTCTGTAGAGCGCAGAGTGAGGACGTGGCTCTCGGAGGAAGAAGTACGTAGGAGGAAGCGAGGAGGGAAGGACGGGGGGGCTTAGCAATAAAAAAAAAGGGAAATTTTTGATTGGGTGGTAACGGCGGAAGAATTCGATTTTGAGTTTCTTTCCAGAACTACTCTCTTTACATGTTTATTTGTGTTCTTACCCCTGTTATTTTTACATTTTTTTATAATTTTCTTGTGTTGATACTTAGTATAGTGTCAAAAATATTCTGGCCGTTAAAATGTATTTAAGATGAGGAAAATATCATCTACTCTCATTTATAAAATTAGTTATTTGGATGAAGATATTCTTATAAAAAAGTTACTTTGGATCTTTTCGCAAGAATGTAGAGAGACAATAAATACATAGAATAATAAAGAGAGAGAAAGTGCCTACCATAATTTTAGGTACGGTTGGATGTACTACCGCGGTATCGATAGCTCTTGCGAGCCATGACACAGTCGGGTCGCCCCAATAATCCAGTCCATGACACTGCTAGGAACCAACCAGACGTCGGTCTCTTTTTTTTTTTCCCTCCCCCATCACTTGACTCATCCAAAGAGTCTAAATGATATTTAATTGAGATTAAATTTCAAACATAGGTTAATTAAGAGATGATAAAAATTTTAATATAAATAAAAATTTTAATAATTTTATTTAATTTTTAAATTATTTTTTGTCAAGTAAAATTATCTAAAACCTATTAAGTCGACTTAATCTCAATATCTTTACATCAATAATTTTTTATATTTTTTATTTTTAAATAAATATATTTTTCTGATAATTATAGTGACTTTTCCATTATGAGCACTCATAAGAAAATGTAAATAAGTTCTCCTATTTCAAATGTGCAATAAATGCAGTGATTGGAACTCTAAGACAAATAGCATATAGAAACACATTTACGCTACTATCATATGCTGCTTTCCTTAAGATATGCTAACAACAGTCAAAAGCTGTAAGAAATGTAGCTATTTTGCAAGCATATAGAACTCACATGAGCTCCTCTGAATATAGTATACTTGCATAAAGTTGTCACTCGAGGATGACTTTCAAAATATAAATAAAAAAATAGAAAAGGAAACTTGCTCAGTGTAAAGTTGCATTGTCTTAAAAGATATAAATTGTGTCTAATGGATGAACACTTGATCCAACTTAATTGCAGGATCTCTATTAAAAATTTTATTGAGAATGTTTGACAGAAAGAAGACCCCTCCTTCGCAAAATCTCCTTGGTGATGGAGGGATGTAAATTTCATATAGCTATAGGATAGTAATTTTAATTGACATCATTTTATATATCCAGGACAGCATAGATCACGGTACTAGATGATTATGTTGGGTTGATTTGAATGATTAAATAGAGTTTCTTATATTTTTCAACCTCTCTATGTGATGTTCTTATTTTTTGCTCATTTTCTTTTGAAGTTTGCTCATTTTACATATTGATCAAGTAACAAAAAAAAATCAAACAGACTTTTTTTCCATCGTATCTTAGCGATATGATACGGTACGATATCATACCGTGCCACGGGGAATACGACACGATCGATCTACGCGGTACGGTGAACCATGACTTTAGGGCAACAATAAACTCAATTACTCATCTCTTTTTCGAAAGAGTAATTGCTTTAGTATCCCTTTAGATTAGGAAGAAGGCCTCTCCTTCGTAAAATCCCTTTGGTGATGGAGGGATACAAATTTCGTATAGCTATAGATATTAATTTTAATTGACATCCACTTTGTATATATAAGACGACATAGATCACGGCACTAAATGATTATGTTGGGTTGATTTGAATGACTAAATGGAGTTTCTTATATTTTTCAACTTCTCTATGTGATGTTCTTACTTTTTGCTCTTTTTTTTTTTGAAATTTACTCATTTTACATATTGATCAAGTCACAAAATAATAAAAATAAAATAAAAATAGGTATTTTTCCACCGTATCTTAGTGATACGGTACGATATCGTACCATGCCAAGGAGAATGCGGTACGATTGATCTACATGGTACAGCAAACCATGACTTTAGGGCAGCCATAAAATCAATTAATCGTCTCTTTTCAAAAGAGTAATTGCTTTAGTATCCCTTTAGATTAGGATAGTCTGTACTCTATTTTTCTAACCGTAATTTTTTTTCCTTTTCTTTTTTTTTATGATCATGAGAAAACCTCTGTTTCATTATCAAACTTATTTTTCACCTCTTTAAATATTTTAATGTGAAAAGATAATAATCTATTAATACACTTGATAAAAAGATGATAATTAGAAATAGCTGATTTGATGAATTGTATATCACTTGATAAAATCCAGAATGTCGAAAACTATTTATTGTGTTTTCCTTGGTGTAGAGTAGGGTTGGCCATGCAGCGGCGATCTAGACCATGTCAGGACCATCACTAGTTCTAACACGATCGGCACACCCCCACCCCTCGTTTCCCCCTCCCCCACCTCCGC
Organism: Colocasia esculenta; assembly: GCA_014218235.1. Classification (NCBI taxonomy): domain Eukaryota; kingdom Viridiplantae; phylum Streptophyta; class Magnoliopsida; order Alismatales; family Araceae; genus Colocasia; species Colocasia esculenta. Next base: position 77,717,602 of record CM024760.1, read on the forward strand.
ACCCCCACACCCTCCCATGTTCCCCCTCCCCTCCCCTCCCTGCCTCGTCTTGCGCCCTCCACCCCTCGTTTCCCTCTCCTCCTCTGCCTCCGATGTCAACACACACCCCACTCCCTATTTCCCCCTCTTCCCCCACCTCCGACACCCGCCACACACCCCACTCATTGGTTTCTCCTCCTCCCCCACCCCTAGCGCCCCCCCACTCCCCGTTTCCCCCTCCTCCTCCACCTCCAGAGGGGGAGGGCTACTGATCGGCACGGTACGGACCATACTGTACTGTGCCCCGATAAAACCTGGCATGATCGAGTCCAACGAGTCGGCCAACCCTGGTCTAGAGCACTGTAAATTAGTAGATCTCAAAAACATTCATTTTATGTGGCACCTTTTTCTAATTAAATGGGAAAAGATTGATACCAGCACAAGTGCTTGGGGGAATTACCCAGCCTAGACACAAAAGATTAGGGCCCCACCAAAAGACTAGGGCCCAGTGTTATGTGTCTAGGCCAGGTAACTCCCCCAAACATGTGTGCTGACACAAAGTTGTTCTCATTAATTTTGGCTTTCATTTAAAATCACCAAATAAAACATCAAAATTGAAGATTTTAAATTGATGATCCAGTACCAACTACCTTATTTTCATGGAATTCATAATTGTAGTTTTGGATCTGCGATTTGAAAAAAAAAAAAAAAGTGATCTAACTTGTACAAGTTAAACTACAGAGGAGTTCCCCTCTAACTAGATGAATCTGAGTAGAGAAATGCTTGTTCTATTTTTTTATTGCACTTCTTATTAAAGGGGCACAATGTGTCAATGATATATTGACTAATAAAAAATGTCCAAAATACACTAAAAGTGTGATAAAAAAAAAGTGCACCAAATTTTTCTCATATGAGTAATATGCTCGGAGGTAGTTGTAGGGCTCCAATCACAATGCAACATAGTGTCATAGTGGTTGAGCTATATCGGCTTCTCGACGTGCCAATTTGAAGGCAAGTACCAAGTATTTCTCTCATTAAATTTTAGATGATGACCAAAACTGTCACCCTGCCCATTGTCTTGGTAGCATTCCGTATCGCTTTCTTTGTAATTTCCTTGTCAAAGAAAGTTGAAAGGCGTCCTGTCTGTGACGACCTAACTAGCAAACTGACCCAACAACCGTGCTAGTTAGTAGACTTTCTAGGAAGGTCACTCATCTTGGGACTACTCCCAACTGAGCACGCTTAACTTCAGAGTTCTTTTCAATCTCGAACTCTGAAAATGACTAGTCCAAGTTATTGGTAGTCTATTAATTTAGTCTATTTAACATATTCTTATATGGGGTGTTACAATCTACCCCTCTTATGTAAGAGAGGTCCTCGTCACTACTCACATATAGCACACAACCAAACCCCAGACAGGCAGAATTCTAGAGGTGGCTCCCATAGGCTCAAGAGGTGGCTCTCACTATGTAGCACTTTGTGCCATTATGACCTCAAGCGATGGCTCCCATAGCGTAGCACTTTGCCCTGTATGGCACTTAGTTCCTGCACTTCTGACTGGGTAAGGCTCTAATACCATTTGTGACGACCTAACCAGCAAACTGGCCCAACAGCCGTGTTAGTTGGTAGACTTCCCAGGAAGGTCACCCATCCTGGGACTACTCCCAACTAGCACGCTTAACTTCAGAGTTCTTTTCAATCTCGAGCTCTAAAAATGACTAGTCCAAGTTGTTGGTAGTCTACTGATTTAGTCAATTTAACATATTCTTATATGGGATGTTACACTATCGAACACTCTAAACCCTCCAACATGTCTTCTGTCAAGAATGCTGATAAGTGAGGCTCCTAGGGGTGGGTAGCAGTTGAGAAAAAAGATTGATGTTTGCACGGGTAGGTTTTGATAGATGTGTTTATTTTCATAACAAGAAGAACTTAGTGCACTTGAGTTGTGCACTTTCCACTTGTACTTCTCTCCTCTCATTGGTCAATGGAAAGAGGGCACAATACACCCATCCAATGGGAGGGGAGAAGTACAAGTAAAAAGTGCACAACTTAAGTGCACTAAATTATTCTCTTTCATAACAGGGCGGGCTCTACAATAGAGTGCATCATTCACCTAGAGTTACAAGGCAATGTAAGTACAGGGGCCAAATAGTACTCGACAGTTGATGCCTTGAATGACCTCCTTGACAGTGTTTCTGCTTTTGCTATGCAAAAAGTTTCCTTACATATGTACTTCTACTTGAATTTTATAGCTTTTCAGAGCCCTACACAATATATATACATACATGCATGCGCACCTTTCTGAACCATATTGTACGGACTCTCTTGTCAATTGATACTACCCTCCAACATAAACTCATTTAGCTAACGACTTCTCTAACCAAGAACTAACACAAAGTTGAGAAGGTAGGATAGCTGTGGAGAATGGGCGGATGAGTTCCCTAAGTATGATCCCGTTTCAACTATGATAATGAAAAACCTACTCTTGGGTGAGCTTTTATAGAAGTCTGATGAGAGCACATGAATCTTAAGGGAACTTCTTCTCTCTCTTTTTTTAATCTAGTAAGATTTTTTAGCATCTTTTAAGAGATCCCTTTCTCAAATATTATTGGCATCAAATTAATGGGTATCTTAAAAACCAACCAAAGATTTATAGCCATCTCCCTTGCTCCTTCTAAGTAAGTAGAGTAATTGGTCAAAAACAGATGCCTGTGGGGATGGCCATCCTAGCTCATATACTTCAGAGGTGCAACAAAATGCAAGAAAAGCACATGAAGAAAGAGAATTCTTTTTAGGGACATTTATATAATATTTTTTAACCTAAGAAAAGCAATATAATAGACTTTCAAAATACATTCCATGGGGACATCACATGTTGTTCCCTAAGATGGAGCATAAGTTACACTCACGGGTCAAAGTTGTCATCAGTGAGGGCACCATGATGTTATATTCTCCAATAATAATTCCAACTAACAGCCCATCTTCTACTATGACCAGCCCTTCTGCCTCCTATTGATTACGCCAACCCCACACCATCCTCCCCCCACCCGCCTATCAAGTTGTTTAACATGAATTTAACCTATGGAGAGGCTCTATCTCAGATCCACAATGAGCTGTTGGATGACTTGAGATGATCAGAAATTAGGATGGTGTTTGTAGCTACAAGAGAGAGACCTGCAAAGAAAAGTCTATCAGGAGGTCCTAAGAGTGGCATCCTACGGAAAATCATTCCATGTCTAAGTTAGATTCCAACAAGAGCAATATTAGAGGGTGAATAATTTGATATTTCTCCCTATGGTGTTGGTGGGTCTAGAGCTTTTTGGGCTTCAAATTTGTCTTACCTCGCATAGAAGGGTTCCTTGTGGATACACCTTGAGCCTCCCTGTCGATCTTTGAGGAACGAGACTGCAACATGGCTAGGGTTATGGGCTTCTAACCAGCTCATGATGGAGCTTTTCATATGTAGGGATCAATGGGTCGTCGTCGACCATACACGGACCATCTCACTAGCCATGATTGGTTGTGCTCTTAATCCACTTGTACACATGTCATGCCATGTTGTTGACTCCACGGGGTGCGAGGGTGATGTGAGCCAAGACTCCTTTGGCATACTAGTAGAGAGGTGCTCAACGTATACAAATGTTATGGGATCTAGAGTTCTTTCTCTCACTGATATACAAAGTAGCTAATTAGGTTAGGTGTAGTGACCTTGGATACTTATACCCAATAAGGTTTACCCAGTACTGCCACCCATGTGCCTGAAGATTGGAAGGGCTAAGTAATGGTCTAAAGAGATTTACAAGTGACTAAAGTAATTAAATAAATAATAAAAATAAAGTAAAATACTCCGAAGTAATAACTCAAGTATGCACCTAAAAGAAGAATACCCTGAGAAGGTAGGTCGAAGTAACTATTGGTACTCAAGAACATTGCACAACTCTAGTCCTAGTCCGAGGTGGAAACTACTTCTCTCTAGATCAATTCTTGAAAAAGGGGAAAGGAAGTGAGCCTCAAATATCATTGACTCAGTAGGGAGACCTGCAAGGAATTAAACAAAGAGGAATGTAAACAACATAATAAATTATAAATAACACAATAATCTATAGCAATAATTAACTCAACAATTACAGCTGAGTATTAGCAAGTAAGCAGACTAAATCTTTGCAAGGTAGGCTAAATCTTTACTGGGTAAACTAGAATACGACACGTAACAATAAACAAATAATTATGAGCCAGAAGGCACGACACTAAACCTTAGGTCTATATATGGAGCTAGTCTACAGTGTGGTGTTTTCCGTGTTCTTCACGTTGGTAGGGAGACTTCCCCTTCATTTTGTATTATTTGAATGGTTTGAGGTTTGTAAATCATGTTATAGTGGTGAGGTGTTGTGCACTTTTCATTTTAAAGGCCTAAACTCTAGTTTAAATTGGATTTGAATTGATTTTTTAAGGAAGAAGATGGGTTCGGCTGTTTGCCTGATAAGGTGACGGGTCGAGCCATCGTTTCTTAATGCGGCTACTTTCCTGTTGTGTTCTAGTTTTGAATGCATCGGTTTGGTCTGTCGCGTTTAGGTGTATCGATTGGTGTTACGATTACCGATTGGCATGATGGCGATGTGTCGGGCCGTCACGTTCATGTCACGACACTAGGCCTTGTCGCGTTCTTCTTGTGGTCACGACTGGTCAGGTCGTCGCGTTCTTAATGCGGTAGTTGACCCCGTCGTGTTCTTCTTTTTCGAGGTGTGTTATGTGATTTTGGGTAATGAGGATCCTGTGTGGACTTAGCTTTAATTATTTAATGTTGATTTTAGATGTTTAAGCATGGTTAATGGTAGTAAGACATGACTTAGGATTAATGGTTCAGATTGTGGTTAGTTAGTTATTTATGTTTATCATGTAATGATGTTCAACATGTAAGAGTTATGCACTTATGTGTTTAACTGTAGTATTTGTATAATGTGATGATGCGATCTTTTCGGATCCGTGTTTATTGGTTTTAGAGTGGCCCTCTTGACCAAGAGGTGGTCATTGGGCCTTGTTGTGGTTTTCTGTGCGTTGTGTGGGCATTGTGGGCTTTAGTTCTCAGCCCATTTAGCCCACAGGTTCACTGGTTGTGAACGTGATGGAGGAAGCCGTCGTGATTCACAGAACTGCCTCTATGACGCGTGCCACACTGGGTTCCAATTGGCGACATTCATAGTCGTCGCGTTTAACTATTAAACGCGATGTCTGGCTACGTCGCGATTTCGAATGTGACTTAAATGCTTTGTTTCGCCTAGACAGAGTAGAGGATGCTCTGTCCAGGCGAAGGGGGGAGGCTGCTGAGGGTTTTTCGGCGATTCAACTTTCTGGCAGCTCGTGCGGTGCGGATTCCACGTGAGGATGGCGTCTGGAGCATGGATACGCCGCCGACGAGGAATTCTTCGTGTTCTTCAGACTCATTCAGTTGGTAGGGAGACTTCCTACTTGTGTTACTTTGTGTTGAATGGTTTAAAAGGGGTGGAGGCATGTATGGGTGGTTTGCTATATTGAGAATATCATGTTTAATGCCTTAGCTTTGAGTTTGTATCGCTTAAGTGTTGGTTCTCCTATGGAGAAGGTGGTGTTCAGCCGCGCAGCTGACTCCACAGTCGTGTTTGAAACGCGACGGGCTTAACCGTCGCATTCATGGTATGAATGCGACGCAATGAGTCGTCGCGTTTCTGTTTCCGATTGGTGAGCTGTTTCGATTGGTGTAAATGCGACCATGAGGGTCGTCGCATTTATGAGTGTGTTAACCGACTTGTGATATCGCGACGCTTCGCGTCGTCGAGATTTGAACTCCGACTGTCAGGTTTGGCTTAAAGGCGACGTATCGGGCCGTCGCGATTCTGTCACAACACTAAGCTCTGTCGCGTTAGTGTTTGAATTGCATCCGGACAGGTCGTCGCGATTTGAAAGGCGATGCCTGTGTCTGTCGCGTTTTAGCCTCCGAGGGGTGAGCTGTGTGCTTGGGTAGTGAGGGTCCTGTGTGGACCTAGCCCTGGTCTTTGCTGTCTTTTAAAGATTATTTAAGGTGGTTAATGTTAGTAAAGCATGTGTAGGGTTAAGAATTGTTGTGGGATTAGTTAGTGAATCGTGTGATTCATGCTAAGTATGTTATTGTGACCAGTTAAGTAGTTTAAGTGTTATTGTGGATTGGTATTGTCGTAGAGGTCGTGAGACGACCAATGATAGGCAAGATTAATGTATGATATTGTGGTTCGTGTATGTATTGGTGTAGGATGGCTTAAGGGTCACATGGTGACCGGTGACGAGCTAATCCTGACACTTGTATACCGTGGTTTACAAATAAAGGTTGTATAAGTATGTATATTTTGGTTTGTGTGTTTACCGAGTCTGGTGGTCCAGCGCCTATTCTGGAATACATTTTCAGTCGGTACCCCAGGTTCCTTGGTGAGCCAAGCATGTGTGTTGTGCTCAGGGCGTGTCCAGGTATAGTATGTACCTCTTGGGTCTGAGTCGTCTTCCTAGACACCCTCACTCCTGTGCTTGAGTTGTACGTCCGGCTAAGGGAAAGACGACTGGGGGCAGCGACTTGTGTTTGTGGGTGTGCAGTCTCTTGTAGTGCGCTCGTGGTTGGGGGACGGACACCAGTAGACGTACTGGTCCTCAGCTAGTCCTGTGTTTCCACTGCCTCACTTTAGGGAGCTCGGGCCAAAGTCCCTAAAGGTGTCAGGCATGGGCCTGCAGTTGTGTGGTATGCAAGTGTGGTGTTAGTTGGTATCCACTATTCTTTGGCTTATGCCTATGGAGCGGCAGTTCGACCTTTCGTCTGTGACTGCGAGACTGAGAGGTGGTTCTTGTGTTGTGTTGTCCTGGTTGGATACTGACGTCATGAACTAGTAGTCCGTTCCCATGTGGTGGCGTCGTTCCGTTCTGACTCGTGCTTTGCCACCGGTTGTGGCCTATATGTAATGACTCGCTAGTGGAGAGTTTACTCGTTGGGGTGTGCCCTGGTGCTAGCACAGTTGTGGTTGCAGTTTCATGGCGGTACCTCGTGGTAGTAGATACCTGTACCCTTCATGGGTAGCTTGTGTTGTGGTACGTTAAGTACCAGCCTCTTCAGGGTTGAGGTAATCTTGTGTTCTATGGAGGTCATGTGGTGTGACCTTCCACACGTTGTGTTTTACCTGTCTTCGGGTAAGCTTCCGATTATGGTTTTATTGTGTGGTGGATTGGCTTGCTGATGCCAGTCCTGTTGCCCTATATAGGTAGGTTGCTTGTGAAGCTTGTAGCTTAGGCAACCAGTTGTTGTCGTAGATTTCCTGTGAGGCATGTGGCCTAGGCTTTTCAGTTATTGGGCGGACTAGTGGTGCTGTGCTAGTCCTGTTGTCCCTCTTATCTTCCGAGATTTGTGTTAGCTGATGAGATTATGTTTTAGCTATTGTTAATTATGAATGTGGTGAGCATGACATGGTTTGGCTGTCAGTGTTTCCAGTGAGACCCTTTGGGATTGAGGTCTCTTCAGTTTAGTTGTTATTTTTGGGAGGTCCCTACTGAGCCAATGATGTGTTGAGTCTCACTCCCTTACAGTTCTTTTCAGGTGTTAGTCATTTATGTGGCTTGCGAAGGCGTTTGTGGCAGACTTGTACAGCAACAGTAGAGTTAGTTGTGTCTGTGTGAGCTTGTGCTCCCTCGGAGTATGCCCCAGGTAGTTGTACTCTTTTATTAGACATGTAATAATGTATTGGGACAGTTGTACATTGTTGTATACAGGTATAAGCACATGTACTTTCTTGTGTCTTATATTGTTGTTGTTGTCTTTTTTATTCTTACTGGACACTTGTGCACGTTATCCCTTGCAAGACTTCAGTCCGATCGTGGGAGGCGGACTTGAATATGGAGCCTTATTGGGTATAAATATCCAGGGCCGTTACATATACAATTGAGTTGGGGGTTATATGATAACCTATGATGAATAATTATGGTACACTGTGGTTTATGAATGAATGGCTTAGATGTGTGTGTTAGGTGTAACGTGGCTTGTGTGTTTGCCGAGCTTGGTGGTCTGACGCTTATTCAGAATACCTCTCTAGTCGAGTACCCCAGGTTCTCTGTGAGCCAGACATGTTGTGCTCTGGGTTTGTCCTGGTATGGTGTGTACCATAGAGGTTTGTGTCGTCTTCTTGGACACCTTCACTTGTTTGTTTGTTGAGTAGCTCGTGTGGTTGAGGGAAAGACGACAGTGGGGCAGTGACTTGTGGTGTGCGAGTGTTCTCTATTTGGTCGCTTGTAGCGCGCTCGTGGTTAGGGGACGAACACCATTAGATGTACTAGTTCCCAGCTAGTCCCATGTTTCCACTTGCCTCACTCTGTGGGCCCCAGAACCCATAGAGGTGCGTCAGGCGTGGGTCTGCAGTATGTGTTGCTGCAGAGTGGTGTTGGTTGGTCTCCATAGTTCTTTGGCTTACTGTGAGACCCTCGAATTTTATCCATATTATATTCTGTGCATGTAGTATTTACTTATTTATGTACATAGTGTGTGTATTAATTTTGAGCATATTATAATTATTTAGTTACTTATATGGATAGATATGTATAAATACATATATGTGTTATTTCCGTGCATGTAATGTATTTATTTAAATGTCCATATGTATATATTATTTCTGTGGATATAAGTACTTAGCTAAATTTGTACATATTGTACTTATTTAAATCCTATGCATATTGTATTTAACACACGTTGTGCATGTAGTATCTAATTATTGATGTGCATATTATATTAATTATTCTGTGCATATTGTATGTAATTATGTTGTGTACATATATATATATATATATATATATATATATATATATATATCATTCTATGCATATGATATCTAGCTGTCTTTTGTACTCATTAAATTGTTTATGATATATTGGTATATTTGTTTTGATGTATTTCTGTGTTCTGGCCAAAATGCCAGTTAACGTCAACATACATTGATGTTGATTGCATGTTAATGGCAACAAGTGTGCCGTTGACTGCATGGCCAGGAGAGGTTGACGTCCAGATCGATGGACGCTGACTCCCTGCTAGCGGCAACAAATGTTGACGTCTATTTCCACAGTAAGTTGCAATTTCAGATCTGAAAACGGCTGCGTTTTTTGCGGTTCTAGATTAGGAAACCTAGCTCTAATGGTAGGAGACTTAACCTAATGCATACCCTGACCCCTTAACCCTATAAAACACCCAGATTTAGGCAAGGTTAGGTCCTTTTGCTCTTGTGAAAACCCTAGGACTTCTGTGAGAAAAGTTGATCTTTGGCGAGCTGGATCCGGTGATTGGAAGGGTTTTCTGGCAACCTGCACCAACTGGAAGATACATCAAGCATTGAGGAAGCATCCCCGACTCCAGGAATTGAAGCACAATAACAGGAAGAACCAGATCTAAAGTAGTTTGAGCACCTTCTTGGCTTGGCCGAGGAGGGCTTCTTTGACAAGATTTGATCTCTCTAGATTTATTTTAAGGCAAGTGATCGATAGGTTTCATCCCTATACATGTCCCCTAAGTCCTAAGGATTTTTCTGGATTTTTATTCGAGTCCTGGAACCCCCTATTCTCACTGTTTTTAGGGTTTGGTCTGCACTTCTGCAGACAGGAACTTGACGACCACTTGTGTGCCGTTAAGATCCATAGTTAGCGGCAACATATTGTGCCCTTAACTCCTGTTGGCGGCAACCCCTATGTCGCCAAGTTCTTCAGGTTTTTATAGAAAGGCTATTTTGGTTACTGTGATATGTTTGTCGGATTTCTGAGTATAAGTGCATGCTGTAAAATTTATATGTGGTCAAGCACAGTCAGTAGGTCATCTCATGAGGTTATGCCAAATTTCTGTAAATAGTTCATTTATTAAAATTGCTGAAATTGGATAATAAGCATGAATTGACAATGATAAATTCTGAGTAATTAGATCTGTTGTATATTAGGGTTTCATAAATTTTCCATGATCATAAGATGATTTTTTTCATGTTTTGAACTGTTAAGCATGACTATTTTACTGTGAATCATGTTTAAGGAATTTCTTGTTAATTATGTATGAGATCTATTTTAAATTGTGAAAATTAGTCTACTGTTCTGAAAAATCTGAAAAGTTAGGTATGTGATATAAAACCTGTGTACAGCTAGTGGTAAAAATTTCATTCTGTTTTGATAACAGTAGGCACTGTTATTAGTTTAATAAGTCATATGACCATGATAAATATGTTTAAGTTTAATCATGTGTGATTCTGTGATTAGCAGTAGGATTAGGACGTTATTATGAGTTAATTATCACTGTGAATAGAAGCATCATGTACTGTAAATTGAACCATGTGTAATTATGTTAAAGTGCGTGTAAATGAGTTAAAATGTGTATGCAAATGAATGAAACATGTGATAATGTGATAATGTGTAAATTTTGACCAATATTGACACTGCTGCCATAGAGGTCTGAGAGCCGTACTGTAGTAAAGTCTCTATGGGAAGGCTCAATGTATATGTGTTATCCTAAGGGAATTAGGATAAAATCCTGGAGGTGGACAAGTACCACTAGTTAGGGTGGAGAGGGCTTCTCTCGGTTCTGCGCAGTTATCTAGATTCGTCACTACATTGCCTAGGTGGCGGATATGTGTTATGTGTTATGTGTGTTCCTCTAGATGTTAGTTAGGACTATGTGTCACGGCAAATTAAGTGTAAAAAAGTGTAAAATGTGAATAATGTGTAAAGTGACATGTGAATATGGCACATGATAAGTGCAAGTGATGCGACATGTGAATGTGCAAGTGAAAACTATGAGAAAACTATGTGAAATTATGTGTAAGTGAAAGTGAATGTGAATGAGAGAGTAAATGCATATATTCATGTTATACAAGTGTTAAAGTAACTTATGTTAATTGTGATCTCATGTTTAGTATCATGTTGTATAGTTTAATCTAATCCGTGTGTTAGTGTCATGTGAATATGAAAATGTTGCATTAAAACAGCAAGCTAAATGTGTGAAAAAGGCTTATATTTGCATGTGAAGTTGGTTAGATATCATGCTAGGAGTGTTATTTACCTTGTACATATTTCCATGATTTAAATTGTAGAATTGTGCAATGATTTGAATAAAGTATGAGACCATGAATCATGTTATATATATATATATATATATATATATATATATATATTGTATGTAGAAAGCATGCTATAGGTCATTCATGGATATTTGATTATGTTGAGAAGATGATTGATATAAATTATAATTTGCAATATGAATCGAGTTAACTAGCAGGTATAGAAAACATGTTTAGGTGGTTTATGTATATTGTAAATTGTTATAAAGCATGCACCCTGAATTTTGTTTATTGTTTAAAAGATAGCATGTGTTTCCTTATTGTTTAATAGTTTAGCATGTGTGTGATATGTGTAAGAATGTTACCTTTAGATTGCTTGCTGGGTCTTTTTAGAAGACTCATACTTGCTTCGGGGTACAGGTGAGACATGTATTCCCGTACTTGAGGAGGGCGTAGCAAGGAGCGACTCCGGGCGCGAGGAGTAACTACTTGTGGAAGATTTCTTCGTAGTTATATTTTCTTTCCATAGTATGTAAAAGATGTTATTCATAAGGACACTGTCATAATGTATTTCATTGAAAATGTAATAATGTGGACTTTGTTATTTTCATTTACTATATAGACTGTAGAATGATGTGAAGATGGTGGGGTAAGATGAGTTATTTCTTTTATTTCCGTTGTACTCATTTGTTATTCATGTACATATCAACCTATCATTTAGTGTTGGGTAAATATTCCACTGTAATGACGCCCTTTGTACCGACGTGGATTGGTATAATCGTATCGGTATAGAGAGGGTCGTTACACTTACACAGTGTTGTGGTGGAGCCGTAGTTGGACTTTTTGTCCGTGGTTGTGAGACTGAGAGGTGGTTCTAGTGTTGTGTTGTCTGGGTTGGATACTGGCGTCATGAACCAGTAGTCTTTATCTACGTGGTGGTGTCGTTCCTTCTGACTCAAGTTTCCAGCAGTCATGGTTGTGAGTTGTATTACTGGTTGTAATGTTTACCAGTTATAATTTCTTACTCGTTGGTCATGCAAGGCTTCTAGTTGCACAGTGGTATGGTTGTGGTTCCATCATGGTACCTTCTGGATTCAGGTACCTGTACCCTTCATGGGTAGTTGGTCGTTGTGGCACGTCGGGTGCCAGTTTCAAGTGTTGTTGTGGAGCTGTGCCGTGGAGGTTGTGTTATTTGACTTTCCACTCGTTGTGTTTTTACCCTTCTGTGGGTAGTCCTCCAGCGTGTTTTATTACTCTAGTGTGTGGCAGACTAGCTCCTTGGTGTTAGTCCCATTACCTTCCATCGATAGTTTACCTGTATGGCTTGTGGCTTAGACGTTTTAGTTGCTGAGGTGGACTAGTGTCTCTGTACTGGTCCTGTTGTTCCCTTTATTGTCTGTGAGCTGTGTTAGCTAGTGTGTTTGTAACACCCCGAAAATTCAGTAATTGGAAAAATAGAAATAAATTGAAAACGATAAAATTCAAATAGCTGGTGGAGGGAAGCTTATGATATGATAAACAGAAATTCTTATATGGTCAGGCATGTTTTCCGAAAGACTAATCAAGTAGTTGATGCATTGGCAAATAATGGATGCATGACTAGGAAAAATTTAGTCTTCTGGGGGTCTAGCAGATTTCCCCCAGCCTGTAAAGGTCATGTACTTTTAGATAAAACCGGCCTTTGTCATGTTAGATTATCTTGACCGGTTGTTTCTTCATGTATGATAGATTTAATATTATAATTTTTTGTACCAGGTTCTGTGCTGGTGGAGTGAGAACATTCTCCCCCTCTGGGGGAGGGTGCACTCTCCTAGCTTAAGTTTCCTGAGGACTGTTTCTATTAAAAAACAATAGCAAAAACGTACGTGCGATTAACGTACATACAAAAACCCATTAGAAAATTCCATAGAAATCATAGCTCAACTCTAAATAATACTCCCTAATGACCCACGAAGAAATTCATGCGAAGAAAAATTGGATGGTCCAAGTTTAAGGCATTTTGCGACTGAGTATCGTAATCATAGAATAAGTTGGGAAATCATTATCACGCATACATAGATGAGTCAGAAAATTAAATAAAAATTATAGATGGACTTCAAATAATATCCTCTAATCATCCATCAAGAAATTTGGGTCAATAAAAAATCATTTGGGGTAGGTTTAAGAGTTATTGTGACTTATTATCGTAATTAAGAAATAAGTTAGAAAATCCATTATCATGTGTATAAAATATGATCATGAACCAAATTAAAAATGATGGGCAACATGGATTGATAGCCCATGATCGGAATGGTGTAGCGCCCCGAAAAAAGTAAGTCATTTAAAAATTGTAACTAAATGGAAAGAAATAATTTCCGTATTATCGGAATGGTAGAACGGACGTACCACTATCGTACGCACAAGAACACATAGAAAAATTCTGTAAAAATTATAAATCAACCCCAAACATTATTCCTAAGTGTTTTACAAAGAAACTCATACAACAAAAAATCCGATTGGCTAAGTGTACGTCACAATGTGACTAATTATCCAAATTAGAAAACTAAGTCGGAAAACCGTTAACATGGAAATATAACATGATCCCAAATTAAATAAACATGTTGGAGAGACTTCCAACATCATGTATTGATGACCCATTATCGGAATTGGGCCAATGGAACACCTTTGGCCCAAGAATAAAATGAAGCAAGAAAAATACATGGAAATTCGTAACTCTAATTGAGCTGAAATTAGAAAGAGGTAATTAGGGCAAATTCTAAGGTATATAGGCTCTCTTGGCAACCCAAATTAGTGCTTAACCATGGTGGGAGACTTCCTAAAACCTCACACACTCTATTGGGGTGTGAAATCATCAAATTATGGAAGGTGGGAGGCCAAAACCTCACCCTTCCTTTCCTACACCCAATGAGACTTCTAAAACACCCTAGATATATATATACATGCCATGGAACCCTAGGGGATGAATTTACACATTGTTGGGGTCGTGGGAGGCTATTCTTGAGCACCCAAGGTGGAGGAAATCGCCCCAACTCAGAGCTTTCTTCCCTGCTGCGTTCTGCATCGACCTGTGCAGAGTGATCTCCTTGGAGTCGACCAAAGGTAAGCCAAACCTAAACTAAATCATGCAAGACTTATACCCCTGGAAATAGGGTTGAGTCTAGCTTCTGATGGCATTGGTTTGCCTATTTTTCATTCAGTAGATCGGGTGTATTAAGCGTTCTCCTCCAAGCGGTCTAAATGAGGGTTTTTTAGAGGATGAGACTTCTTCAACCCAAAAGGTAGGTGATCTCAGGCCAAATCTAAATGAATCATATATCAATGTGTAGAGCATCGAGTCTACTTTCATGTTCAAGTGATTTCATCGATTTTCATTGAGTATATCTTGAGTACTAAGCGTTTTGCCAAAGTCGCGCATGTCTAGGGCTTTTTACGTTCTTCATGCATTTCACGCAAATCAAGGTCGATTTGGGTAAAACCCAAAATAAGAAACGTCTTCTACTAGAAGTTCTCATCATTTTTCATGTTAATAGTTTTGTCTAAATGTTGTTAGATTTCAAGTTATAGGTCAATCATGAAGGGTGGTATGTTTTTTTCTAGGTTTCGAGCAAGATCCAAAACCGCGACGACTCCAGACGTCGCGATTCATATTGCATGAACACGACGTATTGGTACGTCGTGATTTTGTGAAAGGCGGCCGATAGGTCCATTGCATTTTAATGTCTGACTGGTCAACAACTGTAAGGCCCTCGAATTTTGTTGTATTACTTTATTATGTGTAAATAATTCATGCTTGTGTATGCATAGATGTACCTATCTACGTACGCATTAACTAGTTAAACTTATGTGTGCATGTGTATAATTAGTTGTAAATAGTGTATGAATTTCATGGTGGTAGTGTGTACATGATAGTATACATATTCATGTAAGTATATAGAATATGCATGGATTTTCTGCATGTTTTAAGTTCTGGCCAAAGGGCCCATTTGGCGTCCACATGGATGGACGTCCATGTTGAGTCAGCGTCCACCTCGATGGACGCTAATACTTAAGTCAACGGCCATAGATGTGGACATTAATATCTCTGACCTGCATGCGTTGCAGACCCCGAAATTCTGGGGGCAAGCAAGCCCAACCATTGGGGAGAAGTCGCCAACGGCTATCAGACATCCCATCACCCCTCCAGGATATCCTAAGCCCCTTCTCCTATAAACCAAACCCCTTCTGCACCAGAAGAGCTCTCTTGACTCTTTGAAGAGAGGAGAGAAACCCTAGCTCTAGCTATGAGAAAAACCTGAAGTTTGCATGCTTTGATCCGGCAAATTGGAGCTCATCCGGCGACCTACAGCAACTGGCAGCTAGTTGGAGCCTGGAGGAAGGCTTCCCCGACTCCAACCTGCTGTGGAGATCGACCAAGAACCCACAGGAGTGGTGTTTTGGAGGCTTCTTGGGACTGCCCAAGGAGAGCTTCATCAACCTCTTTGATCCCTTTGAAGATTTATTTAGAGGCAAGTAACCCATAGATTTCGTCCATGTATGAGTCTAGTAGGGTTTTACCATTTTTACAGAATTTCCTCGTGTCCTGGATCCTCATACTTCTCCTTATTTTGGAGCTCGGGTCTGTGTTTTGCACAGACCTGAACTTGACGGCAAGACCCCTTGCCGTTAAGATCTTCAATTAACGGACAACGATGTTGCCGTTAAGCTCCATTAACGGCCAGACTGTGCCGTTAAGTTCTTCAGGGCAGAACAGTGAGTTGTTCTCCCCTGTATACGATTTATTTTCCGAAGTGTTTTCGCATGAGGATATAATGTAATCGTATATGTTATGTAAAATAGACAATGTGATGTGTGTGAAACTTCCTGTGTTTTTTTTGGTGAATGGCATGAATTGTTAAACTTATTGAAATACATGTTTGGAAAATGGATTATGCATGTTCACCTACTGTCTACATGATCCCTGAGGATTGGAATGCCCTAAACTTTTCCAAACCGTGTATAGACGTATCAGTCCATGCCTTGCAATTTTGAGAATTTTTCCATGATTGTGGGATTTACTGTAATTTCTGTTTTGGAAATAGAAGACATGCGTAGGATTTGTAAAGTTTACAGTAAATTGTGTGTTGTGCAATAAATCTAGGGAAATTTTTTGTGATGATGTGTATGTTAGGTTCAAGGCTGTGAACTGTCAAACTGGATATTCATGTTATGTTCCATGATGAGTTGAATTATGAATGGCATGAAACTAAATGTTTTAATTTCTGTAAATATAATATGACTCAGAAAAAATCTGGAAATTTGTATGTGAGGTCATGAACCTGCAATTAGTGTGTGGTTAAAATTTCATGATGTTTGGATGACTAAAAAGGGTATTATGAAATTCTCATGTGAAAACATGTGATAAATGCATGCTATCATGAATATGATTTGATGATGTGTTTGCCAACTTAATTAATGTGAGCTACTGAATGTTTGATTTCTGTCAACATTAGTATCATGATTAGGAAAACAGAGCCATGTGTATAAGTGAGAAAATGTAGAGACATGTGTAATATGTGTGTTAAAATCGGAATGTGTAATGTGTAAGACTGTGCCATGTGTGACACTGCTTCCATAGAGGGCCGTGGAACCGTACCATGGAAAAGTCCCCATGGGAAGGTTCAATGTGTTAAGATCCCAAGGGCATTAGGATGAAATCCTGGAGGTGGACAAGTACCACTGGTTAGGGTGGAGACTTGTTCTCCCGGTCTGCGCAGTCCAAGAGTCGTCACTAGTCGTCACTGTATTGCCTAGGTGACGTCTATGTGTATTTGTTATGTGATGTGTCCTTCTAATGGTGGTTTGGACTATGTGTCACGGCACTAAATTGTGAAATGTGAATGTGACTATGTGTAAATTGTGTAGTGTGAATATGTGTAAATGTGCAATGTGTAAAAAGAGAACTATGTGAACGAGTGATTGTGCAAACATGTGAAACCAATAGGTTAGATTGTGAAATTGTGATCCATGATACATTAATGTGAAATCATGTTACAACAGAAACCTAGTTGTGTTTATAAGAATGTTTTATATGTGTAAAAATGCGTAGAATCCATGTTAGGAACAATTCTTGCTTATGTGTAAACGTTTCCATGTTTAAGTGCTATCACGTTGTGATTAAATCGAGAATGTAACTCTCATGTGATAGGATGTGAATTACTAAATCCATGTCAAAACAGCAACCTTAAAGTGTATGAAATGATAATGTGCATGTGTAAGAATGTGTGGAAACCATGATAGAAATGCTTCCTTCTATGCATGCAAGAATCCCATGTTCGGTTGCTTTCATGTTATAGCCTCATTTGAAATGTAGCTTTCATGTGATTACATGAGTAGAAAGCATGTGATAGGATATTTATTTTGGAAAGGCTTAATTCATGTACTATGTGTTTTAAAGTTTGTAGAATTATCATGATAGGTTGTCTTTTATCAATGTCCAAGCATGCTATATGTTTTGCTTTGTAAATTGGAATGAAAAAAAAAACCTACTGTGATATATGCATGTATGAGGTATGTGGTGTTATTTGCTGAGTCTTTTAGACTCATTCATTGCTTCGACGTACAGGTTTAGTTGGTGACCCTACATCGTTAGAGGAGACCGTGGAGAGTGACTCCGAGCATGGCGAGTAGCCTGGTGGAGTCGTCATCGTGACTTTTGCTTTCATTGTATGTAATTGAGACATTGTAATGAAACTATTATGTAATTGTGGACAACCTATGTAATCTGATTTTTAGCACTTTATTTTCGTGGACTTTAGTTATCTTTAATTGTCTTTTGAATCATGTATGTTAAATGTGGATGATGAAATGAAGACAAGTAGTTCTTTTGCTTCCGCTACTCTGTATTTATATTTGTGAGCATCTCAATCGTATGTTATTGTTTGGGTAAATGTCCCACTGTGATGACGTTCATTATACTGACGTGGATTGATATAATCGTACCGGTATAAAGAGGGTCGTCGCAGAGATTGGTATCAGAGCGACCGGTTGAGATTGCACATGAATATATATAAGTCATCATCCCCAATACATGCTAAGTCTATATAGGAATGTCCACATGTGTAGAAATCATTAATAATGAGTGGAAAATAGATAAGAAAATGGTTAGGAAATAAATTAACATAGCTCTAATGGTGGCTGAAATTTATTGCAGCCATGGCTTCGAGAGGTAGGCGTGGCGGAGCGCCGGCCCGTGAGGACGAGCCGAGATGTGAGGTGCGGGCGGAGCAGCAAGCCCCGGCACCGCAGGGTCCGGTACTTCCCCCACCGCCGCCTGTGGATTATGGAGTGTTCATGCAAGGTTTGGTGTAGGCCATGCAGACACAGGCCCACACCCAGGCTGCACTCCAGGCTCAGTTGGAGGCTCAGGTTAGCATAATCAATCAAAGTGTAGTATGTTTTATTTAATTGTATGATGTTGTGTTGAATGTGTATTAATTGTTGTTGGATGTAGCAGGCTCAAGTTCCAGCTCAGGACCATGGTGGACCTTCCATCATGGAAAGATTCAAGAGGATGCTGCCACCCTCTTTTAAGGGGGAGAGCGATCCGTTACTAGCTGAGAGTTGGATGAGGGAGATTGAAAAGATCTTTCGAGCTATTAGGTGCGGGATGAGGATAAGGTTACTTTAGCCACCTATATGCTTCAGGTATGTGTTAGTTTTGTATGTTTGTATGTTCTGTTAAGTTAGATTTATTTAGATGGTGCTTATGAACGGTGTACTACAGGAAAGAGCTGATGTATGGTGGACTTCATTACTACGTACATGGTTTGAGGACGGCGCGGCTGATGTTGCTTGGGACGAGTTCGTGAGGCTCTTTCGGGCCAAGTTCGTCCCCGAGCATATTCAAGATCGGATGGAGCAGGAGTTCCTCTCTTTGACTCAAGGCTCCATGACCGTGCTAGAGTATGAGGCAAGGTTTGCAGAACTATCTAAGTATGCACCTCACATTGTGGCTGATGAGCGCAGAAAGGCGAAGAAGTTTGTGATGGGACTCAAACCATCACTGAGGACGAGGCTAGTGGCGTTCGACCATCGCACTTTGGACGAGGCCCTTAGTGCTGCCTGTAGGCAGGAGGGTGAGATGGAGCAATACATTGAAGAGAAGAAGGCTTCGCAGAAGAGACCTGCAACTACGTTCCAGTGGCAGGACAAGAAGAAAGCGGTGTACCAGACACAACAACGATCAGTAGCAGTCGGCAGTACTAAGGTACCTTCTGTACGTTCCCCTGGTGTGAAGAAAGAGTGTCCCCATTGTGGGAAGACACATGGTGGTACGGAATGTTGGATGATTGCGGGAAAGTGCTTGACATGTGGAAGCAGTGACCATAAGATCAAGGATTGTCCAAGACTTCAGCAGGGAGTCCAGCGCGGAGCGCCAGCCCCAGCAGCGCCAGCTACAGGAAGACCAGGAAGGCCTCGAGCCCCAGCTCGAGTGTTTGCTCTAGCACGCGAGGACGCCGAGCAGGCAGAGCATGTCACCGAAGGTACGATTCTTCTTCTAGGTGTGCACGCTCAGGTTTTGTTTGATACGGGTGCTACTCACTCGTTCATTTCTGAGCAGTTTGCTGGCAGTTAGCCCTAGAATCAGGCATAGAGTCTGAGGATTTAGAGGTCCCTTTGTCTGTGCACACCCCTGCGGTTACGGTATCGACTAGGAAGTGCATTCCGTCGTTACCTATGTGCATTGAGGATAGAATCCTAGAAGGGTGTTTCTTCTTGCTAAAGATGAAGGACTATGATGCTATTTTTGGCCTGTATTGGCTAGAAGAGCACTATGCATTAGTAGATTGTCGTGGGAAGAGGATTGCTTTCTGCATTCCTGGTGAGGATGAGTTCTCTCATCCCTTGCCAAGGAACTTGGCGGGAAAGTTGGTCATCTCTGCCATGAAGGTGATGCGCATGGTAAACAAGGGTTGTGACGCTTTTCTTGCCAGCGTGGTATTAGTACCTGAGGTTGATGAGTCACCTACTCTTGCAGAGATCGAAGTAGTGAAGGATTTTCCAGACGTTTTTCCTGATGATTTGTCTGGTTTGCCACCGGATAGAGAGATAGAGTTCACCATAGAGTTGCTTCCGGGCACCTCTCCTATCTCAAAGGCTCCATATCGGATGGCACCTGCGGAGTTAGCCGAGTTGAGGAGGCAGTTGCAAGAGTTGCTAGATAAGGGATTCATTTGCCCTAGTGTTTCCCCTTGGGGCGCACCTGTATTATTCGTCAAAAAGAAAGACGGGTCACTTAGGTTATGCATTGACTACAAAAAGCTGAACCAAGTGACTGTGAAGAACAGGTATCCCTTACCTCATATTGATGATTTGTTTGACCAGTTGCAAGATGCATAAGTCTTTTCTAAGATTGATTTGCGATCTGGTTATCATCAGTTGAGGATTCAGAGTGAGGATGTGTCCAAGACGGCATTCAGATCCTGTTATGGACATTATGAGTTTTTGGTCCTTCCTATCGGATTGACCAACGCCCCTGCAGCGTTCATGGATCTCATGAACATGGTGTTTAGGCCGTATCTAGATAGCTTTGTTGTAGTGTTTATTGATGATGTGCTGGTCTACTCTTCGGACGAGGCCACACACCGTCAGCATTTGAGGGTAGTATTAGAGGTTCTCCGTGAGCACAAGCTATATGCTAAGTTCAGTAAGTGCGATTTCTGGTTGCGCGAGGTTCATTTCCTCAGGCATGTTATCTCCGGTGCTGGTGTTGCAGTTGATCCAGCAAAGGTCCAGGCAGTTATGGATTGGGAGACCCCCAAGACCCCTTCAGAGATTCGTAGTTTTTTGGGTTTGGCTGGTTACTATCGGCGATTCATTGAGGGATTTTCGTCCATCGCCGCCCCATTGACTCAGCTCACTAGAAAGGGAGTGAAGTTTGTCTGGTCTGAGAAGTGTGAGAGTAGTTTTCAATTGTTGAATACTAAGCTCACGTCAGCTTCGGTGTTAGTCTTGCCGAGCGGTGTAGAGGGTTTTGCTATCTACACGGATGCGTCTCGGATTGGCTTAGGCTGTGTGCTAATGCAGCAAGGAAGGGTAGTGGCTTATGCTTCTTGTCAGTTGAAGGAGCATGAGAAGAACTATCTGACTCATGATTTGGAGCTCGCAGCAGTGGTTCATGCACTAAAGATCTGGAGGCACTATCTTTATGGTGTCAGATTTAAGGTGTTTACCGACCACAAGAGCTTGTTCTTTTCTCCCAAAAGGAATTAAACTTGAGGTAGAGAAGATGGATTGAGTTCTTGAAGGACTATGACTTCGACCTTCAGTATCACCCTGGGAAGGCGAATGCCGTAGCGGATGCTCTGAGCAGGAAGAGGCCATCTCTCCAGCAGGACTGGAAGATGTTGGAGGATGCAGCTTGCGTGTTGACTGGGTTAGAGCCATCGCTATGCTAGGCTTTTGTAGCTCAGTTATCCCTTAGGTCCTCGGTTTTGGATGAGGTGATCGAGCAACAGAAAGCCGACCCTAGACTCTTAGAGTTAGTGGGCAAGGCAGGCATTGCTCATGATGAGGATGGTGTGATTAGATTCCATCACCGAGTGTGTGTCCCTGATTTGGTAGATGTCCGTGAGCATGTGTTAGCAGAAGCTCACAGGTCGAGATTCTCTATTCATCTGAGTAACACTAAGATGTACCAAGATTTGAAGAGGTCCTTTTGGTGGTCTGGCATGAAGAGGGATGTAGCGGATTATGTATCTAGGTGTTTAGTGTGTCAGCAAGTGAAGGCCGAGCGACAGCGACCATCCGACCTTATGCAAAGGATGGAGATCCCAGTATGGAAGTGGGAAGCTGTCATGATGGACTTTGTTTCGAGTTTGCCTCGATCTAGAAGGGGCAATGACTCGATTTGGGTAGTTGTAGATAGATTCTCGAAGACTGCGCATTTCTTGCCTATGAAGAAGAAGCAGTCGGTTGAGAGTTTAGCTAGATTGTATGTTAGTAGTGTGGTTAGATTGCATGGTGTGCCGAAGTCGATCATTTCGGATCGAGATCCGAGATTTACTTCGAGGTTGTGGAAAGGTCTTCAGGATGCATTAGGTTCGGAGCTGAAGCTCAGTTCGGCGTTTCATCCCCAGACAGATGGACAGTCCGAGAGGACTATCCAGACGCTCGAGGATATGTTGATGATTGGGAGCGTCATCTACCTCTAGTGGAGTTCGCATACAACAACAGCTTTCATGCGAGTATTGGTATGGCTCCATTTGAGGCGTTGTATGGAAGGCCTTGTAGATCTTCTTTATGTTGGGAGGAGACCGGTGATAGGTAGCTGATCGGTCCGGCGTTAGTTCAGGAGACTTCGGATAAGGTCCAACTTATCAGGAAGAGGCTTGTTGTGGCGCAGGATAGGCAGAAGAGCTACGCTGACAACAGAAGGAAGGATTTGGAGTTCGAGGTGGGTGAACATGTCTTCTTGAAGCTACTCGAGGTGTCATCAGATTTGGCAGGCATAGTAAGTTGAGCCCTAGATTCATTGGCCCGTATGAGATTCTCAGACGATTGGGCAACGTGGCATATGAGCTAGCTTTACCCCCAACTTTAGCTAGTGTTCATCCTGTTTTCCACGTTTCTATGCTCCAGAAGTATGTCTGAGATCCATCTCATGTGATTAGTCATGTGCTAGTGGAGATTCAGCCAGATTTGTCGTATGTGGACCAACCAGTAGCTATTCTTGACCGGAAGGTTCAGCATCTCCGGAACAAGGGTATTGCATCGGTGAAAGTTCTATGGCGGAACTTCTCGCGAGAGGAGGCTACTTGGGAGCTTGAGGATGCGATGAAGAAGAAGTATCCCCGTTTGTTTGAGTAGTTTTGTTTAAACATCGAGGACGAAGTTTCTTTAAGGGGGAGAGGGTGTAAGGCCCTCGAATTTTGTTGTATTACTTTATTAGTGTAAATAATTCATGCTTGTGTATGCATAATGTACCTATCTACGTACACATTAACTAGTTAAACTTATGTGTACATGTGTATAATTAGTTGTAAATAGTGTATGAATTGCATGGTGGTAGTGTGTACATGATAGTATACATATTCATGTAAGTATATAGAATATGCATGGATTTTCTGCATGTTTTAAGTTCTGGCCGAAGGGCCCATTTGGCGTCCACATGGATGGACGTCCAGGTTGAGTCAGTGTCCACCTCGATGGACGCTAATACTTAAGTCAACGGCCATGGATGTGGACGTTAATATCTCTGACCTGTATGCGTTGCAGACCCCGAAATTCCGGGGGCAAGCAAGCCCAACCATTGGGGAGAAGTCCCCAATGGCTATCAGACATCCCATCACCCCTCCGGGATATCCCAAGCCCCTTCTCCTATAAACCAAACCCCTTCTGCACCAGAAGAGCTCTCTTGACTCTTTGAAGAGAGGAGAGAAACCCTAGATCTAGCTGTGAGAAAAACCTGAAGTTTGCATGCTTTGATCCGGCAAATTGGAGCTCATCCGGCAACCTACAGCAAATGGCAGCTAGCTGGAGCCTAGAGGAAGGCTTCCCCGACTCCAACCTACTGTGGAGATCGACTAAGAACCCACAGGAGTGGTGTTTTGGAGGCTTCTTGGGACTGCCCAAGGAGAGATTCATCAACCTCTTTGATCCCTTTGAAGATTTATTTAGAGGCAAGTAACCTATACATTTCGTCCATGTATGAGTCTAGTAGGGTTTTAACATTTTTACAGATTTTTCTCGTGTCCTGGATCCTCATACTTCTCCTTCTTTTGGAGCTCGGGTCTGTGTTTTGCACAGACCTGAACTTGACGGCAAGACCCCTTGCCGTTATGATCTTCAATTAACCGCCAACGATGTTGCCGTTAAGCTCCATTAACAGCCAGACTGTGCCGTTAAGTTCTTCAGGGCAGAACAGTGAGTTGTTCTCCCTTGTATACGATTTATTTTCCGAAGTGTTTTCGCATGAGGATATAATGTAATCGTATATGTTATGTAAAATAGACAATGTGATGTGTGTGAAATTTCTAGTGTTTTTTTTGGTGAATGACATGAATTGTTAAACTTATTGAAATACATGTTTGGAAAATGGATTATGCATGTTCACCTACTGTCTACATGATCCCTGAGGATGGAATGCCCTAAACTTTTCTAAATTGTGTATATACGTATCAGTTCATGCCCTGCAATTTTGAGAATTTTTCCATGATTGTGGGATTTACTGTAATTTTTGTTTTGGAAATAGAAGACATGCGTAGGATTTGTAAAGTTTACAGTAAATTGTGTGTTGTGTAATAAATCTGGGAAAATTTCTGTGATGATGTGTATGTTAGATTCAGAGCTGTGAACTGTCAAACTGGATATTCATGTTATGTTCCATGATTGAATTATGAATGGCATGAAACTGAATGTTTTAATTTCTGTAAATATAATATGACTCAGAAAAATCTGGAAATTTGTATGTGAGGTCATGAACCTGCAATTAGTGTGTGGTTAAAATTTCATGATGTTTGGATAACTATAAAGGGTATTATGAAATTCCTATGTGAAAAATGTGATAAATGCATGCTATCATGAATATGATTTGATGATGTGTTTGCCAACTTGATTAATGTGAGCTACTAAATGTTTGATTTCTGTCAACATTAGTATCATGATTAGGAAAATAGAGCCATGTGTATAAGTGAGAAAATGTAAAGACATGTGTAATATGTGTGTTAAAATCGGAATGTGTAATGTGTAAGACTGTGCCATGTGTGACACTGCTTCCATAGAGGGCCGTGGAACCGTACCATGGAAAAGTCTCCATGGGAAGGTTCAATGTGTTAAGATCCTAAGGGCATTAGGATGAAATCCTGGAGGTGGACAAGTACCACTGGTTAGGGTGGAGACTTGTTCTCCCGGTCTGCGCAGTCCAAGAGTCGTCACTGTATTGCCTAGGTGACGTCTATGTGTATGTGTTATGTGATGTGTCCTTCTAATGGTGGTTTGGACTATGTGTCACGACACTAAATTGTGAAATGTGAATGTGACTATGTGTAAATTGTGTAGTGCGAATATGTGTAAATGTGCAATGTGTAAAAAGAGAACTATGTGAACGAGTGATTGTGCAAACATGTGAAACCAATAGGTTAGATTGTGAAATTGTGATCCATGATACATTAATGTGAAATCATGTTACAACAGCAACCTAGTTGTGTTTATAAGAATGTTTTATATGTGTAAAAATGCGTAGAATCCATGTTAGGAACAATTCTTGCTTATGTGTAAACGTTTCCATGTTTAAGTGCTATCACGTTGTAGTTAAATGAGAATGTAGCTCTCATGTGATAGGATGTGAATTACTAAATCCATGTCAAAACAGCAACCTTAAAGTGTATGAAATGATAATGTGCATGTGTAAGAATGTGTGGAAACCATGATAGAAATGCTTCTTTTAGCATGCAGGAATCCCATGTTCGGTTGCTTCCATGTTATAGCCTCATTTGAAATGTAGCTTTCATGTGATTACATGAGTAGAAAGCATGTGATAGGATATTTATTTTGGAATGGCTTAATTCATGTACCATGTGTTTTAAAGTTTGTAGAATTATCATGATAGGTTGTCTTTTATCAATGTCCAAGCATGCTATATGTTTTGCTTTGTAAATTGGAATGAAAAAAAAACCTACTGTGATATATGCATGTATGAGGTATGTGGTGTTATTTGTTGAGTCTTTTAGACTCATTCCTTGCTTCGGCGTACAGGTTTAGTTGGTGACCCTACATCATTAGAGGAGACCGTGGAGAGTGACTCCGAGCGTGGCGAGTAGCCTGGTGGAGTCGTCATCGTGACTTTTGCTTTCATTGTATGTAATTGAGGCATTGTAATGAAACTATTATGTAATTATGGACAAGCTATGTAATCTGATTTTTAGCACTTTATTTTCATGGACTTTAGTTATCTTTAATTGTCTTTTGAATCATGTATGTTAAATGTGGATGATGAAATGAAGACAAGTAGTTTTTTTGCTTCCGCTACTCTGTATTTATATTTGTGAGCATCTCAATTGTATGTTATTGTTTGGGTAAATGTCCCACTGTGATGACATTCATTATACCGACGTGGATTGGTATAATCGTACCAGTATAAAGAGGGTCGTTGCAACAACGTTGCATGAAACTGTGCGCTGCATGGTTTTTAGCGCCAGTCATGAACGCGACTGCATAGGCTGTCGCGATTTGACTCATTTTTCCCACCCAAAGATTTCTGTATTTGTATATTCAATTTTTAAAACTATCTTATGAACGTGACAGGTAGACTCATCATGATTCCATTTGAAAGACGACCACATGACCCATCGCGATTTGAACGCGACGGGTAGGTACGTCGCGATTTAGACACTTGTTACCGAACTGTGTTTTGTCCGTGTATGGCTTCTTTAAGTGCGTCGACTAGTTCCTTAGTCTGTTAGCATGTTACTTAGTGTGCATTGGCCTAAAAGTGATCAACCTATTTGAAAACTATAAAGACATGAATATGATTCTAATGTATATTATGAAGTGAATGATTTTATGTCATTTGATTATCATCTTGTGATCTAGCTTGATAAGAAATTGTCATATTAAGAATGTGTGATGAAATTGTGGAGAATACATGTTAGAATAGACTTGCTTAGTTAAGCTTCCCGACTATGTTACTTGCTTGTTGCATGTTAACATTCTTTCTTTATATGCTTTCCGAGGTTTTCATATTTTGTTCATCCATTGCATGCATGATTAGGAAAGTTCCGTGACACGACACCACACGTTTGCACGATTAGGCACACCCCTCTTGGGGAATTGGGAGCTCTCTGCCGGTCATTCCGTATTGGCAGACTAGCGATCTTTTCCCTAAGACCTCCATAAGTCTCCGTACTCTATGGATTCCCTCATAG
This sequence comes from Colocasia esculenta, assembly GCA_014218235.1. NCBI lineage: Eukaryota > Viridiplantae > Streptophyta > Magnoliopsida > Alismatales > Araceae > Colocasia > Colocasia esculenta. Next base: position 77,744,549 of record CM024760.1, read on the forward strand.
AGACCGAGCTGGTTGTACCATGAAGTACCCTAGAGATAGAGAGAACTTGTACTGTGTACGATATGTCATTAGTCAACCTCTTGTCAAGATATTAAAGAATTATGAAACATAAGATATGCCGTTATGCTGTTAAAATAATCTCTTGAGCTATTGTCATACCTTGACTCTATGAATGATCATGTCCTTATTACAATGAGCTTGTTATTGAAAATCTATGGTCATAATATGTATATGTTTGATCGGCACAACGTGGGACTTCGGTCCATTTGACTAATGCCTGTGCAATAGGGGCCCTATCTGGTCCTGGGGAGGAGCGCCCCAACGTACTTATTAACCACGGGAGTATGGACTTGTAGTGCGTGGCATGGCACTAGAATGTGTGCAAGATTTGTGTGAATGTGCCTTCGTTTGATATTGTCACGCCCCAACGCGGAATATCGGAGCGCGAAGGCAGTTGCAAGAAAAGGTATAGAGCGTATACTAGACATCAAACCATTGCACACTGAATAATACTAAAGCAAATCTTCCTCATTAATAATTTTCCAAATGTCTAGTTACAACCACTAATATCAGAGCCATTCTAAAGGGCCCAATTACATTGCAACAGAAGGAAATAACTAACTAAAACTCTAAGATAACATAATGACTCAAGGGTACTCCTGGCTTCACTCTTGGTCATTCCCTTCCTCGTGAGTGTATGTGTCATCCTCGGTCTCACCTGAGAACACAACATCAAATAACGTAGGGTGAGCGATAACGCCCAGTAGGACTTAAATCTCATGCTCAAGCAGGCTTTAAATAATTAACGCATTTAATGGCAGAGTGTCTAGAGATAGCAGGAACAAGAGAGTCAAAATATAGTAAGAGATAGCACACATGTAACAGGATAGCACAATAGCACGAGATCGAGTATAGTTTCCAAAAATAGCACAAGTATCGAATATAGCACGAATAGCAGGATGGCCATAGCACAACTAGCACAAGTATAGTAATAGGACGACGAGTATAGCACTTGTTTGTCATTCTAGACATCGAGAGAGTATAGCACGTTTGTGGTTTGATTGTCATATATATAGTCGAGATAGATAGCACTTGAGTGTAATGCCAAACACTCTGATCATTTAACTCCCATGGGCACTAGCACTTTCGGGCGCACATCCCAAGACCAGATCGGGCCCTTTATTTATTGCCAGGCATTGGTTATGTTGTTTATCTTTAGACAATCAGTCAATGGCCAGTATAGAGTACCAAGAAATAGATAAGAGCACAAGATGAATAGATGAGCTAGTAGAGTGAACGTGAATAGGTGAGCGAGTAGAGTATAGATGAGAGCTAGTGGACATTGCATGTAATACGTCGAGTAATCAGGCGATAGTAACAGTTGCACAACACGCGCACTTGGTGTTGGCAGTCAGGTGGAACTCACGACCCTACCACTGGCCTTGTTATGCATAGGTCCAGAGGTCCGGCGTGATTTAAGACGAGAGTGAATCTCTAATAGCCGTTTGGATCATATAGATCCCTAAAAGTGTAATGGGTGTTAGGGTACAACTGGCTCGTCGACCATGTGGGAATCCATGATCAGAGGAGACTTACGGAGGCCTTGTGCAAGAGTTCACTAGTCCGGCGAAAGGAATATCCGACGGAGAGTTCACCACAAGCCAAGTAAAGTGTGTATATAAAACATGTGCTCGACGTTCTAGAGGAATTCTAGGACAGTGGAGCGTCGATATCGGTATTATAAACAATGCAAGAAACGAATACAAGTCTTTCAAATAGGGCAATTAATGTACTTTATTTCAATAAATTACCAGGCACATTATGAGATATTTTCTGCAATATTTCAGCCATAAATGGATGGTTCAAGTGTGTGCAAGTGCAAGAGAAATCATAGATAGAATAAGTTGTGAACATGTATTTTAAATCATTCAATATAGCATCCTTTTTAAGTAGGGTTTTTACTGGGGGTATAACGGTAAGAAGGCGTAAGGATTATTTAGAAAGCGACAAAAATATTTTTCATGGGTTTTTCTCAAAATTCTTATGAAGGCGACATAGGGCTGTAAGGATGGCGACATGGGCCAGGCAGAACGCGACAGGGTATTGCACAGGTCGCGACAGGGCATGCAAATCGGGTACTGAGAACGCGACGGCTCACCTGTCGCCTTCTTGGTCGCGACAGGGAGGCTGTCGCAATCAGGCCCCAGAAAGCGACATGTCGAGGCGTCGCCTTCTGGTTGTCTGCGCCTGACTCTGACAGGAGTCAGACCAGACATTGGATTGCGGACCAGAACATTTAAATTTCGATACAGGGTCATTTATAAAATCATAACTAATTATATAGTCAACGAAAAATCATGAAACTAGTTGCAAATTAAACTAGACATAAGAGTACTTCTAGTAAATCGGAATCTGAGAGAGAGCATGGTTTGAACATGGTTTGAGCATGAACAACAACGAGTAACACAGAACATGACATAGAGAGCAAGACTGATTTAATTCGAGCAACATGCTCAATGAAATTTAGGCTTTTTGGGGGCAAATAATCCCTAACAACAAGAAGTATCTACAGTAAAAATTTCGTAGCATGGGATCAAGTATACATAGAGATTTGAATTGAACATGACACCTCGGGGTTATCATGTTTGCAGTTCTTCAAAAATTAAGAACAAAAGATAGGATGGATGGAAAAATATGAAACTTGGGGGTGTCGTTCAAGAGGGCAGGAAGAACTTGCAGAAAAAGTTTCATGGTTTATGCTCGTGAGAATGCCTACCTTTGACTCGATTTGTCTTCTAGGGCTAGAACTTGAAGAACAAGGGAAGAAGCTTCAAGCTCTTCTTCTCTCCACGAAATCCTCTCCTCCTTAGCCTCTTTTCCACGCTCAGCAACTCTTGGCAATGAGCTAGGGTTGCCCAAGAGAGTTTATGAGGTGTATTTATGCAAGTATGTATTTCTATTCCTACTATTACTCTAATTCCTCTTAATTCCGAGATTTCCTAACTCCAACCTTCCTTCCTTGCTTTCCAACCCTTATTTAGACTTGGATGAGATCTAAATTCGTGCTAAACCATATAGGGTAGGGTTAGGAATCCTATTATGACTCAAACTAGCTATTTAATGTATTAAATAACTCTTTTCTATTTAAGTAATATTCTCGTTACGAATTTAGGGTATTTTCCTATTATTCTCCCTTTGTAAATTCATATTTTGACCCAATAAATTCTAGAATATCCATTAAGCAAAGCCCATTACTCTTTTCCATTTAATGGGTTTTATTTAATGCTCTATTTAAATATCCATTTAGCTAGGTTTTAAATTCTTTATTTAAATTTTTATTTTTCGTAAAAATTCAGGTTGCTACAGATATGATATGATAAGTTTGATATGGTACGTCTGATCACGTGAATATGTGATATCTGTATGAATATGGCCAATTCTTGTTTATGTGATACGAACTCATTCTTGAATTCCTTGTGATACGATTCTATTCTTGAATTACCTGTCCAATACATATGAAAGTCAGTATTTGTTTCGTTATGATATTCGTTCTATTCGGCCATTTGACTTGTTAGAAATGCATGCACGTATAGCCATCATGTACTTGTTAAGATCCTACTCATTTAAAATGTTAATCATGTACATCAGTGCCCGCACATTGAGATGTAAATCCTACTGGGCTAGTTTGCTCACCCTATCTTCCTAAACATTTCAGGTTGTGAAGAAGATGTGCATGTTATTATGAGGGGGCTTGTACGCCAAGCGTGGAGTATGCCTTAGAGAGTTTTTCTTTATTCTGGATTAGAGAGAGATTAGTAATCATTGTAATTTTGTCTTTCTTTGAGAGTTAGATGAGACTAGTAGTGGTGAGTTCTTCTTATTTTGACCTTTAGAGATTGTAACATTCACTTACAATGAATAAAAGAGTTTCATTATTGAATTATGGGCCCTATTGATATGAGCCATTTGTCCTGGCTTCTGAATGCTTACTTGTTCGTCGTGTTCCCAATTTAATTCCGCTGCTAAAAATCGGGGCGTGACAGAGTGGTATTAGAGCCAGGGCTTTCCCTAAGTTCTAGGCAATTAGGAATGATAGGATGAGTGTCATTAGAACCCTCAGCTTGTGTCATGAATTCTATACCTACCTGGTGAGATTGGGTAGAAACGTGGCTAAGTCCAAAAATTGTAAGCTACAAGGCATTAATAAGAGGTAAAGAAGACTGACCGTGTGATAACTTATTTTGAAGGAACCTAAACAGCAATGGAGGATATACCTACACCATTTATGGACAGACAGAGATCGGTCCAAAGACTAACCAAAGCACTACAACAAGCTGCTCAACTGCTAGAGGATGCCTTAATAGTTGCTAAGGGAGATACAAATGGAAGGGAAAGGTCTATGGATGACAAAGGAGTTGGAGAAACTAATAAGAAAGAACAAATTACAACCTCAGGAGACTCCAAACCCTCAGTCGGAGAGAAACGGCCCAACAATAGTAACAGATCGCAGAAGAGAAAGAAGTTCAAGAAGAGCAATAAGAAAATAGTTTCCGCTCCTGAAGGAAGATGCCAGCTCTGCAACAAAATAAATCATCGGTCCAGGGAGTGTTGGAAGTTTCAGGATAAATGTTTCCATTGTGGTAGCCAAGACCACAAGGTTAAGGATTGCCCTAATAAGAAATCAAGCTCAGGGAATATATGGCAGAACAAACCAAGGAAGGAGGTATGAGAGAGGTATTCTTTCTAACTCGTTTTTATTTGACCCTGAAGTTATATCACCAATCAATCATTATATTATGAGCAATTCACAATTAGATTCTCTGTAAGTCCAGCTCATAAGCACATGTGAATTTGGGGACCAAATTCTTTTAAGTGGGGGAGGATGTAACACCCCGGAAATTCAGTAATTGGAAAAATAGAAATAAATTGAAAATGATAAAATTGAAATAGCAAAAACGTATGTACGATTAACGTACATACAAAAACCCATTAGAAAATTCTGTAGAAATCATAGCTCAACTCTAAATAATACTCCATAATGACCCATGAAGAAATTCATGCAAAGGAAAATCGGATGGTCCAAGTTTAAGGCATTTTGCGACTGAGTATCGTAATCAGGGAATAAGTCGGGAAATCATTATCACACATACTTAGATGAGTCAAAAAATTAAATAAAAATCATAGATGGACTTAAAATAATATCCTCTAATGATCCATCAAGAAATTTGGGTCAATAAAAAATCATTTGGGGTAGGTTTAAGAGTTATTGTGACTTATTATCGTAATTAAGAAATAAGTTGAAAAATCCATTATCGTGTGTATAAAATATGATCATGAACCAAATTAAAAATGATGGGTGGACTTTAAACAACATGGATTGATATCCCATTATCGGAATGGTGTAGCACCCTGGAAAAAGTCAGTGATTTAAAATTTTTAAATAAATGGAAAGAAATAATTTCTGTATTATTGGAAAGGTAGAACGTACATACCACTATTGTATGTACAAGAACACATCAGAAAATTCCATAAAAATTATAAATCAACCCCAAACATTATTCCTAAGTGTTCCATGAAGAACCTCATGCAACAAAAAATCCGATCACCCAAGTGTACGTCACAATGTGACTAATTATCTAAATTAGGAAACTAAGTCGAAAAACCGTTAACACGAAAATATAACATGATCCCAAATTAAATAAACATGTTGGAGAGACTTCCAACATCATGTATTGATGACCCATTATCAGAATTGGGCCAATGGAACACCTTTGGCCGAAGTATAAAATGAAGCAAGAAAAATACATGGAAATTTGTAACTCTAATTGAGCTGAAATTAGAAAGAGATAATTAGGGCAAATTCTAAGGTAATTAGGCTCTCTTGGCAACCCAAATTCGTGCTTAACCATGATGGAAGACTTCCTAAAACCTCACACACTCTATTGGGGTGTGAAATCATCAAATTATGGAAGGTGGGAGGCCAAAACCGCACCCTTCCTTTCCTACACCAATGAGACTTCTAAAGCACCCTAGATATATATATATATATATACATGCCATGGAACCCTAGGGGATGAATTTACATATTGTTGGGGTCGTGAGAGGCCATCTTGAGCACCCAAGGTGGAGGAAATCGCCCCAACTCAGAGCTTTCTTCCATGCTGCGTTCTGCATCGACCTGTGCAGAGTGCTCTCCTTGGAGTCGACCAAAGGTAAGTCAAACCTAAACTAAATCATGCAAGACTTATACCCCTGGAAAGAGGGTCAACTCTAGCTTCTGATGGCACTGGTTTTCCTATTTTTCATTCAGTAGATCGGGTGTATTAAGCGTTCTCCTCCAAGCGATCTAAATGAGGGTTTTTTTAGAGGATGAGACTTCTTCAACCCAAAAGGTAGGTGATCTCAGGCTAAATCTAAATGAATCATATATCAATGTGTAGAGCATCGAGTCTACTTTCATGTTCAAGTGATTTCATCAATTTTCATTGAGTATATCTTGAGTACTAAGCGTTTTGCCAAAGTCGCGCATGTCTAGGACTTTTTGCATTCTTCATGTGTTTCACGCAAATAGAGGTCGATTTGGGTAAAACCCAAAACATGAAACTTCTTCTACTAGATGTTCTTATCGTTGTTTGTGTTATTAGTTTTGTCTAATTGTCGTTATATTTCAAGTTATAGGTCAATCATGAAGGGTGATATGTTTTTTTTTTGGGTTTCGGGCAAGATACAAAACTGCGACGACTCCAGACGTCGTGATTCATGTTGCATGAACGCGACGTACTGGTACATCGTGATTTTGTGAAAGGTGACCGATAGGTCTGTCACATTTTAATGCCTGATTGGTCAACAACATTGCATGAAACTGTGCGCTATATGGTTTTCAGCGCCAATCATGAACGCGACCGGCATAGGCTGTCACGATTTGACTCATTTTTCCCACCCAAAGATTTTCAATATTTTTATATTCAATTTTTTAAACTATCTTATGAACGCGATGGGTGGACCCGTCACGATTCCATTTGACAGGTGACCACATGACCCATCGTGGTTTGAACGCGACGGGTAGGTACATCGCGATTTAGACACTTGTTATCGAACTGTGTTTTATCTGTGTACGGCTTCTTTAAGTGCGTCGATTGGTTCCAACATGATTTAAGGGCCGAACCAAGACTGTTCTTTCCGGCTAGTCAGTCAGCATGTTTAGTCTCTTAGTCTGTAAGCATGTTACTTAGTGTGCATTGGCCTAAAAGTGATCAACCTATTTGAAAACTATAAAGACATGAATATGATTCTAATATATATTATGAAGTGAATGATCTTATGTCATTTGATTATCATCTTGTGATATAGCTTGATAAGAAATTGTCATATTAAGAATGTGTTATGAAATTGTGGAGAGTACATGTTAGAATAGACTTGCTTAGTTAAGCTTTCCGATTATGTTACTTGCTTGTTGCATGTTAACGTTCTTTATTTATATGCTTTCCGAGGTTTTCATATTTTTTTCATCCATTGCATGCATGATTAGGAAAGTTCTGTGACACGACACCACACATTTGCATGATTAGGCACACCCCTCTTGGGGAATTAGGAGCTCTCTATCAATCATTCCGTATTGGCAGACTAGCGATCTTTTCCCTAAGACCTCCGTAAGTCTCCATACTCTATGGATTCCCTCATAGAGACTGAGCTGGTTCTACCATGAAGTACCCTGAAGATAGAGAGCACTTGTACTGTGTACGATATGTCATTAGTCAACCTCTTGTCAAGATATTAAAGAATTATGAAACATAAGATACGCCGTTACGTTGTCCAAATAATCTCTTGAGCTATTGTCATACCTTGACTATATGAATGATCATGTCCTTATTACAATGAGCTTGTTATTGGAAATCTGTGGCCATAATATGTATATGTTTGATCGGCACAACGTGGGACTTCGGCCCATTTGACTAATGCCTGTGCAATAGGGGCCCTGTCTGGTCTTGGGGAGGAGCGCCCCAACGTACTTATTAACCGCGGGAGTATGACTTGTGGTGCGTGGCATGGCACTAGAATGTGTGTAAGATTTGTGTGAATGTGCCTTCGTTTGATATGATATGATAAGTTTGATATGATACGTCTGATCACGTGAATATGTGATATCTGTGTGAATATGGCCAATTATTGTTTATGTGATACGAATTCATTCTTGAAATCCTTGAGATACGATTCTATTCTTGAATTACCTGTCCAATACATATGAAAGTCAGTATTTGTTTCATTATGATATTCGTTCTATTTAGCCATTTGACTTGATAGAAATGCATGCACGTATAGCCATCATGTACTTGTTAAGATCCTGCTCATTTAAAATACTAATCATGTACATCAATGCCTGCACATTGAGATGTAAATCCTACTGGGCTAGTTTGCTCACCCCTATCTTCCTAAACATTTCAAGTTGTGAAGAAGAGGTGCATGTTATTATGAGGGGGCTTGTGCGCTGAGTGTGGAGTACGCCTTAGAGAGTTTTTCTTTATTCTGGATTAGAGAGAGATTAGTAATCATTGTAATTTTGTCTTTCTTTGAGAGTTAGATGAGACTAGTAGTGGTGAGTTCTTCTTATTTTGACCTTTAGAGATTGTAACATTCACTTACAATGAATGAAAGAGTTTCATTATTGAATTATGGGCCCTATTGATATGAGCCATTTGTCCTGGCTTCTGAATGCTTACTTGTTTGTCGCGTTCCTGATTTAATTCTGCTGCTAAAAATCAGGGCGTGACAGTGTTTATGTTTAACTATAGTTTAATTATGTTAATTGCAAGTATGTCATAATTTTACTATCAGTGTTACCAGTGAGACCCTATGTGGTGGAGGTGTTTATTCCTCTGTACAGTTTCAAGTTGTTGTTTCTCTTTTTGGGAGGTCCCTACTAAGCCTGTGACTTTTTGAGACTCACTCCCCTACATCACTTTTAAGGTGTTAGCAGCGTGCTTGGTTTGTACAGTTTCAGTTTAAAACTAATTTCATGATTTTTCATCAAGTATGCAAATTGTTATGAATTTATAAGGACCCTTGTGTCCAACCCTTGACTGCATGGACCACAGTTCAAGGAAACCTATGCAAGTTCCTGAGCTCAGGTCGGGACCCTGAGAACACGACAACCCGATAGGTCATGTCCTCAACTGGGTTGTGACAAGGCCTCTTGCCACATTTTTAATGTGACGGGACCCTACGTCGCGATCTTCTAATCATGTCAGTCTCGACCTGAACGTGTCGTCCCGACACGTCGCAATGAGCACGTTGTCGTCGCCTCGGCTGAACCGGATCGTGTTGGCTCGACCTGTCGTGACCAGAATTGGCCGTCGCATTGGCCCAGCCTGTCGCGACCTGAACATGACGCTGGCCAACGTCGCGACCTTACTGTCTGTTCCAGAAACCCTAAAGTTCATGCAAACCATGTTAATCATGCCATATAATCATTGTTTAACCTCTGCAATGCATTGTTATGAACAGTAACGACATATTAATGTATAATTTCTAATATTCACATGATTTTATTAATTAAAAGATGTGTGCACAACTCTCTCTTTCTAGCTTGATTTTCCTACACATGCACACACTAAACATGAATTTTGCCATGAGACCTTACAACAAAATGCTCAATAATATATCTTATAATTTAGTGAAATTATTCATGTTAAATTCCCCTATTTTATTAAATGAACTTGTCCTCGATTTATTCACGTGATTTAATATCGTTATCGCATTCCTCTGTCTTCGAGCACTCGAGGAAAGATGGACAACGTTTCTATACACACTTTACTTGGCTTGGACGACCTCTCTATTGGAAATACTACTGATAGGACCAGGAACTCCTTGTCGATGCCTCCGTAAGACTCCTTGGCTTTGGCGGGCGTCCATTGCCAATAAGCAGGTTGTACCATCAATACCTATTTTACCCTTAGGGATCAATATGATCCAACGGCCCTAGATTGTTCTCTCTTACCTTGAGATCACACCGGACCTCTGGCCTGTGTTTCGTAGCACGGCTATTGGGTGGTCGTGACATCTATTAGACTGCTGGCACATGACCGTGTAACGACCCACTTCTGCCCAGTACAGTTATACCAACCCACATCGGACGAGAGCAAGTCACTACATGGGAGAAAACCCCAACGATAGTCACATGGGCTGAGATATACACAAATAGAAAGGAATATTGCAGCGGAAAATGAACAACTCTTATTCCATCAACTTTATAATCCACATACCACTGTCTATATAGTCTAAGCAAAAGAAATAACATAACATAACATCCACTAAATATAGCCAGTTTCCAAATACAATAAACCAAAGTCCATATCATAATTGCATCACATACTAAGAAATAAACTATAAATCTTCAATCTATTCTTCACGCTCCACATCGGATCTCGCTAACTCCTCAGCTTCTAAATCTCCGACTCTTCCTGAAATGTTAGCAAGGGTGAGTCTACGCAATAGACTCAGCAAGCAACTTAAAATTTCAAACCATGCATTTACCACACATACTTTCTAACAATGTAACACTTTGCTAACTATCACATCATCATTAACTTACTAGTAATTAACAATTAAACTAACACATGCTTATGCTATAACATGGATAATTAAACATGGAATCTATTAAACAAAGCTATACTAACTCATGTATAACAAGAATTCTAAACATGGTCATTTATAACATGGTGTCACTAACATGAGAGCATTCATATAATCACATGCTTGCAATTCTTACTTTCACATGACACTAACACATGGCTTATATTAAAATTTATAACATGATACTACTAACATGCTCATCAAATAATTACTAACTCATGAACATAATTTACATACTTCTACACATGGTACTAACATGATATCACAATTAATATAAATCACATTAACATATGCATTATTTTCTCATGACATATTCACTTACACTTTTACCTTTGCTTCCACATGCACTTATTCTCACATTTACCACATTCACATTCACATTCACTTACACTTGATTTCACATAGCTTTCATGTACTTTTCACTTTTCACGATCACGATCACATATCACGTCACTTGCATATACCAAGTGCCACGTTCACATATCACTTTACACATTATGCACATATTCATTTTTACACAAGCCAAGACACAGCCCAAACCACCACTAGAAAGATCACATAACACATACACATACTTAATCACCAAGCAAAGCGATCAAGTCTTGGTTACTGCGCAGAACCGGGAGAAGCCCTCCTCACCATTACCAATGGAACTTGCCCACCTCCAGGATTTCACACGACTCGTTGCCTCGGGTATCACATAACACAATTGTGCCTTCTCATAGGGGCACTACTACAGTATAGCTCCACGCAATCTATGGTGGCAGTGTCTCATTGGCACAACTTTTATCTTTTCACATTAACACATATTTCACACACAGATGCCACATATTCTCTCTCTTTCCATGCATATGCATACATATATCATGAAACATATATTAATCACTTCTAGATGCTCAATTTAATCAAGAACAGTAAATAACAGAACCTAGTCATGATGCTAATCACATTTTTAAACATGTTTGAGACTTATTATTATAACATGGTATAGAAAGCTTCAGAAATTATCAACTAATTGTACAATGATTAGAACATGCTCAAATTTTAATCATGGGGTAGATATACTTGACAGAACATATTAGATTTTTTTCATAATTTTTGGAGCAGTATAACTATTTTTAATATTTAACAAAAAATTCATGTAATTTAACAAGATAATTTAATTAAGTATGGTAGACAGTAAGCCGTCGAATCTAACGATCCTGAAACATGCATACAGTAGTTCTGAGTTCATGGAAAATTTTTGAGATGATACTATTCATCATACATATTTATTCTGAATTTAAATCTAACTGCTTATTTACATAAAATTCTATAAATAACAAATATGATCATAAAATTATCAAGATTTCATGGTTTGATCTACTAAACATATCTGACAGGACAAAATTGTCTAAACAAATGTATATAGTCACTTTCCCCCGAAAATTTACATCACACAAAATCATACACTATTATGGAAAAAGCAGATGAACGTGACGTCAAGGGGTTGGACGTCAGCGGGGGTTAACAGCACAATCGATTTCCGTCAACCCAGGAACTTGACGGCAAGGTTGTTGTCGTTAACCTCCTGTCTATAGAAGATGTAGACCGAACACAGATAACATGGGATTTGGGAAGTCCAGGGCATGAATTAAAATTCCATAAAAATCATAAAACCCTAAGGGACAAGTCCATAGAGAGAAACCCTAAGTTACTTGCCTCTAGAAAATTCTTCGACAAGAGAATTTAGTCAATGAAGCCCTCTTTCACACCCAAAGAGGTAACCTTCAACATGATCAAATTCTTCGTCTTGAGAATGATCCGGTCACGATCACCTGGTCTAGAGCCTTCCTCTCAGGTTGTGGAACCTTTCTCTTCACAGCATCAACCTCGAACAATCAACAACTCGGTCGATCTACCCTCTCAAACTCTCTCTCTTTCTCTCCCCGAAACCCAAATAACCCAAGGTGAGCAAAGTCCTCTCTTTGGAGAGATGACCGAGCTTTATAGGTAATAGGAGTCGTAGCCAAGCTAGGAGTGAAGAGACCTGACCGTTGGGACATTTTCTGATCTGTCTCCTGGAGAAATCGGGATAGTTTCAGATTTGGAATCCCAAACGCATCCGAAGAAGTAAACGACCACATTACTGCTGTTAACCAGAAATAAACGTCAATCGATGTTGACGTCTAGATCTTCTGGCCAGGCAGTAAACGGCACAAAGCTTGCCGTCAACTCACCCTTAACGTCAAGGGATGTTGACGTTAAGAAGAATTTCAGCAAAAAATTAAAAATACAATAACAATCACAAATAAGCAGAAAACTAGGGCCTTCCAGACCGTGTGTGTTCTGCAACTGTTACTATCGCCTGTTATTGTCGATTTACGGTTACGAGCCTCGTTCTCATCTATTCACGTTCTCTATACACTCTCATCTATTCTTCAATTACTCTCATCTATTCTTGGTACTCTATTGACCATCATTTGATTGTCTAAGATAACAAACATAATCATGCCAGGCAATATTATAAGGGCTCGATCTGGTTCTGGGAGGTGCGCCCGAAAGGCTATTAACTCGCGGGGGTTCAATGATCAGGATGTACGACATAACATCCAAGCGTCATACTATCATGATTTAATCTAAGACAATCAATCACAATACTATGTTCTCTCGTTTGACAAGAAGATTGACCTAACATGCTATTTCGACTACTTTTGTGCAAACGTTACATGCTATCTCGTTATATGGCCAATCCATTATCATGCTTGTTGTGCTATTTTCTTGTGAAAAGTACTATTGTTCTCTTGCTATCATGTACATGACTCTCTTGACTATACTTGATCGTTCTATATAGTACCTTGCTTGACAAGACATTAATCACTTAAAGCATGCCTATTTATACGAGATATTAAGTTCTATTGAGTGTTATCGCTCATCCTGCGCTATTTATTTTATGTGTTTCAGGTGAGTCTGATGGGGACTACCATACGCACGAGGACGGGGACGAGCAAGTGCAGGAGTGACCAGTCATTTTGACAACCAAAGCTTCTAGTAGTCAGTTAGATGGATAGTTAGTTTGTAGTTGTTTTGTTTTGAATAAAGTACTCTGGGCCCATAGTTATGGCTCTGAATTAGTGAATGTAATAGAATTAGTAGAATCATCAATAAAGGTGGATCATTTAGCATTATTCCAACTTATGCAATAGTTTGATGTCCATTTTTCGCTCTATACTATTTATTTAATTGTTTATCGCTCTGATATTCCGCGTCAGGACGTTACATGGAGAGTGAATGATCAAGCATTTAGATATGACACCACTATAAAGTAGATTTGTACTTGACTGACAATTTTATTTGTTATATGACATAAAACTTTTGGAGATATTTTCTTATGGCCCGTCTATTGAATTATTGTCATTTTTGAACATGAATATTACTTGACTGCTTGCTCATATTTATTTGAATTGTGATTGGTCACCCTTGACTATTATAATTATCTCTCTTTCAGTCATGATTATTTCCTCCAATGATTTCTAACTTGACTTGTTCAAGAGGGTAACTCATTTTTTGCTCATCATAGATTTCTTATTATTTTTCAGGTAATTTCTAAGACTAGGAACAGTTAGAAATGGAATGAACATCCAGAAGTCAGACTGACCACTCGGTCACCATAAGCTCCAAGTCCATAGATTGTTTTTTGTTTAATTGTTGCTAGTCTTCTTCCATTAGGCAATGTGTAACTTTTCATAATTGGTCTGCGACAAATTTAAGTAACGTAAAGAAGTTAATTAATGTAAACATTGTTTAAGTATATGTGAGTAAAAAATGCATGAAAAAATTATCTTAAAATTTCCCACCAACCACCCAAATCGATAATTATGTTGTTGGGATGTGACAGATTTTAGTGGCATCTCATAACGTGAGAGTTATTGGTCTTCAACTTTGTGTAATCGACCTATAAGATTGGGTAGAAGACCTTGAGATAAGGCAGATTAGTCTAGCATGTCAATTTTGTTTAAAAAATCCACCTGCACTAATATTGAATTATTGGCAGATCAATTGGCAATTAATCATGGAGGGTGATGAAAAATATGGGAGAGTGATGCAGTGCACTATTCAAAAGCTAATCAGAACGCGCCACAAGACTAGCGGAGAAAATCAAAGCAATTATGAAAATAGCCCCCACTTCTGAAGAAAACAAGAATGTACTTTAAAGGGAAATCAAGTGGCGGGTATACTCCTTGCAAAAAGAGGTCCACACGAATGAAGCAACATGAAATTACTCTCAAGATACAGAAGGAAACTTGTAATCGCTGTCAGAACAGTTGGGGGAAGTGAGAGAGACGGACGGGAGACTTAAGAGAGCACAAACATTTTTTCTATGCGGTCGTTTTACGCCCATGGTTCCGTTTGTTTTGGCTGATTTTTTTTTTTTAAAGTTTTCACGGTCAAATAATCTTAAGACTATGTTTGTTATTTAGATAGATGGAGATAGAATGAGATTATCTTCATAGACTAGGGATAAGTCTATCCAAATACCAAACATAGCCTTAAAAGAATATGTTTGTAGAATTTAGGATATTAAATAGTGATTATCTTAATCTTTTTTTAATATATTAATAATTTAAGTACGAAATTAGACTTAATTATCTCTCATTAAGTATTGGGCTCTAGCTTTTGGACCCATTAGTTCATACATGGATCATTTGTGTAAATTCATCACTGATTTTTACTTAATAGATTTTAATTATTCACCTTTTCTTTTTAATTTAATTTATTTATCAAATTTGAATATTTAGAGTTGCTATGTCCTCCCCCTCTTAAAAAGAATTTAGTCCCCAAATTTATATGACCATAAGAGGAAAAATGACTTACTAAATAGATTCGGATAGTTCCGTCTCGTTGTTGCTTCTGGTTCCCACGTGACTTTTTCAACTCCATGATTGTTTCAGAATATCTTCACCGCGGATATGGGTCGATTCCGTAATTATTGTATCTTCTTGTCTAGTATTCTGACTGGCTTCTCTTTATATGTCATATCTTTATTCAGGGCTATATCGTTGTAGCGAATTACATGAGATAGGTCGTACACATACTTCCTTAGCATTGATACATGAAAAATATTATGAATACTGTGAAGGTAAAGCCAGACGATAAGCCACTTCGTCAACTCTCTCAAGTACCTCAAAAGGTCTGAATCTTGGCCTTAATTTGCATTTGTTTCCAAATCTTTGAAAACCTCTAGTTGGGGATATCTTGAGCAATACATGATCTCGAACTTGAAGTTCTAAGTCCCTTCTTCTTTTCTCTGCATAGCTCGTTTGCCTGGATTGGACTATTTTGATTCTGTCTCTAATGAGTTGTATATCTCTGCTAGTACTTTGCACTAAGTCAGGTCCCAATCATTGTTGTTCGCCCACTTCATTCTAGCACATAGGTGATTTACAACTTCTACCATACAATGCTTCTAATGGAGCTATCTTAATACTTACTTGATAACTGTTGTTGTATGCGAACTCCATTAATGATAACTGCTCATTCTAGTACCCTTCAAAATCTATAGCACATGCCCGCAGCATGTCTTCCACGATCTGATTTGTCCTCTCTGTCTGCCCATCTGTCTATGGATGGAATGCAGTACTAAAGTTAAGTTTAGTACCGAGTGCAACTTGAAGTCCTTTCCAGAAACGAGAGGTGAATCTTGGGTCACAATTTGAGACTATGGATATAGGGACTCCATGCAGTCTCACAATCTCCTTTACATATAATGCAGCTAACACATCCACACTCCAGGTACTCTTGATTGCTAAGAAATATGTAGACTTAGTTAGTCGGTCTACTATGACCCAAATAGCATCAAGTCCACCACGAGTTCTAGATAAACCCATGATGAAGTCCATGCCAATGCTCTCCCACTTCCATTCTAGTATGTCCAGGGGTCTGAGTACACCCACGGGTCGTCGGTGCTCTGCTTTGACTTGTTGACAGGTGAGGCAGTGCACAGCATACTCAGCAACCTCACGTTTCATGTTAGGCCACCAAAATGATCTTTTTCATGTCTTGGTACATCTTGATTGCACCTGGGTGGATAGTATACTTGGTCTTGTGGGCTTCATCCATCAGTTTCCTCTTCAATTCTTCATTGTCAGGCACACACGTTGTGACGGTCCTCGCCGTTCAGGCCCGTTGACCCAATAACGTGCCCGACACGACTCCGCCTCCCGCGATCGGGCCGAAGCCTCGCAAGGGATATCAATCACATGTGTCCGTGAAAATATAAAGAAACACATTGAACACATATAAGATTCTATTTCTCACATATATTCACATGAAATGTACATACTCAGTTCCATATCATAGTCATTAAACAAATACAACAGCCCGGAACAAACCACCAAGGCTCCACAAGTAAAAGTATTACTCTGCTGGTGGTGAAGGCCCGACTCCACTATGATGCCGACCGGAACTAGAAGAGGGATGGGAACCCTCCAGCTCTCCTTCACTTGGAAGAAGAAGGGGTGAGCTCACAAGTCACAGGCTCAATAGGGTAACTTCCCCAAAGTCGATAAACGCAATGAACAATAGATAGGTTAAGTAAAGTTGTAAAGAATCTAAAATATATAACACCTTACGCATGATGCTACAACTATAAATTAAGTAAACGGCAAACTACAAACACGTGTACAAGCTATAGAAGGGCACGCCGCACATGAGTCACGAGAACTGGTTCGCGACACCAGCCACAGACCCGGACAAACAACACAAGTCCACCTCTCAGTCTCGCAGACACGAACGAAAGGTCCAGCTGCCGCTCCACCTCAACAAGACAAGAACTATGGAGACAACAAACACCACTCCTGTAGACTACACAGCTGCAGGCCCAAGCCTGACACCTTTAGAGACTCCGGCCGAGAACCCTAAAGTGAGGCACTGGAAACAGGACTAGTTGGGGACCAGTACATCTACCGGTGTCCGCCCCCAACCATGAGCACGCTACAAGTGACCGCACACCCACAAACACGAGTCGCTGCCCCTTGCTATCTTTCCCTCAGCCGGATGTACAACTCAAACTCAGGAGTGAGGGTGTCCAGGAAGATGACATAAACCTTGACGATACTCACTGTACCGGGACAAAACCTGAGCACCGGTGCCTGGGTAACCGACTAGAGAGGTAACCATGGAAGGCGTTACAAACCGACTTCTATGCACACATTTCCACACAAAACCTCTCGTTATCAACCACAATATAAGCCGACTTGACCCATACAGCCCCTACATTGCATGACCAACACTGCCCTAGCAATGTAGGACAGAAACTGGGTAGACTGGCCATAGAACCCTAGAGCTCGGGTGACCACATTCTAATCCACGACCAACACAGAGGTCGCCAATAGACTTGAATCGCGATGGGCCATGTCGTCGTGTTCTCAAAACGCAACGACTGGTTCCGTCGCCTTTTAGACAGCAGAAAGCAGCTGTAAATCCTCATTCCGAAAATCACCATAAATTCCTATACATGCAAGTAAAGCAGGTAATAAGCATGTGAATGAAACCCTAAGCATGATCTCTATCATCCATACATGATTTTCACGTCAAAATCCATAAACCCTAATCCATACAATCCATGGAAGAGAAAACACGCCCAAACGCGACAAACACGAAACGCCGAAATCGCCTCAAGACCCACAGAAAACCCTCACAGCCTTCTCCCTTAGCTGAACAATGTAGCTGTACTGTTCGGCCAAGGGCAGAGGCCCAAAATACACAGAGGCTAAATCGCGACGTATCGGGCCGTCACGTTTCAAAACGCGACGTACCCCGCCGTCGCATTAAACCTCCAGCACCCTTGCATGTGACACGCGGCGCGCATGCAAACGCGCGTGCTGAAATCGGTCCTAAATCACGATGGACTTGGTGGTCGTGTTCATACAAGAAACGCGACGTCTGTGATGGTCGCGTTCTTGATGAACCCGACAGAGGTCTGTTTGGGCTGGAATTTCCAATCCTCCAGCCTACCACCAAGCCACACCAACCTGTAAAAGCACATATGAACATACTCATACAACCAATGGGCCACACACTGGCCTCCAAACCTGGTAAACCTCGATCCGAACATACCGGATATTACATTACTATCACCTAAAAAGAATTTCGTCCTCGAAATTAAAGGAATAACCGCAATCATCAAATCAACATATATAAAGCTATCACCTAAAAAGAATTCAATGCTTACTCAGACAAGTATGGATACGTCTTATGTAGCAACCCGGTATTTTAAATAAATAAATAAATAGAAATAATGGAATAAATGAATTAAATAAAACTCAATAAACATAAAAAAAGTAATGGGCTTGATGTGATTAGCTCACACAAAGGCTATTGGGCCAAATTAGGAGTATGGGTTATGGAGCAAGAAGAAATACTCCAAAATTCACAACCAAAAATATCTAGAAAATAGGAAAAGGTAAATTAGGGATTTAAACCATGATAATTAGCCAAGAAGGGTAATCAAATTCGTGACCCACCATGGTAAGCACCATCTAAAGGCAATCCCACTCCAATTGGGAGGAGAGACCATCAAAACAAGGAAGGGAACTAGCTATGGCCGCACCCCATGTTTCCTAGTTATGTTAGGACATGGAATAAACCCTAGACATATAAGAATTTGACTTAAGGCTAAGAGGGAAGGTTCACCATTGTGTTGGGGTCATGGGAGGCTGTGCTAGGGCATCAGGAGCAGAGGAGAATGGCTGGAGAACAGAGCTTCTTCCTCAACCGTGCTCTGCTGCGACCTGTGCACAACCCGGTCTTAGATCTTCACAAAGGTAGGTATTCTCGAGGCAAAGATGAATCTAACTTATACCATCTTGTAGTGCTGCATGTCTAGTTTCATATGCAAGTGATATTCCCAATTTTCATCGTGTATCCATGGAGTTATGTGTTTTCCCATCATCGCGCAATTCTGTCCCGTTTCTTATTCATGCTAGTTTGCACACCTAATGAGACAAAATTGATTCGGTCTAAAGACATAGATATCTTCTTCTTGATGTCCCCTACATGTTTCATGTTCATCACTTTGTCCCAAGTGCCCTAGTTTGAGAGATATAAGCGTTGCATGATGTTCGCTACATGTTTCCTGTGTTTTTGGTTTGAAGCTTGAATCACGACCGAGCCAGGTGATGTGATTCAAGCGACTGGTATCGCATCAGTCTTGGCCGTCGCAATTACCTAAAAAGCATCAGCCCATGTCGACACGTTTTGGCGCGTCCTGTGCCTCAAACTGTGCGCCGTTGACCTGCCAGAAGACCTCTGAAACGCGACCGCTAAGGTCGTCGCATTTCACTGTCTTTTCCCACCTCTGGGGAATCACGCCATTTGAACGATTAGGGTTTGTAAGAACGCGACGGTCTCTGTCGTCACGTTTCTGCCCGCCTGGTAAATGCGACCATCATACCCATCGCGATTTACATGCACTATTCCAGCAGTGATTTTTGTTCTATCTAAATGATTATTTAGGGTTGTTAAGCATGTGTATACATTGTAAAATTGTGTAATGAACAGTAAACCATCATGTTATTAAATTTTGATATATGTCACATAATTTCTTTAATTTAAAAGTTAATGTGCACGATCATTCAATGTCTCATGATTTCATGCACATGCACACACCAAATATACATCCTTGCTATAAAATAATGCAGTAAATACATGAAATAAATTATCTGGTAATTTACTTAAAATAATTGCACATTATTCACCCATTAAAATAATGACATTGTTTTCATTTCTTACATGGATTGGAACACCGATATCGGCGCTCCACTACTCTAGAATTCCTCTAGAATGTCAAGCAACTTGTTTTCTCTACACACTACTCTCTTAACAAGTTGGAACCTCTCTATTGGACATATCGTTCTGGTAGACAAGGGACCTTTTGTTAAGATCTCCATACTCTGTAGATTCCCTCATGGAGACCGAGCTAGTTGTACCCTAACACCCATAACACCTTTAGGGATCAATATGATCCAAACGACCTTAGAAGTTCTCTCTCTTATCTTGAATCATGCCGGATCTCTGGACCTGTGCATAACATGGCCAGTGAAAGGATAGTGAATTCCACCTGACTGCCAACACCAATTGCGCGTGTTGTGCAACTGTTACTATCGTCCGTTTAATAGACATTTTATGTGCAATGACCCTATAGTTCTTATCTACACTCTACTCGCTCATCTATTCACACTCTCTCTGCTATCTCGTATTCATCTGGTACTCTCATCTATTTCTTGGTACTCTCTACTGGCCTTTGACTGATTGTCTAAAGATAAACAATATAACTAATGACTGGCAATATAAAGGGCCCGGTTTGGTCCTGGGAGGTGCGCCCAAAAGTGCTATTTGCCCGCGGGAGTTAATTGACCAGAGTGTTTTGGCATTACACTCAAGTGCTATCTATCTCGACTATCTAAATGACAATCAAAGTGATATACTATACTCGTTGTGCTATCGATATACATTGTGCTATTTGTGCTATGGTCATCCTGCTCTGTGCTATATTTGGAAACTTGTGCTATTTCAATCACATGCTGTTATGCTATCTTGTTTTTTACTATCATGCTATCTCTTACCTTGACTCTCTCGCTCTATCACATAGTGACTCTACTTTTAATACATTAATCATGTAAAGTTTGCTCGCACCATGAGATATAAATCCTACTGGGCGTTGTCGATCACCCTACGTTATTTGTCATTGTGTTCTCAAGTGAGGCTGAGGAGAATGAGTACACTCACGAGGATGGGGTGGACCAGGAGTGATCCACGAGTGCAATGTCATCACCATGTTATCCTAGATTGTCTTAGTTAGTCTTTTATTTCTTTTTTATGTATTAGATTCAATTGGGCCCTATGTTATAGCTCTGCATTAGAGAATGTAATAGACAATAGTTGATTATTCAATGAAAGTCATTTGATTTTGTATTATTAATTTGTCCAATGGTTTGTTGTCCATTCTACGCTCTATACTCGCCTACTTACAACTGCCTCACGTTCCGATATTCCGCGTCGGGGCGTGACATCTTGTACATCTCATCGGCCAATTCCCAAGTGTCTTCACCACCCTGCCTGTTCTCCCATCTGATCTTTACCAATTCAATATCCTTATTTCTTAATTTTTGTGTTCGGCGACCTGTAATCATCACGAGATACTCCGGCATGGACATATATTGTGACGGCCCTCATTATACCAGTACGGTTATACCAACCCACGTCGGTATAGCAAGAGTCCTCACAGTGGGACATTTATCCAAACGATACATACAGTGAGATACACACGAATATACAACAGAGTAGCGGAAGTAAAAGACAACTGTCTCTATTCATTCATCATCCACATTAAACATACATGCAATTCGCAATTAACATAAGAGAACTAAAGGTCCACATAATTAAATTGCTGAAATAGAACCACAAATTGTCCACATTTATACATCCTTTTCATAATACTCTAATACAATGTTCAAATTACATACTTATGAAGTACACAAATCTCAAAGAAACTCCAAAGCTAGTCTCCGCGCTCGGAGTTCGTCTCCACCGTCTCCTCCAACGGTGCCGTGTCACCAACTATACCTGTACGCCGAAGCAAGGAGTGAGTCCAAGGACTCAGCAAGCAACACTACTCATGATATACACGCATAAGTCCTAGTGGTTTCTACATGCACATTTACAATTTGCAACACATGGCATGCTAGTCAATTTAAGGTTCAACCTATCATGAAAGTTTTACAACTTTATACATGGATCATGCTTTCAGATTTCTAAGGATAAAATTTACCTATCACATGCTCTCTATTCCATTTACTCATGAAATTTTGTCCTTAAAGAACCTAAATATGAGAGCTACCAACATGAACATTGTGCATGCATGAAAGGGGAACACAACTAGCATGGATTTCACATGTCCTTAAGTACATACATAACCCTTTTCACATGCTTTAGGTTGCTGATTTCACATGGTTTAACGGTTGTAAACCTATACATGAAAGCTACAATATTGCATAAAACATATCATGTGATCAAACAATCATGCTATCTTGTACCCGTTTTCACCAATATCCCTAACATGGATTCTAGACATCTTTGCACATAATAACATGATGATATAACATAAATTCACTGATTTCACATGATTTTAGATTTGTCTCACATGGTTTTCAATAACATATTTTCACATCTTTAGTTTCACATTTTCTTTACACAAGTTTCCTCTTTCACATGGTTCACTTTACACATACACATTCACATTGTCACTTACACATTTACACATGGACACATACACATTGCACATTTCACATTTCACATTACACATTTTAGGTGCCGTGACACATAGTCCAAACCACCAAAGAAGGACATATACACATCACATTACACATAGACGCCATCTAGGCATTCCAATGGCGACTCTTGGACTGCGCAGACCGAGAGAACAAGTCTCCACCCTAACCAGTGGTACTTGTCCACCTCCAGGATTTCCCCCTAATGCCCTTAGGGTCACTTACACATTGAACTTTCTCAGGGGGACTTTTCCCTGATACAACTCCACTGCCCTCTACGGAAGCAGTGTCACATTGGCACAGTTACACATTTACACATTTACGTTTTACACATGGTTTTACACTTCACACTTTTCATCTCATTCACTTTCTCACTCACATGAATATCTCTGTTTTTTCTAACATGGTACTACAGAATTTCAGGAGTTTAACACACATGAATTTTCACTAATCAAGTTGGTTCTAGACAATAACTAATCACATTACGATAATATACGTAGATTATCACATTTCACATGAAAATACATAACTTCTTATTTACTGATCCAAATGACCTGAAATTTTAATCACATGCTGTTTTCGGGTTCAAGATCATACACTCAAATTTTTAGATTTTCTGAGCTAAATATGATTTACAGAAAATCAAACACTTATTTTACATGTCATTCACAATTTAAGTTACATGGAACTTAACACATCATGCAATTTGCCATTTACTGTTTGAACAGGGATTTCCATTATGTGCATGATTTGAGAATACAGAACTATCCTAAATCATACAATCACAAATCGATCACCACAAACCATTCTTGCATGTCTTTCTATTTACCGAACCGAATTTATTTGCAAGCTATACAAGCATGAACAATTTACCAAAAATGGGCATACATCTACTGATCTACAAATCTTCATGAACAGACAAAAACCAAGGCATTCAGGCTAATCCTACTCATGAAACATAAATTTGGCAAGATCATTAACAAATCATGCTTACAATTCATGGGATACAATATTTCCTACATTCACCATCACACACTACATTCGTCCACACACCACAATTGACTATATACATAGAGTATAAGGTTACCATATATCCTCATCACGGAAACCATACCGAAATTAATGTAAAGGAAGGGCAGAAGTTCACTGTTCTGTCTAGAGTAACTTGGCGGCGGTCTCTGGCCGCTGACTCAGGGTCAGCGAACTTGGCGGCGATGTCTCAAGCGCTGACTCAGGGTCAGCGGCATGATCGATGGACGCCAAGCATGATATCGGTGTCCAGGGACCTTGCCGTCAATGCAGGTCTGTGCAGAAACACAGACCCGACCTCTCAAGATTTGGTGAATGGAGGGTCTAGGACTCGAGAGAAAATGTACAAAAATGCAAAACCAACCTAGACTTATACGGGGACATCATGGATAGGTCACTTGCCTCTAAAAATTCCTCCAAAGGATTTAGGGCTCGGTGAAGCTCTCCTTGGGCTGTCCCAAGAAGTGCAGAAACTCCCTCTAAATGATCTCTCCTCCGGGTTCTTGAGCGAGATCCACAGCAAGCCGAGGTCGGGGAAGCCTTCCTCGTCAGTCCAGAAACCTTCTTGAAGCAATGGAACGCCGGATCAAGCTCCAGGGGGTCGGATTTTTGGGTGGCAAAGTGGGTTTTTCTCACAGTTTTCTCCTAGGGTTTTTCTTCCTCTTTTCTCCTCTTGCAAGGGTGAAAAGAGGCTGGGGGAAGGGAGCTCCGGTTTTAGACCTAAGAGAGACCCCTCACCCACACCTTGGGTGATATGACAGCCCTCAGAGCCATTGGGGAGAGCCCCAATGGCTGGGCTTTCTTGTTTCAGAAGCTTGCAGCTCTGCTGCGCATGCAGGCCAGAGAAATTGGCGTCAATATCACTGGACGCCAGGATGAGTGTTGGCGTCCATGTCTGGACGCTGACACCAGCTAAACGGCCTGGGGTTGACGCCAAGATGGCCTTCGGCCAGAACTCTGAAATATTCAGAAAACCAAGCATACCATGCATATATACATGAAATATGTATACGGTATTATATCCATACTATCACCATGCAATACATACATTATTTATATTTAATATAAACACATGCACACGTACTCGTACTAATTAATACGTACGTAAATATGTACATACATACACAAGCACAAATATACACTCATAAATACAAATAATGCGACGGAAATTCGAGGGCCTTACATATATGGCTTCAGATCATCTCTCTGATAGCTGACTATATGTGAAGGATCACGAATGTACCTTCTTAGCATCGAGACATGAAACACATCGTGTGCATTTGTGAAGTCTGCTGGAAGCTCCAACCTATATGCCGTTTCACCAATTCTTTCCACAATCTGGAACGGACCCACATACCTGGGACTCAACTTGTCCTTCTTGCTAAACCTCATGACACCTTTGGTTGGAGAAACCCTCAAAAACACATACTCACCAACCTTAAACTGTAGAGACTTGTGCCGTGTATCTGCATAACTCTTTTGCCTGCTCTGCGCCGTTTGAAGCTTCTCCTTGATGAACTTTACTATTTCTGCACATTGCTGTACCATTTCTGGTCCCATCACCTACCTCTCACCCACTTCATGCCAAATCAATGGTGTTCTGTAAGGTCTTCCATAAAGTGCTTCATACGGTGCCATGCCGATACTTGAGTGATAGCTGTTATTGTAGGCAAATTCGACTATACCTAAGTGCTGCTGCCATCTGCCTCCCCAAACTAAACAGTAAGCTTGCAACATATCTTCAATGGTCTGGATTGTCTTCTCCGTCTGTCCATCTGTTTGGGGATGGTATGCCAATTGTACCTCAACTGAGTGCCAATAACCCTTTGTAAACTCCTCTAAAAATTGGAAGTAAACCTGGGATCCGTGTTAGAAACAATAGTGACTGGAATGCCATGCAAAGACACAATTCTATCCACATATAGTCTGGCCAACCTGTCCACTGCCCATTACATGCTCATAGCTAACAATTTGCATGCTTTTGTCAACCTATCAACAAAAACCCATATACCATTATATCCTGACGCTGTTCTGGGTAAACCTGCAACAAAGTCCATTGCTATATTATCCCATTTCCACTGCGATATTGGTAAGGGCTACAACAAACCACTTGGCCTTTGATGTTCCGCTTTAATCTGCTGGCATATCAAGCATCTGTAGGATCGAGTGATTAGGTGAAACATATCTAGAAGGGGGGTTGAATAGATCTATGCCAATTCTTGCAGAAGCTTAAGTAAATTAAAACTACTTTGACTCAGAGATCTAATCACAAAAACAATTTTCAGATCTGAAGTGTGAGTGTGTAAGAGGAGGTGTGAGACAATTAGGCAATTAGTGTGAAACTGCAATCCTATGCAATCATCTAGCGCATATCAACAATTCAAACCATTGCACATAGGATTTATAGGTGGTTCGGAAATCACACCTATGATCCCTACGCCCACCCCTCATACAGTGAGGACACACTACTCAAAATTTGAGTACAACTCACACTGGAGCACAACGACTCCCACACACTTGAGTTAGACAACTCACACACAAATTCTAGAGCACAACCGCTCCAAAAACTGAGCACACTTGCTCAAACACACACTGAGTGTTCAACTCACCAAAACCGAGCTCAATGGCTCCTAAAACACAAGCTAGATCTAGACCAACATAAATCAGATCCTCTAGCAATGATCTGATCCAAGGCAAATTCATTCACCGAAACTTGTGCAACACTTCATGCACAATCTCATGGATGAATCAGAAGAACAACTTCAGAATTGTGAGAATAGATACAGTATTGTGTTCTTCGATGAAGATTCCTTGCAGAAGGTTGAATTGAAGAAACTAGGTGATGCCCTTAATCACTTGGCGATGCTCTGCTCCAATGGCCTCTGAATCACCAGAAATTATCTTCAATTGCTTGCTTCTGCTGGATCTACTCCTTTGAGAAGTGCTCCAACTCCTTCTTTAGAGCTCTCCTTCACTCCCTCGTGCTTTCCAAGGAAGTAGATGGATCACCACAACAACGAGAAGAGCAGGAGCGGGAGATTCCTCCTTTTGCCACCAAAGGCTTTTGCTGGAATCTTCTTGAGGTCTCCTGTGTCTTGGGGGCCAACAATTAGGGTATATATAGCCCCATAAGTCCAATTGTACCCTTGGGGTGCGTGGGCACATGATCCAAGGCAACTTCCCTTGAACCCCAAGTAGCCACGTGTCTAGAGGAAACAAATGTTAAGACTTCAGCCGGAGTGTGTCGACACCCTGTCCCAAGCAGGCAAATTGATCTCCTGGAAGTTGGGACTAGTGTCGACACCACCATTGAGTGTGTCGACACAACTTGACCCTATCTTCAAAGATAGCTTCTGGGACAGTGATCCAATGTCGACACCACCAAGGGATGTGTCGACACCACCATGACAAAAACTGTATAGCCCTGAGAATTTAACACATAAGCCATTAGCACAAGGCATTATCATCAAAGTATGAAATGTAAAATGTTCAAGACATGTTGTTTGGGCATTATTATTATATAATGAGGCATGTACCATGTTTAACCCAACAAGCACAAAATCACAAAGTGTCATCATCAAAACTAGGGAGAGAGGGATTTAAACCACACTCAACCCAAAAATCTCCCCTTTTTGATGATGACAACATTGAATCACATGAAAATTTGATTTTCTTAAAAATGTGATTAAGCCATTCTTTCACAAAATCCCAAGCACACATAATGTATGACAATGAAATTCAACATCTCATTTACTTCATCAGTTGTCATTGAAAGAGAGTGTCTATACAATATGACAGTTGTCACAACTAAAACAAATGTTACTAACAAGCATCCTTTTCAAAATGAACCATACAAATATGACAGTCACATCAAAAAGTTTTGCTAACAAGCATCCCTTTCACAACATGAATCAACCCATGAACCAACCTTCTCCCCCTTTGACATCATCAAAACAAGAAAATCCATCAAGAGGATGGAGGTGGAGGAGGGAGAGGGAGTAAAATAGACTCTATAGACTGCATTCTGGCGTCCAAAGCAGATAAGTTTGTCCTCAACTGAGTTTGCATGGTGGACAAATGAGTATGCAATAGTTCTTCCATTCGTTGATGATTATCATGAATGTGCTCTTGAAGTGTACTGAGATTAGCTGGAACTTGAGATGAGGTTGAAGATGAGAATGGCGCATTGCTTGATGGTTGGATATTCTGGAGCTCACCCTTGAGTTCTGTCATCTCCTCATCAATGTGAGCTAAGGATGCCTTCATTCTATCCATATCATCAACTAAGTGAGCAAACGACAGTCGAGTCTTAGACACAAGTGAGACAGTCTCTTGACTGTTGAAAAGATCTCGCTGAGTGTTAGCTAAATTCCTTGGAGAACTGCTTCAAGCTGGTCTTGAGTTCTTTCAGTTGGACACAAGCATCTCCCAGGTGCCAATAAGTCTGTTGAATCTATGAGTTGCATGTTCTGCCAGCTCTTTCTGTCTAATGAACTGACCATTAACTGTACTTTCCAACCTTTGAATTTGAAGCTCAAATCTGTCGGCCAGTTGTTGGATAGAAGAATTGAAAGTGGCAAATTTCTCTTCAAGAAATTATACAACTCAGGAGGAACAGAAGGTCCACCAGTAGAAGTGGATGTTGAACCAGGAAATTGGTGAAAGAAGGATGAAGGATCTAAATTATGAGGTAAAGGTGAGGAACAATGAGGTGTAGGTGAAATGTGTGTGTCTTGTGGAACTTGCACCTCAACCGCAGATGAGGGCTGAACATCTTGAGCAAGCTGTGGTGACTAACATTAGAAGGTGGCCTCTTCTTTAGGTGCAGTAGGTTGCTCAACAATTGGCCCTCGACAAACTTGAGCACCCTCAATCCGAAAGCCCATAAAATTTTTGCAAATGCTTCAAACAGTAAATATTGTTTGGTGGAATGGATTGAACTTTTTCATTTGCAAAAGAAACACCACAAGTTTGAACACGACAATGAGATGAGCAGCATATGGCAGTGACCTATGAAGGTCCTTTCTGGTTGTTTTTAGACAAAATTTGTGTCAAGATAGGATGCAGATTGACTTTGATATCCTTCTTCATGCAATACATGACAAACCTCTGAATATCTGTGAGCCTGTTCCTTCCACCACCGTGGTGTGATAATTGTAGTGAGAATGTGATGAATTAACCAAAGGACAGGTGGAAAGTGTTTGTATTGAACTTAGTGACATAGGTTTGCCTGAAGTCTGTTTAATCATGAGGGAGACCAGTTAACATGGTGTATGCTTCATGCAAATCAAATTCAAATTCATGGTAATCTTCCCTTCATCAGGAATCTTGAAAGTGTAGAAGCTAACTCATTTGTTAAGAGAATAGAAACCCCTTCACGTCAGATTGAAAAACCCCTGGTACATCAGTCAAATTCATGTAAAATTCTTGCACCAGCCTAGGGTAGAAAGTGCAAAATTCAGAAATAAAGTGCAGCCAGCCTTGAAACTTGAAAAGTTGATGACATCAGAAATGCACTGGCAAAATCCTCATCTTGCAAATCAACTGCCGGGGCTTAAGAATGGGTTTTCCTTCAAAGACTATCTTGGAAGGTGTAGCCTCAGAAGGATTGGAAGACCCAGATGAGGTGGAGGAGGATTCCTCTGATGTCCTAAAGAACTGGAGAGAAGCTTCCTCTGGGATGACGAGGCACTTTGGGGGATTTGCCACAACCAGAGATGACAACCTACTTCGCTTGGAGGGAGTTGCAGAGGGTGAAGACACATCCTGTTGCTGTGTCGGATCATGGCGGCGCTTGATCCTAGGTTCAGTTGGGAGCTCTTCAATCACAACCCCACGAGCAGTAGCCCTAGACCTCGTGCCCCTTCTTGGTGTCTGCTTGGAGGCATCGTAGCAAGCAGAGAAGAGAGGAAGATGATGGGGAAGAGGAAGAGATGGCAGGAACAAGAGAGAAATCTCCTGTTTCCTTTAGATGAAAAGAGGCGGTGGTTCAACCTGTAAGAAGAGGCATAGAAAAAGGCTCCACGCAAGGATGAAGGGTAAGATGAGCCGCCGGTGCACCTACCTTAAACAGTGTCTGATGAAGAAATTCGCCTGGAGAAGCAGTGGTGTCGACACAGGAAGGGACTGTGTCGACCTGACAAGCGATGGTGTCGACACATGAAAAGGACTGTGTCGACCTGACTTGGACAAAAAAATTGAGATGGAGTCTTATGAATGAAAGAGGTATGGAATCAACTTGTCAAGGATTTTTAATATGTTAAAGAATTCATTTGTCATTTCTTAACAAAAACCCATTATTAATTTGAGGGTTAAACAACACCTTACAAGATATGTTCATTGATTATAATGAAACATTGAAATGACAGTTTGAATGATACAGGACATTCAATACAGTCAATGGCAATGTTTCATATTCTTCTAATCCAAGGAAATGAAAATTTCTTTTAGAATGAAGTCAATTGTGATGAAACTAAACAGTCTTAAGCAATCTGATTTGGGGCAAGGTTGTTTGTTTTGATTGAATCTCCTTGGACACATTTTTTTTAATCAATCTATCAAATGTAGTAAATCTTGTTCACACAAGAACTAATACTTTTACACACCATAGTCCCTAGTTACTAAAGATTTGCTCATTATCCAGTTTTAAATGGGGCAAATGATAACCTTTTGACATGAAAATATACGTTTATAAGACGCCAATATTTCCAGTTACTCAGTTATCATCAATATTGTAAGAGATATTTTTTTTATTCTGTTTGACCCCTTTGAACAGAGATAGCAACAAAAATGCTTCATGACATACATGGCACTTCATTCTTTGTGAAGGTTTGTAGTTTCTTAGCATTAGTGCCATTACTCTATTGAAGGAAAGATGGAAAGTGAATAAAAAAAAATTCAACCTTCCTCCCTCATCAGTTGTAAAAGAGATGTCTAAATTCAATCGCAAGAGATCTTCATGTCTTTAAAGAAATTAGATTACTTTAGGAGTTCAAAATATAATTGAAGGTTGACTGTAAAAATATAATAGATCAGTCAAAAAGCCATTCTGGTTTTTTTTTTATAAGATTAATAAACTCTCATGAATATGAATTGTATCAACACAATGAATTAATTCTGAGTTCATGTAAGAAAAGAAGTATGAATTCTTCAGCTCCTCATGAGTTGTTGATTCCAGAAGTCTTTCATTAAGATAAAGGGAATCAAAAGATTTGAATGAAAGAATTAAGATAAGCAGAAATGTTTTCATTGAAGGACAGGCTCCCCCCTCAACAATGCATACAAGACTCTTGATACTTGGCGGAGACATATACTCACGCATAGTGAAAGTGTCCAGACAAGCCTGACTTGTCTTTCTTCAATCACTATTTGATATACCAAGAATGTCAATGCAATGTGAGAGTGAGAACTTATTTGCAAGAGTGCGAGTGTTGTAAATGAAAAATAGATAGAAGAACGCAGAAATATTACAGCATGAAGCAATTACTCCCCGTCAGAATGTTCCCTAACAAAGACACACATACTCAACCCAATGATGGAGAGGTCAAGAAGAATGTGGACATTTGCATAATCCCAGCTCTCTTCTTAAAGATGAGAATATTTTTGGAAGAGGCTTAATGAAAATATCAGCAATTTGATTTTCAGTTTCATAAAATGAATTCAAGAGATTTCTTAGCAACCTCATCCCTCAAGAAATGATGCATAATATCAATGTGTTTTGTGCGTGAATGCTGAATTGGGTTTTTAGACAAATTAATAGCACTAGTGTTGTCACATAAATGGGAATGCATCCTAACTTATGATTATAGTCTAGGAGTTGGTGTTTCACCCCAAAGAATTTGGTGCCACACAGCTAGCTGCAACATACTCAGTCTCTGCAGTGGATAGAGCAACTGAGTGTTGCTTTTTGGAAGCCCAAGAAATCAAGCATCCACCTAGATATAAGCACAAGCCACTAGTACTTTTTCCTATCAAGCTTACAACCCGTATAATCAGCATCACAATAAGCAATCAAACGAATTTACAACCAGCAGCATACCAATGCTAAGTTTCACATGTTCCAACAAGATATTTAAAAATTCTTTTGACAGCTAACATGTGACTTTCTTTAGGATATGCTTGAAACCTTGCACACAAATGCCCACTAAATTGAATATCAGGTCTAGAAGTAGTGAGATAAAGTAGAGATCCAATCTACCTCTGTAGGTCTGTGGGTCTACTGACTACCAAGTGAGTCTTCTTCTAGTTTTACATTACTGTAATTGGTGTGTTTGAGGTTCTGAAGTCAAACCTTTTCAGAGTTCTTTGACATACTTTGTTTGACTTATGAAGATCTCTTCACTGGTTTGGTTAACCTGCAATCCCAAAGAATTGTAAATTACCCATTAAGCTCATTTCAAATTCAGTTTTATTTGGTTAGCAAATTCAGTGCACAAATCTTATTTGTGGATCCAAAAATTTATGTCATCAACATAAATTTGGACAATAATTATTTGTTTACTTACTGTTTTTTAGAAATTACGTGTGCATATGTTTATATTAGATGTAAATAATGCATGTATTGAATTGTGATAGTATGGATACACTACCATATACCTATTGCATGTATATATGCATGGTATGCATAGTTTTTCTGCATATTTTAGTTCTGGCCGAAGGCCACCTTGGCGTCAACCCCTAGCCGTTGAGGTGGTGTCAGCGTCCCGCCATGGACGCCAACACTAATCCTGCGTCTAACGATATGGACGCCTATTTCTCTGGCCTGCATGCGCAGCAGAGCCAGAAATTCCGGAAACGAAAGCTCAGCCATTGGGGAGCTGTCCCCAACGGCTCTGAGAGCTGTCTTGTCACCTTGTGAGTGGGAGAGAGGTCTCTCCCACATGTTAAACCCGGATCTGCCTCTCCCCAGCCCTCTCTTCACCTTTGCAAGAGGAGAAAAGAGATAAAGAAAACCCTAGAAGAAAAACTGAGAAAACCCACACCTTGCAACCCAAGATCCGACTTCCTGGGCTAGATCCGGCCATCTTCCACGACAAGAGGATAGCTGGAGCAAAGGAGGAGGCTTCCCCGACATCCCCTTGGTGTGGAGATCATCCAGGAGCCCGGAGGAAGAAGATCTAGGAGGGAGTTCCGCACCTTCTTGGGGACTGCCCAAGGAGGGCTTCTCCGAGCACCTTTAATCCATTGGAGCATTTTCTAAAGGCAAGTGACCTAATCATAATGTCCCCGTATGTGTCTAGTTGATTCTACAATTTTTGTATATTTTTTTTCCTCGAGTCCTAGACCCTCACATTCACCCAACTTGAGAGCTCGGGTCTGTGTTTCTGTACAGACCTGCATTGACGGCAAGGTCAATGGACGCTGAGATCATGCTTGGCGTCCATCGACCATGTCGCTGACAGAGTCAGCGGCCAGAGACCGCCGCCAAGTTCCTCTGGACAGAACAGTGACCTGTTCTGCCCTTCCTATACACTATTTTGGTATGGTTTTCCGTGATGAGGATATATGGTAACCCTATACACTATGTGTACTGTCAAATGTGGTGTGTGGATGATGTGATTGTGTGGTGGTGAATGTTTAGAATATTGTATCCCATGAAATTGTAAGCATGATTTGTAATAATCTTCCAATCTATGCTTTATGATTAGGATTAGTCTGAATGCCTCAATTTTATAGATCATGAAGATTAGTGGATCAGTATACATGTACTCAGTTTTGATGATTTGTCCATGCTTGCATGAGTTGCTAATAATTCGTTTCGGTAATAAAAAGGCATGCAAGAAAGATTTGTGATGATGATCTACGACTGTATGATTTAGGTAATTTTGTATTCTCAAATCATGCATATAATAGTACTCTCTATTCGACAGTAGCTTGCTAAAATTTTGACTTGTGAGTATAATTCCTATCAACTTAAATTATGAAATGCATGCTAAATAGGTGTTTTATTTACTGTAAATCCCTTAGCTCAGAAAATCTGAAATTTTGAATTTATGATCTAGAACCCAAAATAGCATGTGGTTACAATTTCAGGTCATTTGGACCAGTATATAAGGAGTTAAATATTTTGTCATGTGAAATGTATAATCTATGTATGTATCGCAATGTGGTTAGATATTGTTTAACCCCAACCCGATTAGTGCATTTACTGTGTGTTAAACTCCTGAAATCTGTAGTGCCATGTCAGGAAAAAAACAAAGATGTGCATGTGAGTGGGAAAATGAATGAGATGAAAAGTGATATGTGTAAACCCATGTGTAAACCAGCATAGCGGCAGCCGCGCCAGCTACAGAAAGACCTGGAAGGCCTGTGTAAAACCATGTGTAAACCAGCAGTAGCGGCAGCCGCGCCAGCTACAGAAGACCTGGAAGCCTCGGCCCCAGCTCGAGTGTTTGCTTTGGCACGCGAGGACGCCGAGCAGGCGGAGCATGTCACCGAAGGTACGGTTTTGCTTTAGGTGTGCACGCTCGGGTTTTGTTTGATACGGGTGCTACTCACTCGTTCATTTCCGAGCGTTTCGCTAGGCAGTTAGCCCCAGAGTCAGGCGTAGAGTCTGAGGAGTTAGAGGTCCCTTTGTCTGTGCACACCCCTGCGGGTACAGTATCGACTAGGAAGTGCATTCTGTCGTTACCTGTGTGCATTGAGGATAGAATCCTAGATGGATGTTTCTTCTTGCTAAAGATGAAGGACTATGATGATATTCTTTGTCTGGATTGGCTAGAGGAGCACTATGCGTTGGTGGATTGTCGTCGGAAGAGGATTGTTTTCCGCATTCCTGGTGAGGACGAGTTCTCTCATCCCTTGCCAAAGAACTTAGCGGGAAAGTTAGTTATCTCTGCCATGAAGGCGATGCGCATGGTGAACAAGGTTGTAACGCTTTCTTGCCAGCGTTATGCTAGTACCCGATGCTGGTTCATCACTGACTCTTGCAGAGATCGATGTGGTGCAGGATTTCCAGATGTCTTTCCCGATGACTTGTCTGGATTGCCACCGGATAGGGAGATAGAGTTCACTATAGAGTTGCTTCCAGGCACCTCTCCTATCTCGAAGGCCCCATATCGGATGGCCCCTGCAGAGTTAGCCGAGTTGAGGAAGCAATTGCAAGAATTGCTTGATAAGGGATTCATTCGCCCTAGTGTTTCCCCTTGGGCGCACCTGTATTGTTCGTCAAGAAGAAAGACGGGTCACTTAGGTTGTGTATCGACTATAGGAAGTTGAACCAAGTGACTGTGAAGAACAGGTATCCCTTACCTCGGATTGATGTTCTGTTTGACCAGTTGCAGGATGCATCAGTCTTTTCTAAGATTGACTTGTGATCTGGTTATCATCAGCTGCGGATTAGGAGTGAGGATGTGTCCAAGACGACATTTAGATCCCGTTATGGACATTATGAGTTCTTGGTCCTTCCTTTCGGATTGACCAACGCCCCTGCAGCGTTCATGGATCTCATGAACCGGGTGTTTAGTTCGTATTTAGATAGCTTTGTTGTTGTGTTCATTGATGACATGTTGTTCTATTCTCCGGATGAGGCCACGCACCGTCAGCATTTAAGGTTAGTCTTAGAGGTTCTCCGTGAGCACAAGCTGTATGCGAAGTTCAGCAAGTGCGAGTTCTGGTTGCGCGAGGTTCACTTTCTCGGCATGTCATCTCCGGCGCTGGTGTAGCTGTTGATCCAGCAATGTCCAGGCAGTTATGGATTGGTAGATTCCCAGACTCCTTCGGATCCGTAGTTTCATTGGGTAGCTGGTTATTATCGGCGATTCATTGAGGGTTTCTCATCCATCGCCGCCCCTTTGACAAAGCTGACCAGGAAGGGTGAGAAGTTCGTATGGTCTGAGGCATGTGAGCGTAGCTTTCAGCTATTGAAGGTAAGCTTACTTCTGCTCCGGTATTGGTATTGCCTAGTGGTCCAGAGGTTTTGCCATTTATACGGATGCATCTCAGATTGTTTAGGCTGTGTACTCATGCAGCGAGAGAGGGTAGTGGCTTATGCTTCTCGTCAGTTGAAGGAGCTTGAGAGGAACTATCCGACTCATGACTTGGAGCTCGCAGCAGTGGTTCATGCACTAAAGATCTGGAGGCACTATCTTTATGGTGTCAGGTTTGAGGTGTTTACCGACCACAAGAGCTTGAAGTATCTTTCTCACAAGGGAATTAAACCTGAGGCAGAGAAATGGATTGAGTTCTTGAAGGACTATGACTTCGACCTTCAGTATCATCCTGGAAAGGCGAACGTCGTAGCAGACGCTCTTAGTAGAAAGAGGTCTTCGCTCCAGCAGAATGGAAGATGTTGGAGGATGCAGCGTGCTCTATGACCGAGTTAGAGCCATCGCTGTGTCAGGCTTTTGTAGCTCAGCTATCCCTAGATCCTCAGTCTTGGATGAGGTGATTGAGCAGCAGAAAGCCGACTCTAGATTGTTAGAGTTAGTGGGTAAGGCGGGCATCGCTCGTGATGAGGACGGTGAGATTAGATTTCAGCACCGTGTTTGTGTCCCTGTGTAGTAGATGTCCGTGAGCATGTGTTAGCGGAGGCTCATAGGTCGCGATTCTCTATTCATCCGGGTAACACTAAGATGTATCAAGACCTGAAGAGATCATTTTGGTGGTCCGGTATGAAGAAGGATGTCGCGGATTATGGTCTAGATGTCTAGTATGTCAGCAAGTGAAAGCCGAGCGGCAGCGACCATCCGGCCCTATGCAGAGGATGGATATCCCCGTATGGAAGTGGGAAGCTGTCACTATGGATTTTGTATCGGGTTTTGCCTCGATCTAGAAGGGGCAATGACTCGATTTGGTTGTTGTAGATAGATTCTCGAAGACTGCTCATTTCTTGCCTATGAAGAAGAAGCAGTCAGTAGAGAGTTTTAGCTAGATTGTATGTTAGCGGTATCATTAGATTGCATGGTGTGCCGAAGTCGATCATTTCGGATCGAGATCCGAGATTACTTCGAGGCTGTGGAAGGGTCTTCAGATGCGTTAGGTTCGGAGCTGAAGCTCAGTTCGGCGTTTCATCCCCAGACCGATGGACAGTCCGAGAGGACTATCCAGACGCTCGAGGATATGTTGAGAGCGTGTGTGCTGGATTGGAAGGATGATTGGGAGCGTCATTTACCTCTCGTGGAGTTCGCATACAACAACAGCTTTCATGCTAGTATTGGTATGGCTCCATTCGAGGCGTTGTATGGTAGGCCCTGCAGATCTCCTTTATGTTGGGAGGAGACTGGTGATAGGCAGTTGATCGGACCGGAGTTAGTTCAGAAACTTCGGATAAGATTCAGCTTATCAGGAAGAGACTTGTTGCGGCACAGATAGGCAGAAGAGTTATGCCGACAACAGGAGAAAGGATTTGGAGTTCGAGTTGGCGATCATGTCTTCTTGAAGATATCGCCTACTCGAGGTGTTGTCAGATTTGGCAGGCATAGCAAGCTAACCCTAGTTCATTGGCCCATATGAGATTCTCAGACGTTTGGGCAGCGTAGCGTATGAGCTAGCTTTACCCCCAGCTTTGGCTAGCGTTCACCCGGTATTCCACGTATCTATGCTCAGGAATATGTCCGAGATCCGTCTCATGTGATTAGTCATGAGCCAGTGGAGATTCAGCCAGATCTTTCGTATGTCGAGCAACCAGTAGCCATTCTTGACCGGAAGGTTTAGCATCTCCGGAACAAGAGTATTGCGTCGGTGAAAGTTCTATGGCGGAACTTCTCACGAGAGGAGGCTACGTGGGAGCTTGAGGATGCGATGAAGAAGTATCCCCTTTTGTTTGAGTAGTGTCGTCTAACTTCGAGGACGAAGTTTCTTTAAGGGGGAGAGGGTGTAAGCCCTCGAATTTCCATCGCATTATTTGTATTTGCGTGTGTATATTTGTGCTTGTGTATGTATATACATATTTACGTACGTATTGATTAGTATAATTACGTGTGCATATGTTTATATTAGATGTAAATAATGCATGTATTGAATGGTGATAGTATGGATACACTACCATATACATATTGCATGTATATATGCATGGTATACATAGTTTTCTGCATATTTTAGAGTTCTGGCCGAAGGCCACCTTGGCGTCAACCCCTAGCCGTTGAGGTGGTGTCAGCGTCCAGCCATGGACGCCAACACTAATCCTGGCGTCTAACGATATGGACGCCTATTTCTCTGGCCTGCATGCGCAGCAGAGCCAGAATTTTGGAAACAAGAAAGCTCAGCCATTGGGGAGCTGTCCCCACGGCTCTGAGAGCTGTCTTGTCACTTGTGAGTGGGAGAGAGGTCTCTCCCACATGTTAAACCCGGATCTGCCTCTCCCCAGCCCTCTCTTCACCTTTGCAAGAGGAGAAAAGAGAGAAAGAAAAACCCTAGAAGAAAACTGATGAGAAACCCACACCTTGCAACCCAAAGATCCGACTTCCTGGGGCTAGATCCGGCCATCTTCCACGACAAGAGGATAGCTGGAGCAAAGGAGGAGGCTTCCCCGACATCCCCTTGGTGTGGAGATCATCCAGGAGCCCGGAGGAAGAAGATATAAGAGGGAGTTCCGCACCTTCTTGGGACTGCCCAAGGAGGGCTTCTCCGAGCACCTTTAATCCATTGGAGCATTTTCTAAAAGGCAAGTGACCTAATCATAATGTCCCCGTATGTGTCTAGGTTGATTCTACAATTTTTGTATATTTTTCCCTCGAGTCCTAGACCCTACATTCACCCAACTTGAGAGCTCGGGTCTGTGTTTCTGCACAGACCTGCATTGACGGCAAGGTCAATGGACGCTAGATCATGCTTGGCGTCCATCGACCATGTCGCTGACACTGAGTCAGCGGCCAGAGACCGCCGCCAAGTTCCTCTGGACAGAACAGTGACCTGTTCTGCCCTTCCTATACACTATTTTTGGTATGGTTTCCGTGATGAGGATATATGGTAACCCTATACACTATGTGTACTGTCAATGTGGTGTGTGGATGAGTGTGATGTGTGGTGTGGAATGTTAGAAATTGTATCCCATGAAATTGTAGCATGATTTGTAGATATCTTGCAATCTATGCTTTATGATTAGGATTAGTCTGAATGCCTCAATTTTATTAGATCATGAAGATTAGTGGATCAGTATACATGTACTCAGTTTTGATGATTTGTCCATGCTTGCATGAGTTGCTAATAAATTCGGTTCGGTAAATAAAAAGGCATGCAAGAAAGATTTGTGATGATTGATCTATGACTGTATGATTTAGGTAATTTTGTATTCTCAAATCATGCATATAATAGTAATCTCTGTTCAGACAGTAGCTTGCTAAAATTTTGACTTGTGAGTATAAGTCCATA
Organism: Colocasia esculenta; assembly: GCA_014218235.1. Lineage (NCBI taxonomy): Eukaryota > Viridiplantae > Streptophyta > Magnoliopsida > Alismatales > Araceae > Colocasia > Colocasia esculenta. The sequence continues at coordinate 77,783,824 of CM024760.1, forward strand.
TCAACTTAAATTATGAAGGCATGCTAAATAGGTGTTTTATTTACTGTAAATCCCAATTAGCTCAGAAAAATCTAACAAATTGAATGTATGATCTAGAACCCGAAAATAGCATGTGGTTAAAATTTCAGATCATTTGGACCAGTATATAAGGAGTTATGTATTTTTCATGTGAAATGTAATAATCTATGTATGTTATCGCAATGTGGTTAGATATTGTTTAAACCCAACCCGATTAGTGCATTTACTGTGTGTTAACACCTGAAATCTGTAGTGCCATGTCAGGAAAAACAGAGATGTGCATGTGGAGTGAGAAAGTGAATGAGATGAAAAGTGATATGTGTAAAACCATGTGTAAATCGGTAAAATGTGTAATTCTGTGCCAATGTGACACTGCTTCCGTAGAGGGCAGTGGAACTGTATCAGGGAAAAGTTCCCCTGAGAAAGTTCAGTGTGTAAGTGACCCTAAGGGCATTAGGGGGAAATCCTGGAGGTGGACAAGTACCACTGGTTAGGGTGGAGACTTGTTCTCCCGGTCTGCGCAGTCCAGAGTCGCCATTGGAATGCCTAGATGGCGTCTATGTGTAATGTGATGTGTATATGTCCTTATTTGGTGGTTTGGACTATGTGTCACGGCACCTAAAATGTGTAATGAGTAATGTGTATGTGTTCATGTGTAATGTGTAAGTGAACTGTGTAAAATGTGTATGTGTAAAGTGCAACCATGTGAAATGAGAAACTTGTGTAAAGAAATGTGAAACTAAAGAGGTGAGAATATTGTTGAAATCCATGTGAGACAAATATGAAACCATGTGAAATCAGTAAATTCATGTCGTTATCATCATGTTTATATGTGCAAAAATGTCTAGAATCCATGTTAGGGATAATTGATGAGCATGTATGCAAGTAGCATGATTGGTTGTTCACATGATTTGTTTTAAGAATATTGTAGTTCTCATGTGTAGGTTTACAGCCATTAAACCATGTGAAATCAGCAACTTAAAGCATGTGAAAATGTCTATGTATGTGTTTAAAAACATGTAAGATCCATGCTAGTCGTGTTTCCTTTCATATATGCACAATGTTCATGTTGGTAGCTCTCATGTCTTGGTTCTTTAAAGGCAAAATTTCATGAGTAAATTGAATAGAGAGCATGTGATAGGAAAGTTTTATTCTTAGAAATCTGAAAGCATGATCCTGTATAAATTTGTAAAACTTTCATGATAGGTTGAAACCTTCAAACGATTAGTATGCCATGTGTTGAAAATTTTGAATGTGCATGTAGAAACCACTATGACTTATACGTGTATGTTATGAGTAGTGTTGCTTGCTGAGTCTTTGGACTCACTCCTTGCTTCGGCGTACAGGTGTAGTTGGTGACGTGGCACTGTTAGAGGAGACAATGGAGACGGACTCCGAGCGCAGAGATTAGACTTTGGAGTTTCCTTGTGACTTGTGCATTTCATAGTAGTAATATGAACATCGTATTAGAGTTATCATGAAAGGATGTATAAAGTTGGACATTATGTATTTAAATTTCAGCAATTTAAATTATGTAACTTTAGTTCCTTGTTGTTATTGCAAACTTCATGTATGTTAAATGTGGATGATGAAGAATGGAGACAGTTGTCTTTTACTTCCGCTACTCTGTTGTATATTCGCGTGTATCTCAGCTGTATGTATCGTTTGGGTAAATGTCCCACTGTGAGGACTCTCGCTATACTGACGTGGGTTGGTATAACCGTACCGGTATAATGAGGGCCGTCACAGTATCCCTTATCCAATAAAAATGAACTCAAATGATCATACCAAGCTCTTGAACTTGCTTGAGACCATAAAGAGCCTTATGAAGTTTGAAACATGATCAGGAAATTTTTCATTTTCAAAACCTGGAGGTTTTTCTACAAAAACATTTTCTTTGATGTAACCATTTAAAAAGGCACTCTTTACATCCATTTGATAAACTTTGAATTTTAATGAAGATGCAAGGCAGGAAATATTTTCACAGCTTCTAGTCTAGCTACAGGGCATATGCTCTTCAAAATCAATGCCAACCTTTGATTGTACCCCTTGACAACTAGTCTAGCTTTATTCCTAACAATTGTCCATTTCATCAATTTATTTCTAATACCCATCTAGTGCCAATAACAGATTGGTCACTAGGTCTAGATACTAATTCCCACACTTGATTTCTGTCAAATTGATAAAGTTCATCATACATTGCATTGATCCAATCTTCACTCATTAGAGCTTCATCAATTGACTTGGGTTCAATTTGGGAAATTAGTGCTAGTGGGTCTTCATTATTGCATTAAAAAAAATGATCTAGTTCTAACTCTATCATGCACATTGCCAACTACATTCTCAATTGGATGATCTCTCAAAAATATATTTTTAGGAATTACCTCTTGAGATGCATTTAAGTCTGGAACAATATTACCTGATCCACTTGTAGTAGGTGAATGGTTGTCCAGACTTTCAAGTGAGCCTTTATTTTTCTCAATGGTTGGTGAAGACTCAACAATGAAATCATCCTCTTCCTTATTTTGAGGAACCCTCCAAATGTGACAGATCCTCCCTCCTTTTCAATAAAAAATGAGAACTTTGTTCTGTCTCCTGTCATGTGTCGTAAACACCCACTATCAAGAAACCATACATTGGAGTTGGGTGCACGACCTTCTTGCAACAATCAAATCAGAGAAGAGAAGATTTTGTACCCAAACATTGTTGGACCATCAGTGCGTTTGAGCAGAGACATATATATTTTTCTAATCCATATTTGAGTTGTTTTGGCATTTGATTTGTTTCAGAAGTGATTTCTCTTTTTGCTAACTTAACATTTCTTTTTGGAATGAAAACACCAATGTTCTTTCTTTCATAAGCATGGAGGTTATGCAATTGGGCATGATCATTCAAGTATGGAAATTCAAACTAAGGATTCTGTTGGTATCTTGGGAAGTTTGGATAAAAGAATTGTGAATGGTACCAATAAGAATTATGATACCATTGATTTCAAGAGTTGATCCAATCAGATTGATGTGTTGTCTTGGATCTCCAAGAATTATCATGAAAGTTTCCTTTTGTGTTTTGATTATTTTTCAATTTTTGTTTGATTTTTTGTCTAACTGATTGTTGATTTTCAGAGTTGGACAGGTCGACCTGTGTTGGACTGGTGTCGACCTATTTTGTTCTTTTGGTTAGAGACATTCTTTTTGTTCTGATTCTTGAAAATTTCAGATGTATTATTTGACACTTGTTTATTGTTGTTTTCTGGACTAGCACTTTTCACAAATTTTATCAGATTTTCTTTCTTTTCACCAGATTTATTCTTCAAGGATTCTTGTGTAGTGAATCCTAGTCCATGTTTCTCAGATCTCATTCTTGCTCCTAACAATGCATCAAGATTTCTTTTCCTTTTGTGAAGGTTTCAATTACTTGTACCTTTTCTTCCAACAAATTCTTAAGTTTCTGGATTTCATCAATATCTTGTTGCTTTCCCTTTGTTGCAATTCCATTTTTTTCAGAAAGTTTCTCAAAGTCATTATTGGCCTTTTGAGATGCAATTTTCAGTTCATCAATTTCGTTCAAAGTTCTTCCTTTCTTCATTGAGTTCATATACTTTTTTTCAAGTTCAGAAATTCTTCTATTCAATGAAGTATCATGCATGGCATTTTCAAATTCTTTTTCAAATGTTTGTTTTCCTTCTTATTTCAGAAAACTTTTCAACCAACTCAGCATATGCATCTTGCCAATCTTCAATAGTGTATTGTTCAAAGAAAGTACTTACCTTTCCATCGCTGCTATTGGCCATAAAATATAGCTCCTCATTCCCTGAACTTGAGGACTTTTCTTCTTCTCCTCACTTTGGTCATCATCTGACCAAGTTGCTACCATAGCTTTAGGCTTCTTCAATTTGTTGTCTTTTTGTACTTGTCCTTTTTATTTTCAGAACATTCCCCTTTCATATGTCCTGCCTTGTTGCACCTGTAGCAAATAATAATCTCATCAGTTTTTTGATTTCTACTGGAATTGACATTTGAAGAGAAAAAATATTCCTTTTGCCAGAAGAGAATTTCTTCTTTCCAGTAAATTTCCCTTTTCTTGATTTTAAAAATTTTGATTGCCTAGTCATGAGGGCAAGTTCATCCTCATTGGACTCAGACTCTTCAGAACTTGATTTCTCTTGACTTTTCTCTTTGTTATTTGATGAGGCTTTAAGTGCTACTGGTTTGGCTTTAGCATATGTTCTTCATTTATTTTCAAATTTATTTCATATGTCATTAAAGATCCTATGAGTTCATCCAAAGAGATTTTGGACAAATCCTTAGAATCTTCAATCACAGTGGCCTTAGTATGCCAGATAGATGATAGAGAGTGCAAAATCTTTCTTACCAAATCAGCATCAGTGTACTCTTTACCTAGTGCCTTCAGTCCATTGATGATTGTCATAAACCTAGCAAACATTTCAGAAATTGATTCATCAGATTTCATCAAACAATTCATATTCAGAAACAAGTGTTTGCTTTAGTTTTCCTAACTTGAGATGTTCCCTCATACATTAATGCAACTTTATCTCCATCTCTTTAGCAGATTTACACATGGATATTCTTGAATATTCTTTAGGTGGACTGCACACTGAAGCTGTTCATGGCACTATAGTTAAGAGTGTTCCTCCTAATTTGTTCTCTTGTACAACTCTCTTCATCTCCTTGATTTTCATAAGGACCCACTTCAACTACCTTCCAGATTCATAGTTTTGAGCCCTAAGAAAAACTTGCATGCTATTTTCCAATAAGAGTAATTAGACCCATTGAAAAATGGGGCCTATTAATGGAATGACCTTTAGCAACAAAACCTAGAGAATCCATTAAGTAGAAGCAAAGCAGTAACCAAACAATCATCCATTCAAGCAAGTGTCACACAAAGATCAGACAAAAACACTCAAATCAGATCAGAACAATTGTGAACCCGCTCTGATACCAATGTAGGATCGAGTGATTAGTGAAACAGATCTAGAAGGGGGGTTGAATAGATCTGTGCCAATTCTTGCGGAAGCTTAAGTAAATTAAACTACTTTGACTCAGAGATCTAATCACAAAAACAATTTTCAGATCTGAAGTGTGAGTGTGTAAGAGGAGGTGTGAGACAATTAGGCATTAGTGTGAAACTGCAATCCTATGCAATCATCTAGCGCATATCAACAATTCAAACCATTGCACATAGGATTTTTAGGTGGTTTGGAAATCACACCTGTGATCCCTACGTCCACCCCTCACACAGTGAGGACACACTACTCAAAATTTGAGTACAACTCACACTAGAGCACAACGACTCCCACACACTTGAGTTAGACAACTCACACACAAATTCCAGAGCACCACCGCTCCAAAAACTGAGCACACTTGCTCAAACACACACACTGATGTTCAACTCACCAAAACCGAGCTCAATGGATCACAAAAACAAGCTAGATCTAGACCAACATAAAATCAGATCCTCTAGCAATGATCTGATCCAAGGCAAATTCATTCACAGAAACTTGTGCAACACTTCATGCACAAATCTCATGGATGAAAATCAGAAGAACAACTTCAGAATTGTGACAATAGATACAGTATTTGTGTTCTTCGATGAAGATTCCTTACAGAAGGTTGAATTGAAGAAACTAGGTGATGCCCTTAATCACTTGGCGATGCTAGCTGCCCCATGGCCTCTGAATCACCAGAAATTATCTTCAATTGCTTGTTTCTGCTGGATCAGCTCCTTTGAAGTGCTCCAACTCCTCCTTCAGAGTTCTCCTTCACTCCCTCGTGCTTTCCAAGAAATAGATGGATCACCACAGCAACGAGAAGAGCAGGAGCGGGAGATTCCTCCTTTTGCCACCAAAGGGTTTTGCTGGAATCTTCTTTAGGTCTCCTGTGTCTTGGCGGCCAACAATTGGGGTATATATAGCCCCATAAGTCCAATTGTACCCTTGGGGTGTGTGGGCACACGATCCTAGGCAACTTCCCTTGAACCCCAAGTAGCCACGTGTCTAGAGGAAACAAATGTTAAGACTTCAGCCGAAGTGTGTCGACACCACCACTGAGTGTGTCGACACCCTGTCCCAGGCAGGCAAAATGTTCTCCTGGAGGCTGGGACTAGTGTCGACACCACCATTGAGTGTGTCGACACAACTTGACCCTGTCTTCAAAGATAGCTTCTAGGACAGTGATCCAGTGTCGACACCACCAAGGGATGTGTCGACACCACCATGACAAAACTATATAGTCCTGAGAATTTAAACATAAGCCATTAGCACAAGGCATTATCATCAAAGTATGAAATGTAAATGTTCAAGACATGTTGTTTGGGCATTATTATTATATAAATGAGGCATGTACCATGTTTAACCCAACACCACAAATCACAAAGTGTCATCATCAAAACTAGGGAGAGAGGAATATTAAACCACACTCAACCAACAACATCTTGCTAAACTCTGCTATTTCTTTCTTCATACTCGGCCCCAAAATAATTCTTTAAATCTTGGTACATTTTCGTGCTTCCTGGGTGAATGGTATACCTGGATCGATGTGCTTCTTCTAACACTTTTTGCTTCACCCCAGCTTCACTTGGAACATACAATCTATGCTTGAATCGGACCACACAATCATCATCTATGGTGACATCTTCCATTTTCACAATATCAGCCAAATTCTCATCGGTTTTCTTGGCTTCTACTACCTGCCAATACAAAGAAGGTTCCACCGTGCTGCTGGATAACACTGCTCGCCGCTAGCTACTTGGAACAAATAGGGAGTTTTCTGCCACATCTTCATACAACTTCCATTCTCTTATCATCATGTGACTCATCACTGCCTTTCTACTCAATGCATCTGCAACCACATTAGCTCTACCCGGTTGATATGTTAAGCTAAAATCATAGTCTTTCAAATATTCCATCTATCTACGCTACCTCAAATTCAAATCTTTCTGTGAGAAGATGTACTTCAAACTCTTGTGATCTGTGAAAATCTCAAACCTATCACCATATAAATAATGCCACCATATCTTTAATGCAAACACAACCACTACCAACTCTAAATCATGTGTGAGGTAGTTCTCTTCATGCCGCTTCAATTGCCTGGATGTATACCACAACCTGTCCTCTCCTAAATGCATCTGTGTACAAAACAAAATTGCCTCAGCCTGACAGAATTTCCAATATCGGAGCTGAAGTGAGCCGCTTCTTCAATTCTATGAAACTGCCCTGCAATCAGATGACCAAACAAATGGTACACCTTTCTTGTTAGTCTTGTCATTGGTGCTGCAATCTTGGAGAAATCCTGAATAAATCACCTGTAGTAACCTGCCAAGCCAAGAAAACTCCTAATCTTTGGCACTGACTTTGGTTCCTCCCATTTCATAACCGCTTCCACCTTAACTGGATCCAATGCAACACCTTCACCTGAAATGATATGCCCCAAAAACTAAACTTCCTTTACCAGAACTCACACTTACTGAATTTTGCAAATAACCGGTGCTCCCTCAATGTCTATTTCATGTACCCAATGTTCAGCTGTATTCGAATTCGGACCTCCCGAGTACGTAGGTGGCTGCAACCGCAGGAACCTCTCCACTAGCACCGTGGACTCCTCCACACTTGCTGACCTTGCTAGTGCAACTGGAGGCACAGGTACTACAGGTGGTACCTCTGCTCCAAACAGTGGTGCTAGGGGTGCTGACACTACCTCCTCCTGTACTGGTGGCACTCCCGCTGGATGTTGGTCTAGCTATGTCCGAATCAGGGTGATACTATCCCATAACCTCTCTATCATCTGGTGTGTGGTCACCTCAGGTTCATCACCACCCCCTCCCCAATCTCTTCTATTGGCCATTTATAAACCTGCACATACAACATTCCAAATCCACACAACACACAAGCATATCATTACAAAAATAGGGCCAACTACCAGCAGTAGACTATAGTAAGGAACAAACTATGTAACATTTCCTATTTCTTCATATTTATACAGACCTTGCTCTGATACCAACTGTGATGGTCCTCGTCGTTCAGGCCCGTTAACCCAATAACGTGCCCGACATGACTCCGCCTCCACCTCCCGCGATCGAGCTGAAGCCTCGTAAGGGATATGAATTACACTTGTCCGTGAAAATATAAAGAAACACATTGAACACATATAAGATTCCATTTCTCACATATATTCACATGAAATGTACATACTTCCATATCATAGTCATTAAACAAATACAACAACCCGAGACAAAACCCCAAGGCTCCACAAGTAAAAGTATTACTTTGCTGGTGGTGAAGGCCCGACTCCACTATGATGTCGACTGGAACTAGAAGAGGGACGGGAACCCTCCTGCTCTCCTTCACCTGGAAGAAGAAGGGGTGAGACTCACAAGTCACTGGCTCAGTAGGGTAACTCCCCCAAAGCCGATAAATGCAATGAACAATAGATAGGTTAAGTAAAGCTGTAAAGCATCTAAAATATATAACACCTTACGCATGATGCTACAACTATAAATTAAGTAAACGGTAAACCACAAACACGTGTACAAGCTATAGACAGGCACGCTGCACACGAGTCACGAGAACTGGTTCGCGACACCAGCCACAGACCCGGACAAACAACACAAGTCCACCTCTCAGTCTCGCAGCCACGGATGAAAGGTCCAGCTGCCGCTCCACCTCAACAAGGCAAGAACTGTGGAGACAACTAACACCACTCCTACAGACTACACAGCTGCAGGCCCAAGCTTGACACCTTTAGGGACTTCGGCCGAGAACCCTAAAGTGAGGCTCTGGAAATAGGACTTGCTGGGGACTAGTACGTCTATCAGTGTCCGTCCCCCAACCACGAGCACGCTACAAGCGACCGCACACCCACAAACACGAGTCGCTGCCCCTTGCCGTCTTTCCCTCAGCCGGACGTACAACTCAAACACAAGAGTGAGGGTGTCCAGGAAGACGACACAAACCTTGACGGTACTCACTGTACCGGGACAAAACCCAAGCACCTGGTGCCTGGGTAACCGACTAGAGAGGTAAGCTCAGAAGGCGTTACAACCCGACTTTCTATGCACACATTTCCACACAAAATCTCTCGTTATCAACCACAGTATAAGCCGACTTGACCCATACAGTCCCTACATTGCATGGCCAACACTGCCCTAGCAATGTAGGATAGAAACTGGGTAGACTAACCATAGAACCCCAGAGCTCGGGTGGCCACATTCTAATCCGCGACCAACACAGAGGTCGCCAATAGACTTGAATCCCGACGGACCAACCCGTCACCTTAAGGTCTGAATCGCGACGGGTCATGTCGTTGCGTTCTCAAAATGCGACGACTAGTTCCGTCACCTTTCAGATAGCAGAAAGTAGTTGTAAATCCTCATTCTAGAAATCACCATAAATTCCTATACATGCAAGTAAAGCAGGTAATAAGCATGTGAATGAAACCCTAAGCATGATCTCTATCATCCATACATGATTTCCATGTCAAAATCTGTAAACCTAATCCATACCATCCATGGAAGAGAAAACAAGGCAAAGTTCCCCTACCAACAGGTGAAACGCAAAACCAACGCCTCCTGGTGTTCCTCGCGCTCCGAAGTACCTTCTTGCGCTGGAATCACGCCGAATGGACAGCCGAAATGCCAAAATCACCTTAAGACCCATAGAAAATCCTCACAGCCTTCTCCCTTAGCTGAATAGTGAAATTGCACTGTTCGGCCAAGGGCAGAGGCCCAAAATACATGGAGGCTAAATCGCGATGTATCGGGCCATCGCGTTTCAAAACGTGACGTACCCCGCCGTCACGATTAAACCTCCAGCGCCCCTGCATGTGACATGCGGCATGCATAGAGACGCGCATGCTGAAGGCGGTCCTAAATTGCGACGGACTTGGTGGTCACGTTCATACAAGAAACACGACGTCTGTGTTGGTCGCATTCTTGATGAACCCGATAGAGGTCTGCTTGGGCTGGAATTTCCACCCTCTAGCCTACCACCAAGCCACACCAACCTATAAAAGCACATATGAACATACTCATACAACCAATAGGCCACACACTGGCCTCCAAACCAGGTAAACCTCGATCCAAATGTACCAGATATTACACACGTCCTGCCATGAAATAACAATCTCCCATCTTTAGTGATGGAGAAATATGATCTGTCAGCTATGGTTTCGTTGACATGAATTAGAAATGGATTGTTTGCTTGTAGATCCCTGATCTCGACAAAGATGTCGGGTTGTGCCCTGAGGTTAGCAACCAACATCTGATCACTTCTTTGTCAATATTTATGTCTAATCTAGCGAATTGTTCTAGCAATTGCATCTCACCCATGACTAAACATGATAAGGATGCCACAGGATTCCTGCTAAGTGTATCTGCTATAGCATTACCTTGCCAGGGTGATATTGAATATTGAAGTCAAAGTTCTTAGATACTCAACCATCGCCTTTATCTCATATTGAGCTCTTCTGAGAGAATAGATACTTCAGGCTTTTGTGATCTGAATAGACATAAATTGTTCTCCATAGAGATAATGTCTCCAAATCTTTAATGCAAAGACAACTGCACTAGTTCTAGGTCATGCAGGGTAGTTGATCTCATGAGGCTTCAACTATCTAGATGAATAAGCTATTTCCTTCTCATTCTACATTAACACACAGTTTAGATCGATACCAGATTCATCAGTGTAGACTGAGAATCCTTTGCCCTCAACTGGTAATGCTAGGACAGGTGCAGATGTCAAGCATTTCTTTAGTGTCTGAAAGCTCTTCTCACATTCCTTGCTCCAGACTTAAGGGTTCTCCTTTTACGTAAGGCGAGTAAGAGGTACAACAATCTTGGAGAAATCCTTAATGAACTGCCTGTAATAGCCAGCCAGTCTTAAAAAGCTTCTAATTTCTGTGACATTGTTTGATGTCTCCCAATTAAGTACCGCTTCAACCTTGGAAGGATCAACATCAATACCATCTTTGGATATGACATGGCCTATGAATGAAACTTCTTTGAGCCATAACTCACACTTGCTCAATTTGGATAGAGCTTGTTGTCGCGCAAGATCTGTAGAGTGATCCTCAGATGTTCCTCGTGCTCTTCCTTGGTCTTGGAATATATAAGAATATCATCAATAAACACCACAACGAATTTGTCGAGGTATGGCCGATACATGCTGTTCATCAGTTGCATGAAAGCTACAAGAGCATTTGTTAGACGAAAAGGCATAACGATAAATTCATAATGTCCGTACCTGCTCCTGAAAGCCGTCTTATAAATATCTGCATCCTTGATTCTCATTTGATGATATCCAGATCTAAGGTCAATCTTAGAAAAATACCTAGCTCCAGATATTTGATCAAATAATTCATCATCGCGAGGCAGAGGATATTTGTTCTTGATAGTAAGCTAGTTCAACTACCTGTAATCGATGCATAACCTCATAGATCTGTCCTTCTTATTGACAAATAACATGGGTGCTCCCCAAGGAGAAGTACTCGGTCTGATAAAGCCCTTCTCTAGCAATTCCATCAATTGGTCCTTTAATTCCTTTAGCTTGGTAGGGGACATCCTATATGGTTTGATGTGACACCAGTGCAGCTCCAGGGGTCAGATCGATAGAGAAGTTCACATCTCGTTCATGTAGAATGCCTGGCAGCTCATCGGGGAAAACGTCGGACTAGTCTTGTACTATGTGTATGTCTGTTACCATGGGTGCTTTCTTTTCAACTATCATAGCGGCAAGGAATGCCACACATCCTTTACTAATTATGCCTTATGCACGAATGGCAGAGACTAGAGACAAGTGCCTCTTGTGTTTACGTCTTGTGAAGGACAACTTAGGGAATTCATTAAATGTAATCTTCCCTCTTCTACAGTCAACACTAGCACCATAGGTGGATAACCAATCGACTCCTAATATGACATCATAGCCTTCCATGGGCATACACACTAGGTCGGCTCTTAGATTGAGTTCCCCAATCATTACATCAGCTAAAGGAAAATATTTGTTCAATTTGGCTCTCTCCCAGTGGGGTTGTGACAAGAAAGTCAAAGCTCATAGATGCAGGTTTAATATTTAGGGTATCAGCAAATGCTTGTGATATGAACGAATGTGTAGCGCTAGTATCAAACAAAACAAATGTTGATTGAGAAAAGACTTGTAATGTACCTTCCACCACTCCACCCTCTTTGGTGGTCTCCATTTCCTACATGGCTTGGTGTCTACCCTGCTTCTTCTGTCCACTCGGACATTTGTCATTTTCTTTCAACATGGGGCATTTGGGAATGCGATGCTCACGACTCCCACAACGTAGGCATGCACCTGCCTTCCTCCAGCATTCTTCTGCAGTGTGACCAGGCTTGTCACAATGCTTGCACTTGGGCTTGTTTGGGGCAGTGGGAGTGAAGATGTTGGGCTTCCGCTCTTGGCTTGGCCCATCGGTGATGCTAAATTGCTGCTTCTTGCTGTTGGTTGGTCTGCTTGAGGAACTTGATGCTTGTTTCTTTTTGACAATTCTACCTTTGATGCGATCAGTAAGATCGATCGCATCCTCCAGCAGTTGGGCCTTCTTGACCATATCGGCATAAACCTGGATGTCGAGCGGTGCAAGTTGAGTGATATACGAAGGCTTGAGCCCATTAAGGAAACGCCTTGCCTTCATTTTCTCGGTGCTGACAAGGTGATTGGCATATCGTGCCAATTGGGAAAATTGAGCCTCGTATTCAGCCACTGAGAGGTTCCTTTGTTTCAATGCGGAGAACTCGGCGGCTTTCCTCTCCTGGACTCGTTCAGAAAAGTATTTGGAGTTGAATTGCTCTTTAAACTCGTCCCATGTGAATTGTGCATTTGCTCGAGTGGCCTCAACGGATTCCCACCACGCACGGGTGTCTCTTTCTAATTGGAAAGTGGCAAGCAGCAATTTGTCACCGTTCGCGCATTGCATAACGCGAAAGATATGCTCTGTCTCCTTTAACTAATGTTCTGTCACATCAGGATCCGTTGTTCCACCAAACCAGGGTGGATTCATACTTCGAAAATTTCTGTGCAAGTTTTTTTTTTTTTTAACTGAAAGAGGTCATAGGGTCAGCGGACCAGCTAATGCACTACTCCCCAGAGGGGAATAATGTTATCACTCCCCTGGTGCGAATCCCTATGCCTATCATATTCATATTAAATAAACCATAAGTACAAGACCACCGGGGCATACCCCTATCAAAGAACCCATACAATAGGCAAACCAAAAGAAAACCCCCACTGAGTAAACTAGCATAAACGAATGGAGGGGAGGCCTGATTTATCAAGAATCCCTGCCCCTTTACAAATCGTAGGTAAAGAAGACAAAGACCAGTAAAACTATTGGCCTGAACATCACAAGCGTGAGAGGCTAGACCATCAGCAACCCTATTCCTCCTCTATAAGTATGAACAATATGCGCCTTGGAAACTTTATACAAATTGATCAAGTCGGACCACCACCAAAGAACCTCCCAGGAGGGGCACATTTGTACCACTGAAGTTACCAGCTGCAAGGAGTCCGAATAGATAACAGAAATAGATTAAACCAAGTGATACCACCACCAGCCTAAGCCCATCACACAAGGCTCTGGTCTCCGCCAAAAGGCTCGAACCTGAGCCGTAATAGAAAGCAAAGCCAAACGAACATTCCCCCTGGAGTCGCGAAGCACCCCACCTCCACCACAAACACCTCCATGGCCCTTGCATGCACCATCAACATTGAGCGCATAGTCGATCAGGGGCGGCTCCCACTTAACGAGGAATGGCACCGCTGCCTAAGCACCGTTTAAAGGAGAACATAGATAGAATATCCACATGTTTCTGATCCTGTATACCTTTGAAAGAGGCTGACTGAAGGGCAATACGAATGGCAAAAACAACATAAGAACAAATACGCTGGGTGACTTCATCCTACGATCAATCTCCAAGCACATCTCGCCTTCCAAATTTCCCAAAGGCTAAGAATAAGTGCATATAACGACACAAACCAAAGGCAGTGCGAGGATTGGTCTGAGCAATATAACTCCAAACACGACGAGTGATTTGCTGATGAGAATAACCTTATCACCAATGAACGGTGCTAACCATCTCCACATAAATCAACAATATCACCTTGAATAAACAAATGGTTAAGATCCTCCGTACCCGGGTTCTTGCAGCACGAGCAAGCGGAGGCCAAGAGATACCACAATCCATAACCCGGTCATCCGTCGGTATAGCCGGTTCAGAAGTTTCCAGCAAAAAGAGATGCCTTCGGGAGGTAGGAGGAATGCCAAATACGCGCCAGACAGGTCGCTTTACGCCACAGTTCCGTACGGAATTGTAGCACGCCTTGGATGAAAAAATACCATTTGAAGAATCCCGCCAAACACAAATGTCCCTGGTTTGTGTAAGATGCAAACCAAGAAGGACCCGCCGGCGCCCAAGGGAAGGCGCGCAGCGGATGGGCCAACTCGCCATGCACGTCCTTGACCGTGCTGTGCGGTGCCCATGCACATGCTGCGCATGAGGCATTAAAAACTGTTTTAAGGGGGCGTCCCCCACCCAGGTATCATGTAAAAAATCCACATTTTCTCCATTGCCAATAATCCATCTGCTACCCTCTGTAATAACCTCTTTAACACGAAAATAAATATCTGTCGGCATCCCCGTCGGGGAAAGGACGGAGAGTTTCAGAAAAAGGTTTGGCCAAAAACGTTCCTAGCATAAACAGACCAAAGAGAAGAGCCATGCAGAATATTCCAAATGAGCTTGACCATCTGTGAAAGCTGAACATGGCGTAGGGAACGAACACCAAGGCCACCCTCAATCCTAGGCCGCTGAACCACTTCCCAGGAACCCCAGTGCCTTCTCCGCCCACCATCAGAACCACCCCAGAAGAAAGAAGCACACACCCGTTTCAATATACTTGATCACCGTCTTGGAATGCAGGTAGCAGATGCTAAGTAAATGGGGATAGATTAACCGTGGAGTTTAATGAGGACCAAACTCCCAGCCTGTGACAGAAGCTTGGGTTTCCAAGCAGCCAGATGCACATTGATCTTATCAAGGAGGGGTTTGTAATCAAGTGGGCGACAACGGCCCGGCCTGATAGGAACACCCCAGATAGGACAGCAGACCAGTATGTTTCTTGAACCCCGTTAAAGACGCAAGCCGTTGACCAACGGCCGAAGGGGCTCTCTCAGAGATAATAAAGCTGCTCTTGCTGATATTATTTTCTGGCCAGAGCACTCCTCATACAATTTGAGAAACGCCAAAAGATGACGGACATTTTCTAGGTGCCCATTTAAGAAAACCAGAGTATCATCCGCGTACAAAAGATGAGAAACCATCCTACACGGCGGGGACCAGAGAAAGGCTTAATATTCCCCGTGGCAAAAAGCTGTGAAAGACCCCGGCTTAAAGCCTCCTCCATAAGAATAAACAAAGCTGGCGCAATGGATCCCCCTGTCGTAGACCACGCGTCGACTTGAAAAAGCCACAAGGCAAGCCATTGAACAAGACAGAGAACCAGCAATTAGAAACAAGCATACCAATGTAGGAGATAAACCTGTTAGAAACCCAAAGCTTCGAAGAACCTTGAACAGGAAGATCCACTCTACCCTGTCATAAGCTTTCATCATATCCAGTTTAAAAGCCACATTATGCCCTCAAACTTTTTGTTTGGTCCCTCATAAGCTGCTTGGATAGTGCCACATTATCAATGATAGAGCGGCCCTAACAAAAGCACCTTGTTCCTGCGAAATCAAATCTGGGAGGATGGGAGATAGGCGATCAACCAAGATTTTAGAGATAATCTTGTAGCAAAAATTGCAAAGACTGATTGGCCTAAAATCCTCAAAATTCTTAGGTTCCTGTTTTTTCGGGATAAGAGCAATATGATGAGGACACACCCTTAGGCAAAGGGTAACCACTGAAAAAAGCAGAACCGCCACCAGTAAATCATGACAGATAATATCCCACCAACGGTGTAAAAAGAAAAACAGTGAATCCATCCAGCCAGGAGCGCCCTTTCCATTCATCCCCCAAACGGCCCTCTTAACTTCCTCCATACATGGCTTCCTGCAAGCAAATCATTCTGGTCAGGTGTAATGACAGGAGGGATAGTCTGTAGAATAGACTCATTGCTGGAGACAATCTCAGCCTGCATCAAATTCTCAAAAAAGCAGCAGCCGCGGCCCCCAGAAGGTGCTGGTCTCACACCAATCGCCCTCAACCTGTAACTATGAATATAATTTCTTTTCCGATTACTCTTTACCACGGCCTGGTAAAAAGTAGTATTTCTGTCACCATTCGAAAGCCATTCCACTCTAGCAGTATTTCTGGTAAAAAGCAGTATTCCTGTGCAAGTCTCCAGGTCCTCGATTTCCACCGCTATCACATCCCAAGAATTATGCAGTGGATATTAATGCGGATAATTTGAGTCGATATGTCGAGACGTGGACAATCGGCAAATAAGCCTCTAGCTAGCAAGCACTAATTGCGTATCAACACAACATTAGAATAGGCCCCAAATATGGAACTCAATGGAAATTGTATTTAATTCATCTCATGTATTAATGTAACTAATACACTCTTTACTATGGAATAACAGGACTAACTCATAAAATGAAAAGTACATAATACCTCACTTCCTACTACATGAATCTAACACTCAAAGCAAACTAACTATAGCTAGACACATAGTTGGAATGCTCATCACTCGGATGCATTCCCATCCTCGACTTGCTCCCCCTCTTGAATGTCATAATCACCTAGAATGGTTAAAAGTAGGGAATGAGCAAACTAGCCCAATAGGATTTATATCTCAATGTGCGGGCAATGATATAAGTGATTAGCAATTTAGAACTAGGTAAGCACGATGAATGTCATGATATGCATGTACGAATAAAACTCATTAAAACATGAAACAAGCTAGATAGAGTGATCATGATAGAGCAAGATTTAGAATGATATAACAAATAGAACTAGAAATAGATCATTTTGTATAGCACACAATTTCACTTGATGTCAATAGCTTTCAAGAACTCAAGATATCACTAATTGCAATAAATGCAGGATGGCCATATCACGCAAGCAAGCAAGCACGCACGAGCACGATCATGTAACACTAATCAGGCACGAGACACTAATGTACACCAAGGAAAGATCCACCTTGAAATGCATACTAAGTCACGTGTATGTGGTTATTGTATCTAACATTCAACACGCAAGTACTCCCAGCACAGATGCAATGCCAATAATCATTATACCCCATGGTTAACAGTATATTTATGATCTCCGTCATTGGGGCTAGACTGGAGCCCTTGGACACTCGTCGTGCCCAGTCAGCATCTCATTTCAATTTTAAATGTAGATACCCACAGTCATTAATAATGGCCAAGGAGAGTTTTCAAATGTAAGCATGTGTAATGTCATCTTCATAATGATGATGAGAACAAGTAATAGTAATTGAACATGATTTCATGATAACAATGGTCAGGAGATAAATTTGGCAGCATAACGGTACGATTTATACTTTAGTTTCAATCTTTACATTAATGGCTTGAGTCTAGATTGTAAATCACACTCACGAGAACAAGATGAGAGAGGAAGTGCACGCTATCTCCAGGGAACTTCAACGGTACAACCAACTCGGTCTTCATGAGGGAATCCATGAAGTACGGAGATTTATGGAGGTCTTGAAAAAAAGGTCGCTTGTCTACCGATACGGAATGATCGATAGAGAGCTTCCAAATCCCCAAGAAAGGGCTGCCTAGATGTGCAAGTGTGTAGTGAACACGTGTCTCAATCCACAATCCATCGATTTCAAACTTGCGGAAAGTGCTTAACAATATAACATGGGATAAAACTATGCACTTTAACTAATCATGGTTTGCAATATTTTAAGATAACAATTATCATTTGAACATGGTAGAACAGTAGGAAGAGTGAATCACAAGTTACATGAATGGTTAATCCATTAAGAAAGCAATTAGAATAACGTTCTTGTAATTATAGCTTTTAAATGGGTTAACACTTTTAAGCAATTAAACAGACCTCATGAGATGAGTAGAACCATGCCATGCAAATCCTGCACTTAACACTATGTTAAACAGTTCTCAGGTAAGCTTGTAAATACACGTCCTACACAGTGGACGCACTTCAAAACGCAGTTCACAGTGAAAACAAGCGAAATAGTGAAGACTCAAAATCGCGTCCACCTTGGTGGCCGCGTTCATGCTTGAATCGCGTTGGGGGATCCGACACGTTTAAGAAAATTCATTTAATAAAACCTTGGGTGGGAAAACCACCTGAAACGCGTTGGGGCATACCGCCATGGTTCAGACAGGCTCCGACTCCCAGGCGGCGCGAAGACCCACACACGCCGTTGACTGGTCAGCGGAGGAATCGCGTCATACCAGAAGGTCATGATTCACTTAATTGCATCGACCACGAGCGACGTGATTCCAGACACTTGAAACGCGTCGTCTGAACCAGACGCAGTTTAGAGATCAGACCAAAAACTCAGAAAAATGCAGGAACATAGGGGTTCAATCCATGCAACGCTTATATCTACTAAACTAGGGCTTTTCGGACAAAAGTGGCAACATGAAAGTTGTTGGGAACATGCAATAGAAGAGAACTCTGATTTTTAAATAACTTAAAATGACCTCGGGATGTGCGATAAATCAACATGAACGTAAAAAGTCCCTATCATGCTCGACTATGACAAAACGACTATAACTCAAGATGTACACATTGGAATTCGACGAAACCAATTGGAAATGAAACTAGACTTGATGATCTACATATTGATATAAGATTTGTTAAAGTTTGGCTCGAGAAAACCCACCTTCTGGGTCGAGGAAGTTTCATTCTTAAGAAAAACCCTTGTTTAGACCACTGGTTGAAGAACGCCTAATACTCTTAGTATACTGCATGAAAATTGTGCATTCGAGTTAGGTTAGGAAGTAGACTTGACCCTCTTTCCAGGGGTATAAGCCTTGCATAATGGGATTTAGGTTTGACCTACCTTTTGTCGACTCCAAGTGGACGATTTGTGCAGGCCTGAAGCAGACGCGATGGGGAAGAAGAAGGGCTTGGTATGCTCGGTCCTCCGCTCCCCAGCCGCCAAGAGCTCCTCCACACAACCCCAACAAGTTGTGAAACTTGTCCCCAAGGGGTTTGGAGAGAGTATTTAAGCATCAATGGCTTTTGGAAGTCATAATGCAACAAGGAAAGGAGAGTTGCGGTTTTAGCTTGTGTCTTTCCATATTTTGAGGATCTCTCCCTCCATTGGAGATTCTTGGCCATCAAGCAACCTCCATGGGTGGCTAGGCATGAATTTGTGTTGCCAAGAGTGCATGATTGCCTCCCAATTCTACCCTAATTGCCTCTTTCTAATTTCAACTTATTTAGGGTTACGAATTTCCATGCATTTTCTTGTTTCATTTGATTTTTGGACCAAAAGTGATCCATTGGCCCAATATCGATAATGGGTCATCAATATATAATGTTGGAAGTCTCTCCAACAATTTTATTTAATTTCTC
The DNA here is from genome assembly GCA_014218235.1 of Colocasia esculenta. Taxonomy (NCBI): domain Eukaryota; kingdom Viridiplantae; phylum Streptophyta; class Magnoliopsida; order Alismatales; family Araceae; genus Colocasia; species Colocasia esculenta. The sequence goes on from CM024760.1 coordinate 77,803,393, forward strand.
GTCGTGTCATATTTCCGTGTTAATGGTTTTCCAACCTAGTTTCTTTATTTGGATAAATTGTCACAATGTGACGTACACTTGGTCAATCGGATTTTTTTTGTACAAATTTCTTCGTGGAACACTTAGGAATAATGTGTGGGGTTGATTTATAATTTTTACGGAATTTTCCGATGTGTTCTTGCACATACGATAATGGTACATATGTTTTAATACTTCGATATTATTTGAATTTTTATGTAATTAAATTTTTCGGGGTGCTACACCCTCCCCTACTTAAGAGAATTTGGTCCCCAAATTCATGGATAGAAATTTATTGTACAAGCGAGGTGTACTTGTGAACAGCTCCGGATATCTTTTGCTCATTGCTTCCTCAGTTTCCCACGTCTCGTCTTCTTCTCTGCGGTGATTCCATCTCACTCTTACTAGTGGGATGACCTTGTTCCTTAGTTGATGCAGTTCTCGGTCCACGATCATAATTGGACTTTCTTGATAAGTTTCGTCTTTGTTGAACTCCAGAAGTTCATATTCTATAACATGATACGGATCTCGTACATACTTCTTCAATATGGATATATGGAACACATTGTGTATTCCATCCATTTATGGTGGTAATGCCAGACGATATGCGACTTTTCCGACTCTCTCGAGGATTTCGAAAGGCCCGACGAACCTTGGTGACAACTTGCCTTTAATGCCAAAACACCTGATCCCACATCCTGGTGACACTTTCAGGAATGCATGATCACCAACCTAAAACTTCAGATCTCTTCTTCTATTATCTGCATATGCCTTTTGTCTTTGCTGTGCCACTGCCATTCTTTCCTTAATAAGCTTCACTTTTTCTATGGTTTCCCTGATCATCTTTGGTCCTAGCATGTCACGTCCTAGTAAAAGTCTATTTACTGAAAATGACAGATATTAAGCACGAGAATTAACACAAAAGCTTATTTATACACAACTCTCTTAGCGGAAGCTTTTTACATGATACTCCTCACTATAGTCTAAATGAGGAGCAGATAGAAGTAAACTGTAACATTATTACATTCCAACCAACTATAAGAGAAATAAAAAGTAACTACTCAGGACGACGGGTAGTCCACTCAGCACACATATCCCCCTTAGACTTCATTCCCATCTTGATCACCTGGAAAAGGTAGGAAGAATGAGCTAACTAGCCAACTAGAATTCAATTCCTTTAAACAAAAAGGACACAAGTATATAATCACAGGACAAGAATCTGAACATTGCTAACATTGAGTATTAAATGGAGGGACGAATGTGTCCACTGATTAACACATGTAGAACAATGGAAATGTAGAAGCATAATCACACATTCAAGATAACACTTAAGTTCTGGTTCAGATACATTTTCACACACACATGTATGACATGATGACTAATCAAGCACAAAATGATGTATGCCAACATCCACTTGTCCTTATCGTTCCCACGCGGCCACTGACGAATTCGGGTGCTCCTCCCAGGACTGAACCAGCCCTATTTGCACAGGCATAATTTCTCATTGAGTCTAAAGACCCACAACTTTGTCATCATAACACACTCACTCTTGTAATGGTTCAATTGGGGTACACAAGTACTCAAGATTTTACATGAAACAAAGGTTTAAAGATTAATACCATGATTCCAAAAGGTTGTAGCCATGTAGGAACAAGCAAACTTGGGATATTTAGGAATAATCCATGGCTAAAAGAATGATCCCTCACATTGATACATGATGTACTGAAGACAAGTTGACACTACTGGATAGACAAGTTACTACTATGTCAACACAAGTCACTGTGGTGTCAACACAGTTCACTGTGGTGTTGACACAGTTCAGGGGTGTGTCGTCACAGTCCAGGGGTGGTGTTGACACTAGTGCTATTTCCCAGCAAACAGTCAGAACAAGGAAGCTGTGGTGTCGACATAGTCCAGGGGTGGTGTCGACACTAGTTTTGGTTTTCCAGCAAACAGTCATAAAGGTCCAGGAGTGGTGTCGACACAGTCCAGAGGTGGTGTCGACACTAGTGCTGTTTCCAGCAACTAGTTAGAACAAAGGAAGAAGAGAAAGAAGAAGATTTCTACAACATGGATGGTATGAAATACTTATGAAATAAAGATTAAAGTATATACAATCCTTCTAAGAGATTTTTTCCTTACATCTAACAAGAATTTCTTCACAAGTATATTTTGCCCAAAACATGAGCATTAGTTAAAGTATGAACACAATGGAAATAAGAGCAAACCTATTGATCTTTTCAGAACACAAATCAAGATGTGGATATAGTATACACTCATACTTGGAGATTCTAATAAAGAAGGAAAGAGAATAGAGAAAATCCTACAATATGGACACTCAATTCCAGGAGTACTTAAGAACTCAAATCTGAAATTGGAAGATATACACCTTTAAACAGGGAACAAACTCACTGCACTAAAAATGTTTGTGACTTTAAAATAAGACTCCAGAACTAAGGATGGAAGAAGAAGAAAATAGGAGATGGTCCTACCCAATTTCAAGAGCATTTAAGGAGTCAAATCCAAAGTCTGAGAGAATAAACACTTAAACAGGAAGGAGCACACTATTCTAAAGATCTTTATGGCTCCAAAACAAGATTCTATAGCAGGTATAATGCTAAGGATGGAAGAAGAAGGAATAGAACAAGACTCTTCTTCCTCCCAACATAAAACTTACAACAACCGGGGAGGAACCAGTGAACTTAAACACTTAGCAGAAGCCTCTTTAGCATGTATAAAAGATAGGAGTGAGAAAGGAGGGAATGAATCCTACATGAGGGAGAACAAGTTCTTCTTCTCCTCAACGTGGAGGTTGGTTGCAACAGAAAGAAACAAGTGCAGCTGGTGCAGGGGTAGTGCAACACTACAGCAGGGCAGCAGTTGCAGCTTCTCCCGGCAATGATAGCCGCACCACAGCAGCAAAAGAAAGAAGTAGCTTCAGCAATAACACACACACACACACACAAGTAGGAGTGGAAAGGTGTGTGCGATGGCTGTGGGAGGGTTTTTATAAACCCAGCAGGTTCCTCATGCAAATGGCACATCGGCGTTTGAGGTGTCTTGGTAAAAACCATTTGGTTTTTACCACAACACGTAGCCCATGTGAGTCTTACCATGCTTACATGTTAGTAACAAACATGTTAACTTCTCACTTAGGTGTGCTGGCCTCTCTAATGCCTCACACGTGGGCATAGCAAATAATCCACAAAAATCCCTTCCGTAATTCGCCCTTAAATCAACAGGTCATTTGATCCTTATATAAACCAATCCAAACAATGTCTATTTTTATTGAAATTTCAACCATAAGCTACTGTGATAGTTTTACAAATTATGATGATTTTATTTTAATTTTTAGATTTTGTTTTACACTGGGTGAAAAATCACCCGAAAAATAGTCGCATCAGCTTATCCTTGAAGTCCGTATACCAAAAAATTCAGATATTTATATTTCTGAGATCTCCACATTTTTCTGGAAATTATGGTGTTCTCAGTTTTTTATTTCATTGTCATTTTCCAGTGTCGCCCTGTGGGAGCGCGCACCTATGTACGACACTGGGGTAACGTATGTTACCATTAATTAAACTCACATTCTAATTATTTCAATTTAATGACCATACTAATGTATAATAACCACATTAATTATATTTTCCTAGCAAGTAAAAATTTTGGGGCATTACAACTCTCCCCCACTAAGAGAAATTTGGTCCTCCAAATTTAATAACACCCAAGTATGGATACTTACCTGTGAACAATTCCGGATATTTGATCTTGATGGCGTCTTCTAGTTCCCACGTTGCCTCTTCTTGTCCTCGCTTATTCCACTGAATCTTTAGTAAGGGAACTTTCTTGTTCCGAAGTTGCTTGATTTTTCGATCAAGGATCTGTACTGGTCTCTCTTCGTACGCCAAATTTTCTTGTACCTCCAAACCTTGGTATTCAATAATGTGTTCTGGGTCATATACATACTTTCTCAACATTGACACATGAAAAATATCATGTACATTAGATAGTTGTGGTGGTAGTGCCAATTGATACGTCATTTCCCCAACTCTTCTTAGTATTTCAAATGGTCCAATGTACCTTGGACTCAATTTTCCCTTGATTCCAAATCTTCTAATTCCGCGTCGAGGAGATACTTTAAGGAATACATGTTCTCCTTGTTGAAATTCCAATTCCCTTCTTCGACAATCAGCATAGCTTTTCTGTTGGTCTTGGGCAGCTTTCATTCTGTCCTGTACTAATTTGATAATTTATGTAGTTTCTTGGATCATTTCGGGTCCAAGAATATGTGATTCTTTTAGTTCTACCCAACATAGTGGTGATCTACATTGACGACCATATAAGACTTCAAATGGTGCCATTTGAATGGTAGACTGATAACTATTATTATAGGTAAATTCCATGATTGCTAAATGAGTGTTCCAGTCATTTCCAAATTCCAATATACAAGCACGACACATATCTTCAATAACTTGGTTTACCCGTTCTGTTTGTCCGTCAGTCTGAGGATGAAATGCTGTGCTAAACTTTAATTTAGTCCCCAATGCATCTTGTAGTTCTTTACAAAAATGTGAGGTGAATCTTGCATCCCTATCTGACACTATATTTTTCGGAATTCCATGTAATCAGACAATTTCTTTCATATACAATGCTGCTAAGACACCCACAGACCATCTTGTCTTGATTGGTAAGAAATGAGCTGACTTAGTAAGTCGATCAATGATTACCCATATGGCATCAAATCCATTTCGTGTCCTAGGTAATCCCACAATAAAATCCATACCGATACTATCCCATTTCCACTATGGTACTTCAAGTGGTTTTAACTTTCCTGCCGGTTTTTGATGCTCAGCTTTAACTTTCTGACATGTAAGGCATCTTGCTATGAAGTCCACAATGTCTTTCTTCATATTGCACCACCAGAAATGCTTCTTTAAATCTTGATACATCTTGACAGCTCCAGGATGAATGGTGTAACGTGACCGATGAGCCTCTTCTAACATTTGCTTCTTGATTTTAGAATTATCCGGTACACATATCCTATCTCGGAATCGAAGATTCCCATGAATATCCTCATTAAAGTCGAGTTTGAAAGTTAACTTTTCTTGGATCTCTGTCAATATAGGATCATTATCCTGATGTTCTCCAATTTGTTTTATCAAATCTAATTGAACTGTCAAGTTATCAATTATAATTTTTCCTTCTTTTGATTCAACCTGCAAGCTTAATGTGGAAAATTCCTCTAACAATTTCCATTCCTTTACTTGTAATTGAAACACCTTTGCTATAGGATTTCTGCTAAGTGCATCTGCCACAGTATTTCCTTTCCCAAGATGGTATTCAATTTTGAAATCATAATATTTAATATACTCCATCCACCTTCTTTGTCTCATATTCAATTCTTTCTGTGAAAACAAATACTTAATACTCTTATGATCAGAGTACACTATAAATTGATTGTCATATAGATAGTGCCTCCATAGCTTGAGTGCAAAAATTACTGCGGCTAATTCCAAATCATGTACTGGATAATTTTTCTCATGGGTCTTCAATTGTCTTGATGCATAGGCAATGACTCTTCTATCTTGCATCACTACACATCCTAGTCCAATACTTGAAGCGTCGGTATAAACCTCAAATAATTTACCCTCTACCGGCAAAGCTAGAATTGGTGCCGATGATAGACATTCCTTTAATAACTGAAATGCTTGCTCGCAACTCTCACTCCATATAAATGCAGTTCCTTTTCTAGTCAATTGTGTGAGAGGCGAGGCAATTCTAGAGAAATTCTGGACAAATCACCGATAATAACTAGCCATACCCAGAAAACTTCTAACCTCAGTGAGGTTCTTTGGTTGCTCCCATTTTTGTATGATCTCAATTTTTGAAGAGTCCACAGACAATCCTTCTTTTGAAATAATGTGTCCCAAAAATATCACTTGCTTCATCCAAAATTCACATTTACTAAATTTTGCATATAGCTTGTGATCTTGTAATAGTTGCAAAGTAATCCGTAAATGTGTCTCATGTTCTTCTATGTTCTTGGAGTAAATCAGTATATCATCAATAAACACAACCACAAATTGATCCAAATAAGTTCGAAACACATCATTAATCAGTCGCATAAATGCAGCAGGTGCATTAGTTAATCCAAAGGGCATCACTACAAATTCGTAGTGCCCGTATCTTGTTCGGAAAGCTATTTTGTGGAAATCTTGCTCTTAAATCTTGAGTTGATGATAACCATATCTTAAATCAATTTTGGAGAAACACTGAGCTCCAGACAATTGATCAAATAGGTCATCAATTCTTGGAAGTGGGTATTTATTCTTTATAGTCAATTGGTTTAACTGTCGATAATCAATACATAATCGCATAGACCCATCCTTTTTCTTCACAAATAATACTGGAGCACCCCAGGGTGAGGTACTAGGTCTAGTAAATCCTTTTTCATCAATTCCAGCAATTTTCTTTTCAGCTCTTTCAACTCTTCTATTGACATCCTGTATGGTGTTCTTGAGATTGGTGTAGCTCCCGGTACCAATTCAATCGAAAAATTTACTTCTCTATTAGGTGGTATACCAGGTAACTCTTTAGGAAAAACATCAAGAAATTCTCTTACCACTGGAATATCTCCCAATCCGGTGATATCTTGATTTAATATCGTTACAGAAGTCAAGTACCCTTGACAACCTTTCCGTACTAGCTTACAAGCCTTGACTGCTGAAATTATTGGTATTCTTCTGGTGTGGGGTTTATCAAAAGTTATAGAATAAATTTCCTTTCCTGGGAAAGTAATCTGCCTTAATTGGCAATCTAAATTGGCATGATACTTAGATAACCAATCCATCCCAAGGATCACATCATAATCCCACATTTCCAAACATATCAAATCACAGATAAGTCATGTCCATTAATTAGGATCTGACTAACAGGGTAATACGCCTTAAGCTTTTTACCCTCACTCAAAGGAGTTGCCACTTCCAATTGTGTAGACAATGGGACTGATTGTATTTCCAAAGTTTTAGCAAAATCATATCTAATAAAGGAGTGCGTAGCTCCTGAATCAAACAATACTTATGCAGGTTTTGAGTTTATTATCAGTGTACCTTCAATCAGTCCGCCTTCTTGTGGGGATTCAGGCTCTACCTCTTGAATAGCTTGTATTCTCCCTTGCTTTGGTTGCTTTGCTTGGGAATTTGGTTTGGCTGGCGTATTCTTGATCATCGGACAATCTGAAATTCGATGCTGAGTACTTCCACACCTGAGACATGCTCCCAATCTACGCCAACAATTTTCCGCCTTGTGTCCACTAACGTGACAATGCTTGCACACTTCCTTGCTTCTACTTGGAGTCTTCTCTGTCTTCTTTCCAGATTGCTGAACTTTCGGGGTATTTCCCGACTCAAACTTTCTTTTTCGATCCGAAGATCCTTCTCTCGACCTTCCTTTAATTTTTTCCACCATATCATTTGTAGCTTCCAAAGCCAATGATCTTTTGACCATATCCGAATACGTAGTAATCAGATGTGAGGTTAACTGCATAATATAGATAGGACGTAGTCCATTCATGAACCTCTTGACTTTTAACTTATCCGTAGCTATGAGATGTGGAGCATACTTAGACAATCAAGCGAATTGGGCCTCATATTCAGATACTGACATCCTTAATTGTTTTAGAATAGCAAATTCATTTGCCTTCTTTTCCTGGACAACCTCGGAAAAGTACTGGTCATTAAACAATTCCACAAATTCATCCCAACTAATTTGAGTTGGATCTTCCAATGTGGATGTCACGGTGTCCCACCATGCTCTAGCATCTCGTTCCAACTGAAAAGTCACAGACCGGATCTTCTCTTCCTCGGTGCATTTAATCACTCCGAATATCCTTTCAATGTCCTTTAACCAATTTTCGGCTTCATCCGGGTCTGGACTTCCTGCAAATCTTGGAGGATCTAAACTTCGGAAATCCCTGAATAGACTTGTCCCATTATGGCTATTATTCTTAGCTATAGTCCTCATCACTCGGGTCAAGTCATGCATCGAACTTTCCATTTTCCTCCAATTGGCGTCACCTCCGTCCATGACAAAATTATGAAATTATTTGAAACATTCAATAGGACATACATTAATTTCATAATCCACCCAACTTGCATTCATCACATACACATTTCAAATCCATATAACACACCATTTCTATTCACTAGTCAAATAATTACATCAAAACATACTATCATAAACCAGTCATCTAGGTCACTGCCATCTCCTCCTTCCAACTTTTCCATATTACAAAACATACTTCATTAACCTCTCACTTCCCCTACACATGGGAGTTACATTTGTACAACTATATTTACACAAAAGGAGAGGTTTACAAAAAGAAGGACAAGTTATCTAAGTCCTTTCTAAGTCTAGGTTAGATCTATAACAGATTTCGTAGGTGGTGGCTGCTGTACTCCTCCGGCTCTGTGGTGTAATTCCCTGGCCGCATCGGTTAGAGCTTCCCAATACCCTTCAAGCTGGTGGAGCAACATGTCTTGCCCCAACCTTAAGTTGTCCAGCCTACATATGACTTGAGTCATAACATCCACGGAAACACGAGGATTGCCAGCATGGAATGCAACTGTGGTCAGGTTGAGCACTTCCTCCTTAATTTGGGTGTGGGCTTCCTGTTGTGCTTGTGCATATAATTCTATATCTTGGCGTAGCATTTCCAATGCTGCCACCATCCTTTCCTGGGCATTCATATCCATACTGAAACAAATGTGATGTTAAGCATGTATATAATTATAAAATCATGTTAACTAATCCCATGTTTCTACCCCAACTCACTGGTTATCCCTAGGTTTATCGTACTAATGCTCTGATACCAATTTATCTGTCACGTCCTAGTAAAAGTCTATTTACTGAAAATGACAGATATTAAGCACGAGAATTAACACAAAAGCTTATTTATACACAACTCTCTTAGCGGAAGCTTTTTACATGATACTCCTCACTATAGTCTAAATGAGGAGCAGATAGAAGTAAACTGTAACATTATTACATTCCAACCAACTATAAGAGAAATAAAAAGTAACTACTCGCAGGACGACGGGTAGTCCACTTAGCACACATATCCCCCTTAGACTTCATTCCCATCTTGATCACCTGGAAAAGGTAGGAAGAATGAGCAAACTAGCCCAGTAGAATTCAATTCCTTTAAACAAAAAGGACAAGTATATAATCACAGGACAAGAATCTGAACATTGCTAACATTGAGTATTAAATGGAGGGACGAATGTGTCCACTGATTAACACATGTAGAACAATGGAAATGTAGAAGCATAATCACACATTCAAGATAACACTTAAGTTCTGGTTCAGATACATTTTCACACACACATGTATGACATGATGACTAATCAAGCACGAAATGATGTATGCCAACATCCACTTGTCCTTATCGTTCCCGCGCGGCCACTAACGAATTCAGGTGCTCCTCCCAGGACTGAACCGGCCCTATTTGCACAGGCATAATTTCTCATTGAGTCTAAAGACCCACAACTTTGTCATCATAACACACTCACTCTTGTAATGGTTCAATTGGGGTACACAAGTACTCAAGATTTTACATGAAACAAATGTTTAAAGATTAATACCAATGATTCCAAAAGGTTGTAGCCATGTAGGAATAAGCAAACTTGGGATATTTAGGAATAATCCATGGCTAAAAGAATGATCCCTCACATTGATACATGTTGTACTGAAGACAAGTTGACACTACTGGATAGACAAGTTACTGCTATGTCAACACAAGTCACTGTGCTGTCAACACAGTTCACTGTGGTGTTGACACAGTTTAGGGGTGTGTCGACACAGTCCAGGGATGGTGTCGACACTAGTGATGTTTTCCAGCAAACAGTCAGAACAAGGAAGCTGTGGTGTCGACACAGTCCAGGGGTGGTGTCGACAATAGTTTTGGTTTCCAGCAAACAGTCAGAACAGTCTAGGAGTGGTGTCGACACAGTCCAGGGGTGGTGTCGACACTAGTGTTGTTTCCAGCAACCAATTAGAACAAAGGAAGAAGAGAAAGAAGAAGATTTCTACAACATGGATGGTATGAAATACTTATGAAATAAAGATTAAAGTATATACAATCCTTCTAAGAGATTTTTTCCTTGCATCTAACAAGAATTTCTTCACAAGTATATTTTGCCCAAAACATGAGCATTAGTTAAAGTAAGAACACAATGGAAAGAAGAGCAAACCTATTGATCTTTTCAGAACACAAATCAAGATGTGGATATAGTATACACTCATACTTGGAGATTCTAATAAAGAAGGAAAGAGAATAGAGAAAATCCTACAATATGGACACTCAATTACAGGAGTACTTAAGAACTCAAATTTGAAATTGGAAGATATACACCTTTAAACAGGGAACAAACTCACTGCACTAAAAATGTTTGTGACTTCAAAACAAGACTCCAGAACTAAGGATGGAAGAAGAAGAAAATAGGAGATGGATCCTACCCAATTTCAAGAGCATTTAAGGAGTCAAATCCAAAGTCTGAGAGAATAAACACTTAAACAGGAAGGAGCACACTATTCTAAAGATCTTTATGGCTCCAAAACAAGATTCTATAGCAGGTATAATGCTAAGGATGGAAGAAGAAAGAATAGAACAAGACTCTTCTTCCTCCCAACATAAAACTTACAACAACCGGGGAGGAACCAGTGAACTTAAACACTTAGCAGAAGCCTCTTTAGCATGTATAAAAGATAGGAGTGAGAAAGGAGGGAATGAATCCTACATGAGGGAGAACAAGTTCTTCTTCTCCTCAACGTGGAGGTTGGTTGCAACAGAAAGGAACAAGTGCATCTGGTGCAGGGGTAGTGCAGCACTATAGCAGGGCAGCAGTTGCAGCTTCTCCTGGCAATGATAGCCGCACCACAGCAGCAAAAGAAAGAAGTAGCTTCAGCAATAACACACACACACACACAAGCAGGAGTGGAAAGGTGTGTGCGATGGCTGTGGGAGGGTTTTTATAAACCCAGCAGGTTCCTCATGCAAATGGCACATCGGCCTTTGAGGTGTCATGGTAAAAACCATTTGGTTTTTACCACAACACGTAGCCCATGTGAGTCTTCCCATGCTTACACGTTAGTAACAAACGTGTTAACTTCTCACTTAGGTGTGCTGGCCTCTCTAATGCCTCACACGTGGGCATAGCAAATAATCCACAAAAATCCCTTCCGTAATTCGCCCTTAAATCAACAGGTCATTTGATCCTTGTATAAACCAATCAAAATAGTGTCTATTTGTATTGAAATTTCAACCATAAGCTAATGTGATAGTTTTACAAATTATGATGATTTTAGTTTAATTTTTAGATTTTATTTTACACTGGGTGAAAAATCACCCGAAAAATAGTCGCGTCGACTTATCCTTGAAGTCCGTACGCTGAAAAATTCAGATATTTATATTTATGAGATCTTCACATTTTTCTGGAAATTATGGTGTTCTCGGATTTTTATTTCATTGTCGTTTTCCGGTGTCGCCCTGTGGGAGCGCGCACCTCTGTGTACGACACTAGGGTAACGTATGTTACCATTAATTAAACTCACATTCTAATTATTTCAATTTAATGACCATACTAATGTATAATAACCACATTAATTATATTTTCCTAGCAAGTAAAATTTTCGGGGTGTTACATAGCATTTGTTTTTCACCAACTTCATACCAGCATATTGAAGATCGGCAACTCCTACCATAAAGTGCTTCAAATGGTGCCATTTGAATACTAGCTTGGTAGCTATTGTTGTAGGCGAACTCCACAAGAGGTAAGTGTTCATGCCAACTACCTCCAAAGTCTAGGACACAGGCTCTAAGCATATCTTCAATCACCTGATTGGTTCTTTCCGTCTGACCATTAGTCTGCAGATGGAAAGCCGTGCTAAAGTTTAGTTTAGATCCCAAGGAATAGTGCAGTTCTTTCCAAAAGTGGGATGTACACCTAGGGTCTCTATCAGACACGATAGACACTGGTACTCCATATAGTCTGACTATTTCCTTCACATACAATGAAGCCAGAACATCTACTGACCACTTGTTCTTCACTGGAAAAAAGTGAGCCGACTTAGTTAAGTGGTCAACTATAACCCAGATACCATTGAATCCACCTCTAGATTTAGGTAGTCCGAAAATAAAGTCCATCCCTATACCTTCCCATTTCCATGCCGAGATTTCTAGGGGTTTGAGTTTACCTACAAGTCGCAAGTGTTCCGCCTTGATCTTTTGACATATTAAGCATCGGGGGACATATTCCGCCACCTCCCTCTTCATATTTAGCCACCAAAAGCTTCTTTTTAGATCCTGATACATTTTGGTAGTTTCAGGATGGATGGTATACCTGGTCTTGTGAGCCTCATCCATAATCATCTTCTTTGTCTCCGCATGGTCGGGTACACAGACTCGATCCCGGAATAATAGTCTTCCATCTTCAGTTAAAGAGAAATCCGGCCTCTGATCTAGATTAGCCTTAATCTCCACAAGCACATGGTCATTGTCTTGGAGTGCTATGATGTCCTCCAATAGTGTAGGTTGTGCCCTAACACTAGCAATAAGACATCCCTTCTTCTTGATGTCAGCATCAATATTTAATTTAGCAAACTCTTCTAATAATCTCCATTCGCCCTCCATTAGACTTGACAATGTGATCATTGGCTTTCTACTTAGAGCATCTGCCACAGCATTTGCTTTACCTTGATGATATTGGATAGTGAAGTCGAAGTATTTGAGATACTCCAACCACCTCCGCTGTCTCATGTTCAAGTCCTGCTGAGAAAATAGAAACTTCAAACTTTTATGGTCAGCAAACACAATGAATTTCTTACCATATTGGTAATGATGCCATATCTTCAAGGCGAAGACTACAATAGCTAGCTCCAGATCATGTACAAGATAATTGTCCTCGTGCTTCTTTAATTGTCTAGATGCATAGCATATGACTTTCCCATTTTGCATCAACACACAGCCTAGGCCGATCCTGGATGCATCTGTGTATACTTCAAAACTACCCCTAGTCACTGGCAATGTCAGTACAGGTGCTGAGGTGAGGTGCTCCTTCAATGCCCTGAAACTTTCTTCATATTCATCAGCCCATGCAAATGGATTCTCCTTCCTGGTAAGCCTGGTCAATGGTACAACTATCTTTGAGAAATCTTTAATAAAGCGATGATAATATCCGGCTAAACCCAGAAAGCTCCTGATCTCTGACACAGTTGTCGGCCTTGTCTAGTTCTTTACCGCTTAAACCTTAGGTGGATCTATAGAGATTCCCTCCTTGGATATGATGTGGCCAAGGAAAGACACTTCCTCTATCCAGAACTCACACTTACTAAGTTTTACATAGAGTTGATTATCTCTAAGCACTTGTAGAGCAACCTTCAAGTGTTCCTCATGTTCTTCTTTGGACTTGACGTAAATAAGGATGTCATCAATGAACACCACCACGAATTGGTCTAAGTATGGCCTATAAATATTATTCATAAGTTGCATGAAAGCCGCTGGAGCATTTGTCAACCTAAACGCATGACCATGAACTCATAGTGACCATATCTACTCCGGAATGCAGACTTGTGTATATCCTCTTCCTTTATCCTCAATTGATGGTAGCCTGATCTTGGATCTATCTTGGATAAATATTGTGCACCAGAGATCTGATCGAACAGTTCATCGATGCGGGGCAGTGGATACTTGTTCTTTATTGTCAACTAGTTTAACTGACGGTAATCAATGCATTGCCTCAGTGTCCCGTCCTTCTTTTTGACAAATAGTACTAGTGCTCCCCAAGGAGATGTGCTAGGCCTGATAAAGCCTTGATATAGTAATTCTTGGATTTGCCTCTTTAACTCCTGCAATTCAACAGGGGACATGCGATATGGAGCTTTGGAAACAGAGGCTGCCCCAGGGAGTAACTCGATGGTGAAGTTTGCCACCCACTCAGGTGGTATACCAGATAATTCCTCTGGGAATACATCAGGATAGTCTCTGGCTATGGGAATGTCTTCTAGGGTTGGTTTCTTCTTTTTAGTTACCATGAATGAAACTAGGAAAGCGTCACAACCCTGGTTGATCAGCTTGGAAGCCTTTAAAGAGGATATCAAGATAGGGTGTTTATGATAACGGGTGCCAAGTAGCGAAAAGGTTGGAAGATTTGGACTTTTAAGGGTGACCCTTCTATGGCGATAGTTTACATCGGCATCATATTCAATTAGCCAATCGACACCCAAAATGGCATCATAACCCTTCATGTCTAAACAAATGAGGTCGACAGGGAGATTGTGTCCTCCAATTATAGTTTCACATTGTCTCAGTCATGTACAATGAGAGCTTCTCTTCTCATGCTTCGAAATCCTTTGAAACTTGGCTGACGACTAACTGGGAATCGTTGTAGACAGGGACTCGTGTCACTCCAAACGATCTCGCTATTCTGAGCCCTGAGATGATAGCCTCGTACTCAGCTACGTTATTGGAAGCAGAGAATCCAAAACAGATCGCGTACCTTAGGACGAGGCCATCAGGAGAATGCAGGACGACACCAGCTCTGCTGCCTTGAGAGTTGGATACCCTGTCTACATAGACCTTCCAATTTTCGACGATTTCTTCTAACTCGGGCGACCTCGCCGTCCCCTCAGAAATGAAGTCAGTGAGGGCTTGAGCTTTGATGGCGATCTGAGGCTTATAAGTGATGTCGAACTCACCGAGCTCAATAGCCCACTTTGCCAACCTCCCTGAGGCCTCGGGGCGACAAAGCACCTGCTTGAAGGGGACGTCAGTGAGGACGACGATCTTGTAGGCTTAGAAGTATGGTCAGAGTCATCATGCCACCATCACTAGCGCGTAACCTGCCTTTTCCAGGTCGGAGTAGCATTGTTCAGCCACTCTCAAGGCTTTGCTTGTGTAGTATACAGAAAGATGTTTCTGCTCTTCTTCTCGTACGAGCACCGAACTGATTGAAAGGGTTGTCACAGATATGTACAACAATAGATCTTCCCCTGCTACAGGCTTGCTCAGCATGGGGACATTGGCCAAATATGCTTTGAGCTTGTCAAAAAGCCTTCTGATAGTCGTCGGTCCACTCGAACTGTCCTTTCCTCGGTTTGTCGAAGAACAACCTACAACGCTTAGCTGACTTCAACATAAATCTGCTCAGGGCAGTGATTCGGCCATAGAGCCTTTGCACTTCTTTGATGGTTCTCGGTGCCGTCATGTCAATGATTGCTTGCACTTTGTCGAGATTGACGACGATGCCTCGGTTGGAGATGAGGTAGCCGATGAACTTTCCTACTCGTACGCCGAAGACGCACTTCTCGGGGTTCAGCTTCATCCTGTACCGCCGCAACACTTCAAAAGTTTCGACCAAGTCTCAACATGGTCCTCGACTTGCCGACTCTTTACTAGCATGTCATCAATGTATATCTCCATCGTCTTCCCGATCTGTCGCTCAAACATCATGTTGATGAGCCTCTGGTACATTGCCCCTGCATTCTTCAGTCCGAAAGGCATTCTAGTAAAACAATATAGACCTTTTTCCGTAGTGAAGGCCGCCCTTTCCTCGTCTTCGGGGGCCATCCTGATCTGATGATACCCCGAGTAGGCATCGAAGAAACTCAGAAACTCGTGCCCCATCGTAGAATCAATGAGCTGGTCGATGCGAGGAAGTGGAAAACTATCCTTCAGGCACGCTTTGTTCAGATCGGTGAAGTCCACGCACATGCACTATTTTCCACTCACCTTCTTCACAAGGACAACGTTCGGAACCCACTTGGGGTAGAAGGCGTTGTGAACCGTCCCCACACGCAGGTACTTCGTGAGGTTGTCGTCCACTGCCTCTTGTCGGTCTGCCGACAATGACCGCTTCTTCTGGCGCACAAGATTGACCTTGGGGTCAACGTTCAAGTGATGTTGGATGACCTCCGGGTCGATCTCCAGAAGGTTGTCCTCTGACCACATGAAGACGTCGCCATTTTCTTTAAGAAAATCTACCACATGCTCCTCCAGCTCTTGAAGCTCGGTGCTGACGACTAGTGACCTTTCCACCGAGATCTCAACTTGATTTGTCTACTCGGCGGCCTCATGCCTTTCCGAGCTCTCATCATGGACAGATTCATACTCGGAAACAACTGGTTCCTTTGCCTTGATAGAATTTACATGGCACCGTCGGGCCTCGGTCTGGTTCCCCATGACCTCGCCTATCCCGTTCGGCGTTGGGAACTTCAGCTTCTGGTGGTAGGTCGAGGGGACTCCTCCCAATTTCCCCAAAAGATCATGACCGAAGATCACATTGTAGGCCGACTTCACTTTCACCACAAGGAAGTCGACCTCAACCGTTACATGATGCGGCCGGGTGCCAAGGGTGACCTTCAGCCTAATCGAACCCTCGGCACTCACTGGAGTACCACTAAACCCAAAAAGGGGTATGGCGACGGGTTTCAACTCGGAGCTTAGGTTCGTCATTTCTACAAAACAGTCGTAGAAAAGGACATCCGGCGTGGCTCCATTATCAACTAGAATTTGGTGTACATCGTATCCATCGACGTCGGCATGCATAACCAGCCCGTCGTCATGGGGGAGGCTGAGGCCGACTACATCCTCTTTGGAAAAAATAATGACCCCTCGGGCCCCCGATGCCAGTCTGCTCAGCTCGAACCTGCAGCCAACACGTACGCCTTCCGCTTCCTACCACTATCGCCCCCGCTTTCCGAGCCGCCTGCCAGTACCAGGACCGCTCCCTTGTCCCCGGTTGTCCCACGCTCTTCTTCGAGGGTTTGAGCCTTCGGCCTCCCGTCCAAGACGTCCTTCCCGATGATGCCACGCCGTAGCATCTCTGAGATTTCCACCTTGAGGCTTCGGCACTGATCGATGGTGTGCCCGAACTCCTTGTGGTATTCGCAATACAGATTGGTTCCATGCCCCGAAGGGGGCCTCGCCATTGGCTCGGGACACCAAAATTTTGGCATCTTCTTGATGATGGGCAGATCTCAAAGGGAAGCCTACCGAAGCAAGCCAGATCCCGAATTCTGCGAGCTTTGTCTGGTCGACGACTCGGATCTAGTCGCCTCTCCCCACGTGCCATGGGCTCCTCCCTCCTCGCCTTCTTCTGGGCCGATGCGCCGCTGGTCGATCCCAGCTCGGACGGACGCCCGAGCTTGCTTGCTGCGCCGAGGGTTGACTCCAGTCTCACGTACTTCTGCATACGAGAGATAGAGGTCGGAGAGACTTACAGGTGGCTTCTTCGCGATGGAGGCCACGAATGGTGCATTGGAACAGACCCTCATCAGGATGTTGACTGTCGTTCGCAGATCGAGGTCTACCACCTTCATGACCTCCAGCTAAAATCTTTTGGCATAGTCACGAAAGAGCTTGGCCTCCTTTGTGCGACCAGCCACAGATCGTCTGTGTTGGGTTGAATGCAAATTCATATCATTTCCCTCCTATTTTGATGATGACAAGGAGTGTTCTTAAAGCAATTTAATTGAAGCATGTCAAAAACATCATACCTGAAATTCATGTTCAAAAAGTATTTTGCAAATCACATTTATCATTTATAGTCATGATAAATCATTTAACTAATGATATATGTGTTTATTTTTCAGGTACAAACATTTTTATGCAAAAGATGTGTCGACACACCCATCAATGGTGTCGACACATCAACACAGATTCAAAGAAAAATTGTGTAAAAATGTCAAGAGTGTGTCGACACATGTCAAGAGTGTGTCGACACGAGTGGCAGTTTTCCAGAGATCAAGGGTACCCAGGTCGACACACTCCCAGGGCAGGTCGACACTAGACCCAGTTCCCAGAACAGCCAGTTTGAGGAATTGGGGCAGCAGGTCGACACACTCAAGAGCAGGTCGACACGGGACCTCTCTCCCAGAACAGGTTTTTCTATCTTTGGGATAGTGTGTCGACACAACCACCAGGGCAGGTCGACACACTACGGAAACTTTTCATCCTAAGAGCTGATGGCTGCCACGTGTCCTTCTAGGGCGATCAGAATCTCTCTTGGAAAGCGTGCCCTTGTACCCCAAAAGGGTATCTTTGGAATCCTAAGGGTATAAAAGGTCCTTTTTGGCCTGCCTTCAAAGAGAGAGACCCAACCAACCTCTTAGAGCCTCCTGAAAAATTCCTGGCGGCCATAAGAGTTCGTGTCTCCCTCCTCTGCCTTCCTGGAGTTTCCTGAAGACCTCTTCTCACCAATTCAAGGCGTGAGAATTGTGGTTTGATCTTTAAAGAAGCCTCTGAAGCATCTCAAGGAAGCAGATCAAGTAGAAGCCATCGTTGGAGAAGAATTCAAGGAAGGTCCAACCTCCCAGATTGCAGAGCATCGTCTTGGACTTCATGTTTACAAGCTTCTTCCCAATCCAAGCTTCTACAAGGGAGTACACTTGAAGAACGAAGCCTTTCAATACATTTTACTTTACTTCTGTTCTTCTGAGATATCTCTTGAGATTATGCAAGTGCTTCTGCATAATTCTCATTAGTGTTCTCAAATTTCGACTAGATCTGTTGCTAGGAGATCTTGTCTTAAGTTGGTGTCTAGCAAGTCTATGTGTGAGCCTTGTGCTCAGGTTGTTGTGAGCCGGTGTGCTCAGTGTTGAGTTGTCAAACTCAAGTGTGGGTTGAGCAGTCTTGCTCAGTTGTTCTAGAGTAGTCTTGCTCTAGAAGTGGTGTGAGTTGTAAGCTCTTCAGTGTTGGAGTTGTCAGGCTCCAGTGGGTGTGTTACCCAGTTGTGTTAGTGAATCCTCACGGGTTGTGAGGGGTGGATGTAGGAATCACATGGGTGATTTCCGAACCACCTAAAAATCCTTGTGCATTTGTTTTCTGTGGTTTGACTGATTCATCCGCTAGATGCTTGCATAGGATTCGTTTTTAATTCACTTAATCAACTTGATTCACATCTAAGTTTTTCAACCCACTCCAATCTAATCAGATCAGTAGCTTTTCACTGATAACATTGCCTCTGATTCTAAATAGTTTTAAAAATTATTTAAGCTTCCGCAAAAGTGGCTAAGATCTATTCATCCCCCCCCTTCTAGATCTTTTCCACACATTTATTTCGATCCTTCAATTGGTATCAGAGCGGGTTTACATCGATCTGATTTGAACTGAGCAGCTTTTGTTTCTGAGTATTGAGTGTTTGTTTGTTTGTTTGTCTGGTTGTTTGTTTGCTTGCTTGCTCAACTACTTCTCTTTGCATTTACTTAAGTGTCATGGACTCAAAGGGTTTCATAGCTGAGGGCCATTCCATAAATAGGCCACCATTCTTTAATGGTTTGGACTATTCTTATTGGAAGAACAGAATGCAAGTATTCTTAAGGGCCCAGAACTATGAGATCTGGAAAGTAGTTGAGGCTGGTCCCTATGAAAACCAGGGTGAGGAAGAAACCTGGACGAGGGAACAAATTAGGAGAGCTACATTGAATTACAGTGCCATGAACATGATTCAATGTGCTGTCCATCCCAAGGAGTATTCGAGAATCTCTATGTGTAAATCTGCCAAAGAGATGTGGGATAAACTCGAACTACTCTATGAGGGAACATCTCAGGTCAAGGAGACCAAGGCAAATATCTTAGTTTCAGAATATGAACTTTTCATGATGAAATCTAATGAATCTATTTCTGAAATGTTTGCCAGATTTATGGTGATTGTCAATGGACTCAAGGCTTTGGGTAAGGAGTATACTGATGCAGATTTGGTAAGAAAAATTTTGCGTTCACTTTCTTCAATTTGGCATACCAAGGCCACTGTTATTGAAGATTCAAAAGATTTATCCAAAATGTCTTTGGATGAATTGATTGGATCTTTAATGACATATGAAATAAACTTAAGAAGAAATGAAGATCTTATCATTAAGACCAAGCCTATGGCACTCAAAGCCTCTTCAAGCAACAAAGATAAAAATCAGGATAAAACAAGTTCTGAAGAATCTGAGTCAAATGAGGATGAGATTGCCCTCATGACCAGACAATTCAGGAAATTCTTGAAATATAGGAAAGGGAAAATGACTGGGAAAAAGAAATTTCCCCCAGGTAAGAAGAATATTTCCTCTTCCAATTTCAATAAGAATCATAAACCTGATGAGAATGTTATCTGTTACAGGTGCAACAAGCCAGGACACATGAAGGGAGAGTGTCCTGAGAACAAAAAGGAAAAGCACAAAAGATTCCAGAAATACAAGAAGCCCAAGGCCATGGTAGCCACTTGGTCTGATGAAGACACAAGTGAGGAAGAAGAAGAGAAGAAGTCCTCAAGCTCAGAGAGTGAGGAAGTTTGCTTCATGGCCAACAGCACAGATGGAAAGGTAAATACTTCCTTTGAAGATTATAGTGTTGAAGATTGGCAGGATGTGTATGCTGAATTGGTAGAAAGATACTCTGAAATGAGAAAAGAAAACAAACACATCAAAAAGAAAATTGAAAATCTTTACCATAACCAATCTTCAAACAATAGAACCTGTGAACTGGAATCTGAAGTAACAGAATTGCTTGAAGAAAAAGAAAATTTACTGAACCAAATTGATGATTTAAAGCTTGCCTCTCAGAAGGCCTCCCAAGACTTCAGAAATTTAAATGAAAAGCTGGAAATTGAAAAACAAGAAAAACAACAGAAAATTGAAGAAATTGAAATTCTTAAAAACCAGCTAAAGGAAAAGGAGGAGGTTATCCAAACCTTCACAAAAGGCCAAGATAACCTAGAGGCATTGCTAGGATCCAACAAGACAACCACATCTCATGGATTGGGATTCAACAAAAAGAAATCAACAAAAGATAAATCTGGTGAGAAAAAGGGAAAAGCACCATTAATCAACTTTGTTAAAGGTCCCAATCTGGAAAACACTGAAATCCAACAAACAGCAAACAAAACCCCAAACAAAAACCCAAACAAAACTCAAAACAAATCAAAAATTCAAAAACAAAAGAAGACTGTCAGGTCGACACAGTCCCCTGACAGGTCGACCTGTTCAACACCAAAAACCATAATCAACTCAACTAAAAATTCAAATAAAAATCTGAGAAATAAGAAAAAGGGAAAAGAAATGATCCATGAAAAACCTTGGACCTCCAAGACAGCTCCTCAAGAAAATTGGATTAATCCTTGGAACCAATGGTATGAAAATCCCTGTTGGTATTATCCTCAATACCCTTATCCAAATTTCTGGATGTACCAACACAATCCATGGATTCCACCTCCTTCTATGAACTCAAATTTTCAAATGAAAAACTCCCCTCCTACCAAAAACAAAGATCTTGGTGCTTTCATTCCTAAAAGAAAGAACAAACAGAAAAATGCTGAAAACACCAAAGTAACAAAACAAAAATCTAAAACAAATCAAATTTGGGTGAGAAAGGATTTGCTGTCTTTGTTAAATCATTCTGATGGTCCCAACTCTGTTTGGGTACCAAAATCTTCTCTCCACTGATCTTGTTGCAGGGAAGTCGTGCACCCAACACAAATGTATGGTTTCTTGACAGTGGGTGTTCACGACATATGACTGGAGATAGAGCCAAATTCTCATTCCTGCTTGAAAAGGAGGGAGGGTCAGTCACCTTTGGAGGTAAAAATAAAGGAAAGATCATTGGATCTGGTAAGGTTGGTCAAACTTCTTCAAACTCTGTAGATAATGTCTTGTTAGTTGATGGACTTGATTATAATTTGCTCAGTATCAGCCAACTATGTGACAAAGGTCACAAAGTTGTGTTTGAATCTGATTTTTGCAAGATAATAGATTCATCAACTGATAAAATCAAATTCTTTGGAAAAAGAGAAAACAATGTCTACATGATCAACCTTAATAAAAACTTTTCTGAAAATCTTTGTTTTGTTGCAAATAAAGATGAAATTGCATGGACTTGGCACAAAAGACTTGGCCATGCAAGCTTCAGAACAATGAATAAGTTGTTAAGATTGAATTTGGTTAAAGGTCTTCCTGAATCCTTTTCTAGTGTTGAAGGTCAAATTTGTGGGATCTGTGCTAAAGGAAAACAAACTAGAAAATCCTTTAAAGTCTTCAATGATGTACTCACATCTAAGCCACTAGAACTTCTTCACATGGACCTCTTTGGGCCAACAAGAGTTCTAAGCTTGAGTGGCAAAAGATATGGATTTGTAATCATTGATGACTTTACTAGATTTACCTGGGTTATTTTT
Organism: Colocasia esculenta; assembly: GCA_014218235.1. NCBI lineage: Eukaryota > Viridiplantae > Streptophyta > Magnoliopsida > Alismatales > Araceae > Colocasia > Colocasia esculenta. The sequence continues at coordinate 77,825,616 of CM024760.1, forward strand.
CTATCTCACAAAAGTGATGCATGCCTTGAATTCAGGAACTTTTGTACCACTGTCTTAACCACTTATCCATATAAAATCAAAAACATCTTAACTGATCATGGGGGTGAATTTGAAAACACATCCTTTTCTGATTTTTGTGCTGAATTTCAGATATTCCACAAGTTTTCTTCACCAAGAACTCCAGAACAAAATGGAGTTGTGGAAAGAAAGAACAGAACTCTTGTGGAAATGGCTAGAACCATGCTTCTTGAGAGTAACTTGCCCAAATCCTTCTGGGCTGAAGCTGTGAACACAGCAAACCACATACTCAATAGAGCATTGGTCAGACCAAAAATCAAGAAAACCCCCTATGAATTATTGAAAAACAAAAAGCCAACTGTTTCCTATTTTAAAGTCTTTGGGTGCAAATGCTATGTACACAATAATAACAAAGAAAACCTTGACAAGTTTGATGCTAAGAGTCAGGAAGCTATCTTCCTTGGCTATTCTGAAGTGTCAAGGGCCTTCAAAGTGTACATAATGAAAACCAAATCTGTTGAAGAATCTCCACATGTTATTTTTGATGAAAATTCCTTTTCCACTAATGATTCTAAATCTTGCAGGGAAAAACAAGACAATGAAGAGGATGACCTCATTGTGGATTCTTCACCAACCGTTGAGGAGAGTAATAACATTGAAGAAAACCTGAACAACAACTCACAATCTCCAAATGGTTCAGGTAATACTGATTCAGAAGTGGGTACTTCTCAACAGGTAATTTCTGAACCTCGATTTCTAAGAGATCACCCATTAGACAGTGTAGTTGGCAATCTAAATGATAGAGTTAGGACCAGATCATCCTTTTTGCAAAACATTGAAGAAGACTCACTAGCTCTAATTTCCCAAATTGAACCCAAGTCAATTGATGAAGCCTTATCCAGTTCTGATTGGATTAATGCTATGCATGATGAACTTCATCAATTTGAAAGAAATCAAGTGTGGGAATTAGTGCCTAGACCTAGTGACCAAACAGTGATTGGCACTAGATGGGTTTTCAGAAATAAATTGAATGAAGCTGGTCAAGTAATAAGAAACAAAGCTAGGCTAGTTGCAAAGGGGTATAACCAAGAATTTGGAATTGACTTTGAAGAATCTTATGCCCCTGTAGCTAGACTAGAAGCTGTGAGAATTTTCCTTGCTTTTGCATCCTCCATGAAATTCAAAGTCTTTCAAATGGATGTTAAAAGTGCATTTCTAAATGGATATATAAAGGAAAATGTGTTTGTTGAACAACCTCCTGGATTTGATAATGAAAAATATCCTAACCATGTTTTCAAGCTTAATAAGGCACTCTATGGTCTTAAACAAGCTCCAAGAGCTTGGTATGATCGTTTGAGTTCCTTTTTACTTGAAAAAGGATATTCTAGAGGTAATGTTGATCAAACATTGTTCACAAAAACAGTAAAAAATCAAATAATTGTGGTCCAAATTTATGTTGATGACATAATTTTTGGCTCCACCAATAAAGGCCTTTGCACTGAATTTTCAAATCAAATGCAGAATGAATTTGAAATGAGCTTAATGGGAGATTTAACATTCTTTTTGGGATTGCAGGTTAACCAAACGAATGAAGGAATCTTCATCAGTCAAACCAAATATGTCAAGGAGCTACTGAAAAGGTTTGACTATCAGAACCTTAAACATTCAAGCACACCCATTGCAATAAATGCTAAGCTAGAAGAAGACCCATCTGGTAAGTCAGTAGATCCAAAAACCTACAGAGGTATGATTGGCTCTCTGCTCTACCTTACTACTTCTAGACCTGACATTCAGTTTTGTGTGTGCTTATGTGCTAGATTCCAATCAAATCCTAAAGAAAGTCATATGCTTGCTGTGAAAAGAATTTTTAAATATCTTGTTGGAACATGTGACTTAGGAATTTGGTATCCTGCTGGTTGCAAGTTAGAATTGTTTGCCTATTGTGATGCTGATTATGCTGGGTGTAAGTTAGATAGAAAAAGCACAAGTGGCTTGTGTGTATTTCTAGGTGGGTGCCTTATTTCTTGGGCTTCTAAGAAGCAACATTCAGTTGCTCTGTCAACAGCAGAGGCTGAGTATGTTGCTGCAGGTAGATGTGGAACTCAGATTCTCTGGGTGAAACATCAACTTCTTGATTACAACCAAGATTTAGGGTGTGTACCCATCCTATGTGATAACACAAGTGCAATCAACCTTTCTAAAAACCCCATTCAGCACTCTAGAACAAAACACATTGAAATTAGGCATCATTTCTTGAGAGATGAGGTTGCAAAGAAATCTTTTGAACTCCATTTTATTGAAACTGAAAAACAAATTGCAGACATATTCACAAAACCCCTTCCTGAAAATAGATTCTCATCTTTAAGGAGAGAACTTGGTCTTTGTAAATGTCCACCTTCTTGATCTCTCTTAAGGTTTGGGTTGAGTGCTATGCATTATCTAAGGAGGAGTTCTTTGCATTTCATATTTCCTTGCTTCCTCAAGACACATTGTTCATATCTCTCTCATTTTCAATTCTATTTCCCTTTTTACAATAAATTCTCCACTTCTGATTGTGTTGAAACTTCTTGGTATATCAAATAGTGATTTGGAGAAGGACAAGTTATGCTTGTCTGGACACTTTCACTATGCGTGAGAACATATCTCCGCCAAGTACTAAGAAGTTAATATGCAATAATTGAGGGGGAGCTTTTATTGTTCCAAGAGAAATTCTTTTCTGATTTCAAAACTTGCACAGTTTTAACTTCCACTTCTTTTTGCTAATGAATTCTCCAACTCTTATTGTATTGAAATCTCTTGGTATATCAAATGGTGACTTGGAGAAGGACAAGTTATGCTTGTCTGGACACTTTCACTATGCGAGAGTATGTGTCTCCGCCAAGTACCAAGAAATGGATATACAGTTGTTGAGGGGGAGTCTTTGTTGACCAAGAAGAAAATTTCCTTCTGATTTCAAAACTGCATATCTTTATTATGATGACAAATGGTTGAAATCATCATCTCAGGGGGAGCTAGAAAATTCACAAGTCACCTTTTTGCAAATTTCAAAACCCTTCTTGCATTTCATCAATTCCTTGCATGATGTCCTCATTCTAAAGTCTAGAGTCTCAAAATGAACCTTGAGTGATCTATTATATTTTTACTAATCAACTTTCCACTATGTCTCTCAATCCACAGAAATTCAGATCTCTTCCTAAACTAAATAACAACTTGTGTATTGAACTTAAAACATTTCCTTGTTTGCAACTGATGACTGGATGTATTTGAATTCTATCTCACAAACTCTCCAAAATCTTATAAAATCCAACAGAGCAATGGCATTTGTGCTGAGAAACTGCACACCTTCACAATGAATGAAGTGCTATGTATGTCATGAGGCATTATTGCTAACTCTGTTCAAAGGGGATCCAAATTGAAAATAACCTCAAAATTCAAGCAATTATGTGCTATGCTTTTTGATGATGACTGAGTAACTGGAAATATTGGCGTCTAAAAAACGTATATTTTCATGTCAAAAGGTCATCATTTACCCCTTTGAGACTTGACAATGACTAAATCTTGAGTATCCAGGGACTATGGTGTGTAAAAAGCACTAGTACTTGAGTGAAAGAGATTTACATCATTTGATAGTTTGTTAAAAGAACAAAAATATGAAAATTATTGGAGATTTGTTTAGAAAGAATCATCTTCCTCCTTCATCAAGTTGTTCTTTAAGTTTGTGTTTTACTTTCAACACAACTGTGTTTAGTCTAGATGATATCTTTAATTCTTGAAAATTGAGAAACATGGTAGATTTTGGTTGATTGTTAGATACATTATATCTCTCAATTTATCATTTTGTTGATTCAAGTCTTGGAATGCTAATATCCTGTTGGAAATTGTGTGAAATACTTGAACTGTAATGAATTTTTGCAAAATACAACAAATGAATTTTTAGGCCTCTTAAAAATCCTTGAAATGATAATTCCTCTCATTATTTATCATTATAAAGATGTCCCCAAATTTCTCAAAAATTTCCTCTCAAAAATTCAAATTTCTCTCAAAGGCTGTGTCGACACAATCCTCTTTCGTGTCGACACACAACCCCAGTCAGGTCGACACACCCTTCCTCATGTGTCGACACTGCCTTCTTGCCAGAACCCTTTCAAACCTTTCGGGTTCACCTTAACCCCTTGTTGTTCCTGCGGGGCAGTGTACCACTGCATCCCTTTTTGGGCATCAGGTCGACCCGACGGCCAAACTCTCACCTTTCCGGCAAGAAATTTTCCCCATTTCTCTCTAACTCTCATCCCCCTTCAATCACCTCTCCAATCTTCCATCTCCTCTCTGAAATTCCACTCCTTCCTTGCACCATGGTCCGCAAGTTGGGTCCCCGCCGTGGCGCAAGGTCTCAGGCTTCTTCAAGGCAGGTTCCGGCACAGGTTCCGGTTGAACAGATTGAAAGAAGAACCAAGCGAAGAAATGATCCTGCAGAGCTTCCAGGATCCTCTTCTGCACCTCTCAGAGCTTCAAAGAGAGGTAGGACCTCCAATACTGGCAGAGGTAGACAAGTTTCAAACCCTAGATCAGATATTTCGGGCGATTCCTCTGACCATGCTGAGGAATCATCTTCATCTTCCTCTACTGAGTCTCAAGAGGATATACCCTCAGAATCCGTCAGTGCTGCCAAACTGATTTTGAAGCCTAGAATTCTTGACCTTTCTGACACCCAATTAGCAGACTCTCTCCCAGAAATTCAAACCTATTTCTCCTTTCAATCTTGGATACCTTTTATTTCTGAATTTCAAGTCTGCTATCCAAGGTTAGTTAGAGAGTTCTACAAAAACCTCACCTGCACAGAAGAAGGTTTTAAATCCAAAGTCAAGGGGATAGAGATAGACATGCCAACTGATGTAGCAGCCTCCATTTTCAAAGTGCCAGATGAAGGGGCTGACTACCATGAATTTGAATTTGACTTACATGAAGCCTACTCAATCTTGACAGGCCATCCTGCAGATCCATCAGATCCCAAACAAACCTATGTGACAAGGTTTAATGCCAACTCATTTCCACCTGTATTAAGGGTAATTCACCACATCTTGACAACCATAGTTACCCCTCAAGGTGGTGGGAGGGATAGATTGACAGATATCCAGAGATTCATACTCTATTGCATGGTCAAAGATATCAAGGTCAACCTTCATGTGATTCTTTATCAAATCATTTCTGAAACTACAAGAGCAGACCTCAAGAGATCTCTACCTTATGGAGCACATCTGACCTCAGTGTTCAAGCACTTTGGTGTGCCATTGGAAAATGAAAAATTCCAATCCATTCCCAAGTCAAACATCTACACTTTCAAGAATATCCAGAAGTTTATGGGATTCAGATTGGAGGGAAATCAAATTAGAAGAGGACCAGCTGTGGTTGAGGCTCCTCCAGTTCAAGAGGAACAGCCTCAAGTTCAAGGGGAACAGCCCCAACCTCAGGAGGATCAGCCTCAGGCTCAAGGGGATCAGCCCCAAGTACAAGAGGAACAGCCTCCAGCTGAAGGGGACCAGCCCCTAAGTCAAGAGGATCAGCCTCCTATGCATGAGGATCAGCCTCAAGTTACAAATGAAGGTGATAGTCCTTTCCATGCTCCTCTCTCACCTCAGCTTCCTCATTTTTCTCCACAACCCTCATTCCAACCATCCACATCTTCTGGTGGGCCTCCTGTTCCACCAGAATTGATATCATTCCTCAATGACAAATTTGAATCCTTCAACTCCTCACTTCAATCCATGTCCACATCTTTTGAGCTACGGATTCAAAGACTGGAAAACACAGTATCTGCCAAATTTATTGAACAGAAGGCAGCTTCAGATTATGCAGCTCAAAGGTTCAATAGGTTGATTGGCACATTGGGAGATGCCTCTCTACAGTTAAAAGAGCATCAAGACAAGTTGGAGATAGTTATGAAGGGAATATTGGCAAATTCCCAAAAAGATGTCTTCAACACCAACCAAACATTGCATGAGATTTCCAGCACCAGACTGTCATTTGCTCATTTTGTGGATGATTTGGAAAGTATGAGGAATTTCAATGAGCACATAGACAAGCAGCTTAAAGCATTGACCATGGAATTCAAGATAATGCAAAGACCTGGTTGGTCAGCTGGCTCATCAAGTTCTCAACATGTTTCAGATGAACTGAAAAGAACTCAGAGCACCTTGATAGAGCATACTGATAAAATGGAGCATTATCTTCACACTCGGCTGACAACTATCCATGAACAGATAAAGTCAAGCATGAAGTCAATGGACAAAAGATTGTCAGACATTGAGATGCTTCTAGCTCCAATTCCTCCTCCTCCTCCATCTTCTACCCAATGAACATTTTTTTTGATAATGTCAAAGGGGGAGAAGAATGAATGAATATTTTGATGTAATGATCTTTTGAATGAAATGAATGAAATGAAATGGTTGTTTGGCTTCAATGAAATGGTTGTTTGGCTTCAATTGGCTTCAATACAAACTTTTGTCTTTGTGTGTGAATACTTGTTCAATTGTTGACTTGTGTGCACAAAACTTCTAATTTCAAGTAACATTGTATCTCACAAAAATATCATCAATTGTTACTGAACAATATCAAAAGGACATTGACAAGTATGAACAAAAAGAAAAACAAAAACTTAAACAATAAAAATTGCTTAAAAAATCACACTTCATCAAAACCACATTCAAATATGGATTTAATGTTGCCATCATCAAAAAGGGGGAGATTGTTGGGTTGAATGCAAATTCATATCATTTCCCTCCTATTTTGATGATGACAAGGAGTGTTCTTAAAGCAATTTAATTGAAGCATGTCAAAAACATCATACCTGAAATTCATGTTCAAAAAGTATTTTGCAAATCACATTTATCATTTATAGTCATGATAAATCATTTAACTAATGATATATGTGTTTATTTTTCAGGTACAAACATTTTTATGCAAAAGATGTGTCGACACACCCATCAATGGTGTCGACACATCAACACAGATTCAAAGAAAAATTGTGTAAAAATGTCAAGAGTGTGTCGACACATGTCAAGAGTGTGTCGACACGAGTGGCAGTTTTCCAGAGATCAAGGGTACCCAGGTCGACACACTCCCAGGGCAGGTCGACACTAGACCCAGTTCCCAGAACAGCCAGTTTGAGGAATTGGGGCAGCAGGTCGACACACTCAAGAGCAGGTCGACACGGGACCTCTCTCCCAGAACAGGTTTTTCTATCTTTGGGATAGTGTGTCGACACAACCACCAGGGCAGGTCGACACACTACGGAAACTTTTCATCCTAAGAGCTGATGGCTGCCACGTGTCCTTCTAGGGCGATCAGAATCTCTCTTGGAAAGCGTGCCCTTGTACCCCAAAAGGGTATCTTTGGAATCCTAAGGGTATAAAAGGTCCTTTTTGGCCTGCCTTCAAAGAGAGAGACCCAACCAACCTCTTAGAGCCTCCTGAAAAATTCCTGGCGGCCATAAGAGTTCGTGTCTCCCTCCTCTGCCTTCCTGGAGTTTCCTGAAGACCTCTTCTCACCAATTCAAGGCGTGAGAATTGTGGTTTGATCTTTAAAGAAGCCTCTGAAGCATCTCAAGGAAGCAGATCAAGTAGAAGCCATCGTTGGAGAAGAATTCAAGGAAGGTCCAACCTCCCAGATTGCAGAGCATCGTCTTGGACTTCATGTTTACAAGCTTCTTCCCAATCCAAGCTTCTACAAGGGAGTACACTTGAAGAACGAAGCCTTTCAATACATTTTACTTTACTTCTGTTCTTCTGAGATATCTCTTGAGATTATGCAAGTGCTTCTGCATAATTCTCATTAGTGTTCTCAAATTTCGACTAGATCTGTTGCTAGGAGATCTTGTCTTAAGTTGGTGTCTAGCAAGTCTATGTGTGAGCCTTGTGCTCAGGTTGTTGTGAGCCGGTGTGCTCAGTGTTGAGTTGTCAAACTCAAGTGTGGGTTGAGCAGTCTTGCTCAGTTGTTCTAGAGTAGTCTTGCTCTAGAAGTGGTGTGAGTTGTAAGCTCTTCAGTGTTGGAGTTGTCAGGCTCCAGTGGGTGTGTTACCCAGTTGTGTTAGTGAATCCTCACGGGTTGTGAGGGGTGGATGTAGGAATCACATGGGTGATTTCCGAACCACCTAAAAATCCTTGTGCATTTGTTTTCTGTGGTTTGACTGATTCATCCGCTAGATGCTTGCATAGGATTCGTTTTTAATTCACTTAATCAACTTGATTCACATCTAAGTTTTTCAACCCACTCCAATCTAATCAGATCAGTAGCTTTTCACTGATAACATTGCCTCTGATTCTAAATAGTTTTAAAAATTATTTAAGCTTCCGCAAAAGTGGCTAAGATCTATTCATCCCCCCCCCTTTTAGATCTTTTCCACACATTTATTTCGATCCTTCAATCTGTGCATAAAGAGTGTTGCACCGTGTTGTAGAAGTGGTTCAGGAAACGCTGTGCCGGTCGGGGAAGCTCATCACGGAGTGCACCGGTAGCACCTTGAACCATTACAATGTCGCGTCTCAAGAGTAGACATGAACACACGGCATTTTAGGGCATCCGAGATATTCACCATCTTGATCTACCTCTGGAAGTTGTCGAGGCGGTGCACAAGATTTGTCATCCCGTTATACCGCCAGAACTTGGGGAGCTGCAACTTCATGGGGACAGGGGCCGAGGTGATTTCTTTGACGAATGGCGAGGTGGACAGTAGTGTTGCCACCGAGGGGACGCGAGAACCATGCTGCAAGGCCTCGGTCTTTCGGTTTATCTCCTGGAGGTCACTCCTCCATCGTGGCTCCATCACCAGCAGATCCGCCGGACGGGTGTCGACTCGGCCGAGAAGCGATCAGCCTCCGTTGCCCTAGGCACGCAGTGCTCCATTGCCATCGCGGGAGCCACATGCGGCGCCGGGATCTGCGGTGGAATCAGCGCCGAGAACATGGGTGCTGCTATTTGGATGTCGGCATGGCTGACTGACAGTGCCGGATGATGGGCACGAACCTCAACGGGTCCAACATTATAGCGTATTGACCGTTCAGATCATGACACTGTGCTTGTGGAGGCCAGTGTGTGGCCGATGACATGTGCAACAGGTATTTCCTCAGGTTGTGAGGCTTCGTGGGCCGGCAGTTTGGGCCCAAAGCCTTCACTCGTTCACTGTTTGTGAACGCGACAATGAGGTGCGTCGCATTCTGAACGTGACGGCCTTGGGTGTCACGTTCTTGTAACCGCTGTTTGGCGGTCGTCGTCTGCATGCACGCCGCGTGTTGCGCACTGGGTGACTTGCTGACGTCGACCTTGGGAAGGCGACGGCCTCCTACGTCGCGATCAGGCCGTGACGGTAGGGTACATCGCGTTCCCAACCGTGAAGCGTTTTTAAGCTGGTTTGGCCGAACAGAGCTCCTGCGAGCTCTGCTTGGCCAGGGAGGAGGTTTTGCGCATGGATTGGGGCGATTCAAGATTCTAGAGGTGTTTTTTTTTGTGTGCTCTCACCTCGAGGACGTCGCACGAAGTAGGGGAAACACCGGGTGGTTCTTGTTCTTCGTGTTCTTTACGGAGGTAGGTAGATTCTACCTCGTTTCGCTGCGTGGATTGCGTGTGTGGCATGTTTAATGTGTTATTCGTGTTATAAACAGTAGACACCATGTTAGGGCATTGAGAAGAGCATGAAAAATGGGTTTAAATGCTGGTTTATAGGGTTTATGGGGGGGATCCGGCGAAGGGTTTCCGGATTAGGGTTTTGCCTGTGAAGGCGACAGACCAGGTTGTCACATTCAGAATGCGATAGCCTGACCCATCGCATTCTGCTTCTGAACGCGGCCTATCGGGGCGTCACGTTTAGAAGGCGACATGGGACCCTGTCACATTAACAGGTCCGAGGGGCTTTATGTGTGTGCATGTTGGCATGGTTATCCGATTATCATGGTTTGTTGTGCATGGAAAAGGTAAGTGGTGCATTGGCGCCTGTAGCGCTCGGGGAGCGTGTTGTTTATGAGGTTAGTGTGGTGTTCACGTGGTTTGTGCGGTGTGCACGTGGCTTGTGTGTGCATGTCGAGTAGTACGACGAGCATCACGATATGACATGTGAGCCAGGCACGTGAGTGCTTGGGGCTTGTCCTGTTACTTGTGTATCGTCGAGGTCTGTGTACATCCGGCTGAGGGAAAGACGGCAGTGGGATAGCGACTTGTGAGAATTTGTGTTTTGTCGCTTGTGGAGCACTTGTGGTTGGGGGTTACAGACACCAGTAGATGTACTGGGCCCCAGCTAGTCCTGTTGTCCAATGTCTCACTTTTGGGAGCTCGGGCAGGAGTCCCTAAAGGTGCCAGGCATGGGCCTGCGGCAGTGTGGTCCGCAGGAGTGGTGTTGGTTGGACTCCACAGTTTCTTGGTTTGTTCTAGTGGAGTGGTAGCTGGACCGTTCATCCGTGGCTGCGAGACTAAGAGGTAGTCCTGTGTGGTTTGTTCGGGTCAGTAGCTGGTGTCGTGAACCAGTCTTCGTGGCTCGAGTGTGGCATTTTCCTACTTTAGCGCGTACACCTGGTTGTGATTTGCTGTTTATTTACTAAAGCTACTTTTATTAATAGCATGTAGTAAGTAGAGTTTACAGATTTAATATCCTGCTTTGATAGCTCTATAAATTACTAGCGTAGCTTCCTGCTGTTGTTACTTGTGAGTTTGGTTTGCTTAGTTTCTAGGGGAGTTTCCATATTGAGCCAGTGACTTGTAAGGCCCTAGAATTTCCTCTCCTATGTACGTGTTTAATTGGCTGAAAATGGATGCTGGTGTGAATGGATATATGTATGTATATATTTATATATAACTAAGTGATGTATTTTTGTAAATACATGAATGTATATCTATTATATATATATATATATATATATATATATATTTGTATAGTATGAGAATGTGTATAAGTGTGCCTGTTTGAGCAGTTTTAAGTTCTGTGCAGACGACCTGTTGGCATCAACAAGAGTTGACGTTGATGGTTAGTCAGCGGCAACATCGATGGACACCAACTCCATACTAGCGGCCAGTGATGTTGATGTTAATATGCTAGATCTGCTGCATTTTTAGATCCGAAAATGCCCCCGAAATTTCGCCCCTTGTTATGGTAACCGTTCTCCAACGGTAACCCAGCCTTACCCAATTACATCTCCGACCCTACCTCTATAAAACACCCCATCTCTGGCCAGATCTAACCCTTTTGGCTCTTGAGTCAAAACCCTAGTTCTCTGTGCGAAAACCCAATCTTTGAGCTCTGAAATTCGGCGATTGGAGTCTTCATCCGATGCTCTACTGCGACTGGAAGGAAGGCTGGACATCAAGGAGCATCTTCCCAACCCCGGTGGACCCTAAAGACCATCACAGAACCCGGATCGAGGGAGTTTTGAGGACTCTTTGGCTCTGGCCGAGGAGGGCTTCTCTGGCTTAAATCGTTGCTTGTGGATTTTCCAAGAGGCAAGTAACCCTTCTACATCATTCCTACGTACGTCTAGTAGGTCCTAGGTAATCTTCTGGATTTTTATTCGTGTCCTGGAACCCCAATTTCACCAAGTTCTTGTGAGCAGTCTGTGTTTTGCACAGACATGAACTTAATGGCAGGATCCCTTGCCATTAAGATCTTCAGTTGGCGGCACACTTTGTTGCCGTTAACCTGATAAATGGCCACCTGTATGCCGTCAAGTTCGCCAGACTGCAACAGTGTACATGTTTGACCTATATGATCTAATTTTTGGGATTTTTCGCATGAGGATATATGGTAAATTTTATATGATATGTAAATATCTATGTTGGAGTATGTTGTGAGATTTTATGAATTTTGGTGGAATGATTCAATTACTTGAATTTCTGAAATGTCTGGCTAACAGGTTTTAATCTTGTAAAATTTTGTTTGTGCAATCTGTGTGGAATTCAAGTGTCATAAAATTTCTGTTCAGTGTTTGTGGGTTTCAATTCATGCTATAGAAATTTGGAAATTTTTGATATCTGAAAAAAAAAATTGTTACATTTTCTGAATGGTAAACAGTAAGCATGTTTTATTAGTGTAGAAATTCAGATAAATAGTGTGGAAATAGTTAAATTCCTAGAAATTGACATATGTTTAGGACTGTCAGTATCCATGTGTAGAATGAGTTGTGGGTCTGAACAATGAAAATCATGTTAGTTTGACTATGTTTACTTTGTATAATACCACTGTTAGAATTTTCTTAATTTGTGTGTAATTCAAAAAAATGCGAAATTTGGTATGCATGATGGGTAACCTGTAAGAAGTTTGTGGTGAAATTTTCGCACTGAAATGATAACAATAACTACATATGTTGGTTTTATGTGAACATTGATCAATTAATACATGTTAATATGGTTGTTAATAAAATCTGCTAATTTCAGCATGATTAGACATGTTTCGAATCTGTTTAATACTGAGAACAGTAGTACCATGCTAGTTAATAATGAAGTATGTAAATGTGTGAGCATGAAATGGATGTGTTAAAATTGTGCATTAAGTGTGTGTTAAAAGATTAGAGAAAATGTGTAAATGTGCCAATGGGTGACACTGCTACCTTAGAGTGTTGTGGAACTGTACCGTAGTAAAGTCCCTACAGAAAGGTTCATATGTGTGTGATATCCCATGGGCATTGGGATGAAATCCTGGAGGCGGACAAGTACCGCTGGTTAGGGTGGAGAGTGCTTCTCCCAGTTCTGCGCAGTAACTAAGATTTATCATTATAATGTCTAGGTGATAGATATGTGTGTGATGTGACAAGGGTGTGTCTTTCTAGAGGTGGTTTGGACTATGTGTCATGGCATATAATTAAGAATATGTGAGCATGTGTGTGAGAGTGTGAACATGTGAACTAGATAAGTGAAATTGTGTAAATGATTAGATGAGAATATGAATCAATGGTATAACATGTAAAATGATAATTCCTTATATGAATGTGATATATCCATGTCAAAACAGCAATCTATTCATGTGTGTAGATGTGTTAACCATGTGAAAATGATCATAGAATCCATGCTAGGAATGTGTTTGTAATATGTGTAAACCCCATGTTTAAAATGGTTATTATCTTAGCATGTGAATGTAGTTAAATGAGATTTAGTTTAGTATATGGTAAAGTAGGTTTTAAGTCATTGTAAAATTGTTATAAATTACTTATCATGTGTAGAAATCATGTTTAGGTTTTTGAAACATTATCAAATCCATGCTTTATATGATAATGGTGTAGCATGAGAACGTGAAAAGTCATGTGATGTATGTATGTTTAGTGTGGTTGGAGTTACTTGTTGAGTTCTTTTGGACTCATTCTTGCTTCGGCGTACAGGTGCAGACATTTCTACTTCTTCCGAGGAGATAGTTAGGAGCGACTCGGAGCGGGAGTAGGAGACTTTTGTCTTGGATTCAACATTGTATTTTCTTCTTTCGTAGTATGTAATAAAAGACTCTGCGTAGTCTTATGTGGACAATGTAATAATTGAAATTCTCAATTATGAAGTATTTACTTTTCCTTTTCTATATAGACTGTGTATAAATGATGATGATGGAATAAGAGTTACTTTCCAGTTATTTCATTTCCATTGTCATGTGTCATATATTTGTGTATGTTTCAGCCTAATTATACACAATTGTTGGGTAAATGTCCCACTGTAGCGGCGTTCATTATACCGATGTGGGTTAGTGTAACCGTACCGGTATAAGGAGGGTCGTTACAGAGATTGGTATCAAAGCCTACAGGCTGAAATTGTACATAAATATACACATACCATCATCTTCATTGTATGCTAAGTTTGTGTAGATTGTGCACATAGATAAGTAAATAGTTAGAAATTAGATAGTCTAGTTCTAATTTGTGATTAAATCATTTTGCAGGGTATGGCTTCACGTGGTAGGCGTGGTGTTCCTGCTCGTGAGGGTGAGCATAGGAGAGATGAGCCTCGGCGTGAGGATCAGGGTGAGCAGCAGGCCCTAGCACCCCAGGGTCCTGTGCTTCCCCCACCGCCACCAGTAGACTATGGAGTGTTCATGCAGGGTTTAGTGCAGGCCATGCAGACGCAGGCCCACACCCAGGCTGCACTCTAGGCTCAGCTGGAGGCTCAACAGGCTCAGGTTAGAATGATAGATAAAGTAGTCTGTTTTACTTGATGATCTGTTTATTATGTTGCTATGCTATATGTGTTGCTTATGTTGTTTGTTGTAGCAGGCTCAGGTGCCAGCTCCTCAGGTTGACCATGGTGGACCCTCCCTCATGGAACAGTTCAAGAGGATGTCGCCACCCTCTTTTAAGGGGGAGAGCGACCCGTTACTTGTCGAGAGCTGGATGAGGGAGATCGAGAAGATCTTCTGGGCTATTAGGTGCGCTGAGGATGACAAAGTCACTTTAGCCACCTATATGCTACAGGTATGTGTAAATTAATTCGGTGGTTATTTCTTTAAGTATAGATTATATTGGGTTGTTCCTTATGGGTGGTTTTGGCAGGAGCGAGCCGACGTGTGGTGGTCCTTGATACTACGTACTCGGTTCGAGGATGGTGCTGTGGAGATTGCTTGGGACGAGTTCATGAGGCTCTTCCGAGCCAAGTTTGTTCCGGAGCACATCCAGGACAAGATGGAGCAGGAGTTCCTCTCATTGACTCAGGGCTCCATGACCGTGCTGGAGTACGAGGCCAGGTTTGTCGAGCTATCAAAGTATGCCCCTCATATTGTAGCTGATGAGCGCAGGAAGGCGAAGAAATTCGTGATGGGTCTGAGACCATCACTGAGGTCGAGGTTGGTGGCTTTCGACCATCGTACCCTCGAGCAGGCGCTCAGCGCGGTGTGTCGGCAGGAGGGAGAGATGGAGCAGTACCTGGAGGAGAAGAAGGCTTCTTAGAAGAGGCCCGCGGCTCCTTTTCAGAGGCAGGATAGGAAGAAGGCAGCTTTCCAATCACCGCAGCATCACGTGGCATCGGGAAACAGTCAGGTATCTTCTCAACGTTCCCCTAGTGGCAAGAAGGAGTGTCTTCATTGCGGGAGGACACATGGTGGTTTGGAATGCTGGAAGATGGTGGGGAAGTGCCTGAAGTGCGGGAGCAGTGAGCACAAAATCAAGGATTGCCCCAGACTTCAGCAGGGAGTTCAGCGTGGAGCGGCTCCAGCGGCAGCAACAGTAGCAGCAGCGCCAGCGACAGGACGACCAGGCAGACCTCGAGCCCCAGCTCGGGTGTTCGCGTTAGCTCGTGAGGACGCCGAGCAGGCGGAGCATGTTACCGAAGGTACGGTTTTGTTCTTAGGTGTGCATGCTCGGGTTCTATTTGATACGGGTGCTACTCACTCGTTCATTTCCCAGCGTTTTACTAGGCAGATAGCCCTAGAGTCAGGACTAGAGTCTGAGGAGTTAGAGGTTCCTCTATCTGTGCACACACCCGCAGGTACGGTATCGACTAGGAAGTGTATTCCGTCTTTACCAGTATGCATTGAGGATAGAGTCCTAGAAGGGTGTTTCTTCTTGCTAAAGATGAAGGACTACGATGCTATTCTTGGTCTGGATTGGCTAGAGGAGCACTATGCATTAGTAGATTGTCGTGGGAAGAAGATTGTTTTCCGCATTCCTGGCAAAGATGAATTTTCTCATCCTTTGCCAAGGAACTTAGCGGGGAAGTTTGTCATCTCTGCCATGAGGGCAATAAGAATGGTGAACAAGTGCTGTGATGCTTTTCTTGCCAGCGTGGTATTAGTACCCAAGGCTAGTGAGTCACCTACTCTTGCGGAGATAGATGTAGTGCGAGAGTTTCCAGATGTCTTTCCTGATGATTTATCTGGATTGCCACTGGCTAGAGAGATAGAGTTCACTCTAGAGTTACTTCCCGACACCTCTCCTATCTCAAAGGCCCCTTATCGGATGGAACCTGCAGAATTAGCTGAGCTAAGGAAGCAGTTGCAGATTTGTTAGATAAGGGATTCATTCGCCCTAGTGTTTTCGCTTGGGGCACACCTGTCTTATTCGTGAAGAAGAAGGATGGGTCACTTAGGTTATGCATCGATTATAGAAAGCTAAACCAAGTGACGGTGAAGAACAGATATCCCTTACCTCGGATTGATGATTTGTTTGACCAGCTGCAAGATGCATCAGTCTTTTCTAAGATTGATTTGCGGTCTGATTATTATAAGTTGAGGATTAGGAGTGATGATGTGTCCAAGACGGCTTTTAGAACCCGTTATGGACATTATGAGTTTTTGGTCCTTCCTTTTGGTCTAACCAACGCCCCTGCAGCATTCATGGATCTCATGAATAGGGTGTTTAGACCATACCTAGATAGTTTCGTGGTAGTTTTCATTGATGACGTGTTGGTCTACTCTTCAGATGAGGCCACACATCGTCAGCATTTAAGGGTAGTATTAGAGGTTCTCCGAGAGCACAAGCTGTATGCAAAATTCAGCAAGTGCGATTTTTAGTTGCACGAGGTTCATTTCCTTGGGCATGTAATCTCCGGTGCTGGTGTAGCAGTGGATCCAGTAAAAGTCCAGGATGTTATGGATTGGGAGATTCCCAAGACTCCTTCGGAGATTAGGAGTTTTCTTGGTTTGGCGGGTTATTATCGGCGATTCATTGAGGGATTTTCATCCATCGCCGCACCATTGACTCAGCTAACCAGAAAGGGAGTAAAGTTTGTCTGGTCTGAGGAGTGTGAGAGTAGTTTTCAATTATTGAAGACTAAGCTCACTTCGGCTCCTGTGTTAGTTTTGCTGAGCGGTGTAGAGGGTTTTGCTATCTACACGGATGCATTTCGGATTGGCCTTGGCTGTGTATTAATGTAGCAAGGAAGGGTAGTAGCATATGCTTCTCGTCAATTGAAGGAGCACGAGCGAAACTATCCGACTCATGTTCTTGAGCTTGCGGCAGTGGTTCATGCACTGAAGATCTAGAGGCACTATCTTTATGGTGTCAGATTTGAGGTGTTCACTGACCACAAGAGTCTAAAGTACCTTTTCTCTCAAAAGGAATTAAACCTTAGGCAGAGAAGATGGATTGAGTTCCTGAAGGACTATGACTTCGACCTCCAGTATCATCTTGGAAAGGCGAATGTCGTAGTAGATGCCCTTAGTAGGAAGAGGTCGTCTCTCTAACAGGACTGGAAGATGTTGGAGGATGCAGCGTGTGTGATGACTGAGTTAGAGTCATCATTATGCCAGGCTTTTGTAGCTCAGTTGTCCATTAGGTCTTCGGTGTTGGATGAGGTGATCGAGCAACAGAAAGCCGACCCTAGACTCCAAGAGTTAGTGGGCAAGGCAGACATTGCTCGTGATGAGGATGGTGTGATTAGATTCCATCACCGTGTTTGTGTTCCAGACATCGTGGATGTCCGTGAGCATGTTTTAGCAGAGGCTCATAGATCTAGATTCTCCATTCATCCGGATAACACTAAGATGTACCAAGATTTAAAGAGATCTTTTTGGTGGTCTGGCATGAAGAAGGATGTAGCGGAGTATGTGTCTAGATGTCTTGTATGCCAGCAAGTAAAGGCAGAGCGGCAGCGACCATCTGGACTTATGCAGAAGATGGAGATTCCAGTATGGAAGTGGGAAGCTGTCACTATGGATTTTGTTACGGGTTTGCCTCGATCTAGATGGGGTAATGACTCGATTTGGGTAGTGGTAGATAGATTCTCGAAGACTGCACATTTCTTGCCCATGAAAAAGAAGCAGTCAGTAGAGAGTTTAGCGAGATTGTATATTAGTAGCATTATTAGATTGCATGGTGTCCCGAAGTCGATCATTTTGGATCGAGATCCGAGATTTACTTCGAGGCTGTGGAAGTGTCTTCAGGATGCGTTAGGTTTGGAGTTGAAGCTTAGTTCGGCGTTTCATCCCCAGACAGATGGACAGTCTGAGAGGACTATCCAGACGCTCGAGGATATGTTGAGGGCGTGCATTCTGGATTGGAAGGATGATTGGGAGCGCCATTTACCTCTTATGGAGTTCGCATATAACAACAGTTTCCATGCGAGTATTGGTATGACTCCATTTGAGGCGTTGTATGGTAGGCCTTGTAGATCTCCTTTATGTTGGGAGGAGACCAGAGATAGGCAGTTGATTGGTCCGGAGTTAGTTCAGGAGACTTCGGATAAGGTCCAATTGATTAGGAAGAGGCTTGTTGCGGCACAGGATAGGCATAAGAGTTATGCCGACAACAGGAGGAAAGATTTGGAGTTCGAGGTAGGAGAGCATGTCCTTTTAAAGATTTTGCCTACTCGTGGTGTAGTTAGATTTGGCAGGCATAGTAAGCTAAGTCCAAGATTCATTGGTATGAGATTCTTAGACGATTGGGCAACGTGGCATATGAGCTAGATTTACCTCCAGCGTTAGCTAGTGTCCATCTTTTTCCACGTATCTATGCTTAGGAGGTATGTCAGAGATCTATCTCATGTTATTAGTCACGAGCCAGTGGAGATCCAGCCAGATCTTTCTTACGTGGAGCAACCAGTGGCTATTCTTGACCGGAAGGTTCAGCATCTCCGGAATAAGAGCATTGCGTCGGTGAAAGTGTTATGGCGCAACTTCTCGCGAGAGGAGGCTACTTGGGAGCTTGAGGATGCAATGAAGAAGAAGTATCCTCAATTATTTGAGTAGTGTCGGTCTAACTTCGAGGACGAAGTTTCTTTAAGGGGGAGAGGGTGTAAGGCCCTAGAATTTCCTCTCCTATGTACGTGTTTAATTGTGTGAAAATGGATGCTGGTGTGAATGGATATATGTATGTATATATTTATATATAACTAATTGATGTATTATTGTAAATACATGAATGTATATCTATTATATATATATATTTTTATTTGTATAGTATGAGAATGTGTATAAGTGTGCCTGTTTGAGCAGTTTTAAGTCCTGTGCAGACGACCTGTTAGCGTCAACAAGAGTTGACGTTGATGGTTAGTCAGCGGCAACATCGATGGACGCCAACTCCATTCTGGCGGCCAGTGATGTTGACGTTAATATGACAGATCTGCTGCGTTTTCAGATCCGAAAACGCCCCTGAAATCTTCGCCCCTTGTTATGGTAACCGTTCTCCAATGGTAACCCAGCCTTACCCAATTACGTCTCCAACCCTAGCTCTATAAAACACCCCATCTCTGGCCAGATCTAACCCTTTTGGCTCTTGAGTCAAAACCCTAGTTCTCTGTGCGAAAACCCAATCTTTGAGCTTTGAAATTCGGCGATTGGAGGCTTCATCCGGTGCTCTACTGCACTGGAAGGAAAGCTGGACATCAAGGAGCATCTTCCCAACCCCGGTGGACCCTAAAGACCATCACAAAACCCAGATCGAGGGAGTTTTGAGGACTCTTTGGCTCTGGCCGAGGAGGGCTTCTCTGGCTTAAATCATTGCTTGTGGATTTTCCAAGAGGCAAGTAACCCTTCTACATCATTCCTACGTACGTCTAGTAGGTCCTAGGTAATCTTCTGGATTTTTATTCGTGTCCTGGAACCCCAATTTCTCCAAGTTCTTGCGAGCAGTCTGTGTTTTGCACAGACAGGAACTTAACGGAAGGAACCCTTGCCATTAAGATCTTCAGTTGGCGGCACACTTTGTTGCCGTTAACCTGATAAACGGCCACCTGCATGCCGTCAAGTTCGCCAGACTGCAACAGTGTACATGTTTGATCTGTATGATCTAATTTTTGGGATTTTTCGCATGAGGATATATGGTAAATTTTATATGATATGTAAATATCTATGTTGGAGTATGTTGTGAGATTTTATGAATTTTGGTGGAATGCTTCAATTACTAGAATTTCTGAAATGTCTGGCTAACAGGTTTTAATCTTGTAAAAATTTCGTTTATGCAATCTGTGTGGAATCCAAGTGTCATAAAATTTCTGTGCAGTGTTTGTGGGTTTCAGTTCATGCTATAGAAATTTGGGAAATTTTTGATATCTGAAAAAAAATTGTTACATTTTCTGAATGGTAAAACAGTAAGCATGTTTTATTAGTGTAGAAATTCAGATAAATAGTGTGGAAACAGTTAAATTCCTAGAAATTGACATATGTTTAGGATTGTCAGTATCCATGTGTAGAATGAGTTGTGGGTCTGAACAATGAAAATCCATGTTAGTTTGACTATGTTTACTTTGTATAATACCACTGTTAGAATTTTCTTAATTTGTGTGTAATTCAGAAAAATGAAAAATTTGGTATGCATGATGGGTAATCTGTAAGAAGTTTGTGGTTAAATTTTCGTACTGAAATGATAAAAGTAACTACATATGTTGGTTTTATGTGAACATTGATCAATTAATACATGTTAATATGGTTGTTAATAAAATCTGCTAATTTCAGCATGATTAGACTTGTTTCGAATCTGTTTAATACTAAGAACATTAGTACCATGCTAGTTAATACTGAAGTATGTAAATGTGTGAGCATGAAATGGATGTGTTAAAATTGTGCATTAAGTGTGTGTTAAAAGATTAGAGAAAATGTGTAATGTGCCAATGGGTGACACTGTTACCTTAGAGGGCTGTGGAACTGTATCGTAGTAAAGTCCCTACGGAAAGGTTCATATGTGTGTGATATCCCATGGGCATTGGGATGAAATCCTGGAGGCGGACAAGTACCGCTGGTTAGGGTGGAGAGTGCTTCTCCCGGTTCTGCGCAGTAACTAAGATTTATCACTGTAATGTCTAGGTGATAGATATGTGTGTGATGTGACAAGGGTGTGTCCTTCTAGAGGTGGTTTGGACTATGTGTCATGGCATATAATTAAGAATATGTGAGCATGTGTGTGAGAGTGTGAACATGTGAACCAGATAAGTGAAATTGTGTAAATGATTAGGTGAGAATATGAATCAATGGTATAATATGTAAAATGATAATTCCTTATATGAATGTGATATATCCATGTCAAAACAACAATCTATTCATGTGTGTAGATGTGTTAACCATGTGAAAATTATCATAGAATCCATGCTAGGAATGTGTTTGTAATATGTGTAAACCCCATGTTTAAAATGGTTATTATCTTAGCATGTGAATGTAGTTAAATGAGATTTAGTTTAGTATATGGTAAAGTAGGTTTTAAGTCATTGTAAAATTGTTATAAATTACTTATCATGTGTAGAAATCATGTTTAGGTTTTTGAAACATTATCAAATCCATGCTTTATATGATAATGGTGTAGCATGAGAACATGAAAAGTCATGTGATGTATGTATGTTTAGTGTGGTTGGAGTTACTTGTTGAGTTCTTTTGGACTCATTCTTGCTTCGGCGTACAGGTGCAGACATTTCTACTTCTTCCGAGGAGATCGTTAGGAGCGACTCGGAGCGGGAGTAGGAGACTTTTGTCTTGGATTCAACATTGTATTTTCTTCTTTCATAGTATGTAATAAAAGACTCTGCGTAGTCTTATGTGGACAATGTAATAATCGAAATTCTCAGTTATGAAGTATTTACTTTTCCTTTTCTATATAGACTGTGTATAAATGATGATGATGGAATAAGAGTTACTTTCCAGTTATTTCATTTCCACTGTCATGTGTCATATATTTGTGTATGTTTTAGCTTAATTGTACAATTGTTGGGTAAATGTCCCTCTGTAGCGACGTTCATTATACTGATGTGGGTTGGTGTAACCGTACCAATATAAGGAGGGTCGCTACAGACTTGTGAGGCTCACCCCTACTCCTTTCAAGTGAGGGAGAGCAGGAGGCTTCTCATCCTTCGTCTAGTTCTGAACCGCATTGTAGCAGAGCAAGATCTGCACCTCCAGCAGTGTAATCTACTTTCTTTGTACACATCGGGGTATGCCCCAGGTTGTTATTGTAGTTGTGTCTGGTTATAGTTGAGAAATGGCTATGTATATTTCATATAAATATTTGTAAGATGACAATCTTATATATATTTGAGCAGTTTCCTTTATATTTCTACGGACTTGTGAATGGTATCCCTTGCTAGGCTTCGGCTCATTCGCGGGAAGTGGTGTCAGATCAGGCACGTTATTAGGTTAATATGGCTGAATGACGAGGACCGCTACAGTTGGTATCAGAGCACGGTCCGTGTGAATATAAAGGAATCAGAAATCTGCATAGCCTATTCTCTACTTTAGCCCACTGCTGGTAGTGACCCTAGTTTTTGTGTTGATTAGTTGTATATGTGTGGTTGGAATATTGTTTGTGCAGGATCAGAAATGGCAGATAGAAGGGATTGGGGAGGTGGTGGAGATGAGTCGGGAGAGGAGTCTACGCAGTGGATGATAGAGAGAATATGGGAAAGTCTTACAGATATTCGGACAAGGTTGGACCAGTACGCACCAGTACAGCCAGTAGCCGCAGTACCACCAGTTGTAGAGGAGGCAGTGCCAGTAGCACCAGTTCCACCATTAGGAGTAGAGGTACCTCCTGTAGTACCCATACTCCCAGCAGTACTAGCATGGTTAGTCAGTGGAAAGGAGCCTACAACACTTGTGGAGAGATTTCTGAGGTTGCAGCCCCCTACGTTCTCAGGAGGCCCTAACCCTGACACAGCAGAGCACTGGGTGCATGAGATAGAGAGAGTGTTTGTGATGATGAGGTGTTCGCAGACAGATAAGGTGATTCTTGCCACCTACCAATTGCGAGGCTTTGCACAGGAATGGTGGAGATTGAAGATGCAGTCGGTGTTTGCAGGGAGGCCAGAGGATACCATTACTTGGCATGAGTTTTTGACGGCCTTCAACGACACTTTCTTTCCAATTCAAATACATCAGGCGAAGAGAGAGCAGTTTCGGACTTTAAACAGGGGAATTTGTCGGTGTTAGAATATCAAATGAGGTTTATGGCATTGAGTAGATATGCTCCATATGTGGTGACTGATAATACTATGATGGTGGAGTACTTCATTAGAGGCTTGCGAGCCGAGTTGCAGGATGCAGTGATTCCCCTGATGTGCAGGACGGTGGAGGAGGCGGTGCAAAGAGCAGCGATACTAGAGAGGATTGTTCGGGCTAGACAGGGATAGTCACAGGTAGGCGGTTTAGGCAGTTTCTGGCTTCCACATCAGTCTACTGGCATCAGCAAGGGTAAGGCACCCTCAGGAGCTTCATCATCGTCTGGATTTGCAAAGTGGGGTAATAAGCTGAAGAAGATTTTCAGAGGAGGAGGTCGAGGTGGATGCAGACAACAGGGTTTCCAACAGGGTTTTCAGCAGGGCCGAGGTTATAGGCCAGCTCCGGAGGAGTCGCAGCAGAGCACAGTAGGGCAGCCCACAACTTTTCCAAGTTTCAGGTGTTGCACCTGTGGTCAGCCAGGGCATTTAGCCAGAAATTGTCAGCAGTAGCAGTAGCCATATCAGCATCCAGCAGAGCAAGGCAGAGGTACACCGTACCAGAGAGGAGGATGGGGTCGAGTAATGGCAATCACCAGAGCTCAGGTGGAGGCATCCAATCTCACTGAAGGTATATTACCGCTCTTTGACTTTTCTGCTAGAGTGTTGATTGATCTGGGTGCTTCCCATTCATTTATTTCCGAAGATTTTATGGATAGCATGGTACATCCCCTAGAAGAGAGGCAGTGTGAGGTGGTAGTAGAGGTTCCCTCAGGTGGTTACGTGCTCACTTTTTGTTTCCTAGATGAGGTTCCGATAATGATTCATGGGAATTGGTTACCAACTAGATTGTATGCATTATCGCTGATGGATTATGATGTGATATTGGGGATGGATTGGTTGGAAGCCTATGGGGCGTTGGTTGATTGTAGAAAGAAGAGGGTCAGGTTTTGTAGGCTTGGTGAAGCAGTGTTTGAATTTCAAGGTATGTCTTTTTACACTCCTAAGCTTATTATTTCTGCACTTAGGGCTAGGAGATTGATTAATGCGGGATGTGTAGCGTACCTTGCCTCAGTTAGTTTAGTTGAGTCTGGTAAGATTGTAGATTAAGTACCAGTGGTTAGAGAATTTACAGACGTGTTCCCAGAAGATTTGCCAGGGTTGGCTCCACATAGAGAGGTAGACTTCACAGTTGAGTTGCAACCAGGCAGCATGCCGATCTCAAAGGCACTATACAGAATGGCACCAGCAGAACTGAAAGAATTGAAGAAGCAGTTGCAGGAACTGTTATAAAAAGGTTTCATCAGACCCAATCATTCACCATGGGGAGCGCCAGTACTATTTGTCAAAAAGAAAGATGGTAGTCTGAGAATGTGCATTGATTACAGGCAGCTGAACAAGGTTACAATTAAGAATAAGTATCCACTTCCCAAAATAGATGATTTGTTTCATCAGCTCCAATCAGCCAAGGTCTTTTCCAAGATAGATTTGAGGTCAGGGTACCATCAGTTGCGGATCAAAGAGGAAGATATTGACAAGACAACTTTTAGGACCAGATATGGGCATTACGAGTTTGTGGTGATGCCGTTTGGCTTGACAAATGCGCTAGCAGCCTTTATGAATTTGATGAATAGAATATTTCACCGTATCTAGATCAGTTTATTATGGTCTTCATTGATGACATCTTGGTATACTCAGCGTCAGAGAAGGAGCATGCAGCACACTTAAAGATTACTTTGCAGACATTAAGAGATCACCAGTTATATGGCAAGTTTAGAAAATGCGAGTTCTGGTTGAAAGAAATTCAGTTTCTGGGTCATGTTATCTCAGCAGAAGGCGTTGCAGTTGATCCAGCTAAGGTTGAGGCGGTAATGAAATGGGAAGAACCGAAGACAGTGTCAGAGATTAGAAGCTTTTTGGGTCTTGTAGGATATTATAGATGATTCATTCAAGATTTTTCAAAGATAGCAGCTCCCGTGACAAGGTTGACAAGGAAAGGGGTACATTTTGTATGGTCTTCAGATTGCAGGCGTAGTTTTGTAGAGTTGAAGAAGAGGCTTACCACAGCACCGATACTGGAGATTCCGTCAGGCAGTGGCGGATTTGTTCTGTACACAGATGCATCAAGGAGAGGTTTGGGAGCAGTGTTAATGCAGCATGGCAAGGTGGTAGCTTATGCCTCCAGGCAGTTAAAGAAGCATGAAGAAAATTATCCAACATATGATTTAGAGTTAGCAGCAGTTGTTTTTGCATTAAAGATTTGGCGGCACTATTTATATGGTGAAAGGTTCGAGATATTCACTGATCATAAGAGTTTAAAGTACATCATTTCCCAGAAAGATATGAATTTGAGGCAGCGTCGGTGGATGGAGTATTTGAAAGATTACGACTTCAGTTTGGCATACCATCTAGGTAAAGCTAATGTGGTGGCAGATGCACTGAGCAGAAAGGCAGTTATGAATCAACTTATGATCAGAGAATGGAAATTGTATGAAAATATGGCAGAAAATTCATTATATGTGCCTAATAGTTAGCGACGAGCAATATTAGCAAGCAGTGCAGTGGAACCTTCCCTATACTAGCAAATAGTGGAAGCGCAGAGGACAGATGACAATTTAGTTGATATTGTAAGAATGGAAGAAGTGACTCTTGGTAATGACAGTGTGGTCAGACTCAAGGGTCGGTTATATGTGCTAGTAGATGCTGAGATCAGGCAGAAAGTGTTGGAGGAGGCTCACAGGTCGAGATACACCATTCATCCAGGCAGTACCAAGATGTATCAAGATATGAAGAAGCACTTCTGGTGGCCCAATATGAAGAAAGAAATTGCAGAATTCATAGCAAGGTGTGCAGTTTATCAGCAGGTAAAGGTAGAGCACCAGAGGCCAGGAGGACTGTTACAGCTGTTACCCATTCCACAGTGGAAATGGGACGATATTGCTATGGATTTTGTAGTTGGTTTTCCCAGGTCTACAGCAGGTCATAATGGTATTTGGGTTTTTGTAGACAAACTTACCAAGGTTTACAGATTATTGCCAGTAAGTATGTCATGGTCAGTGGATAGATTAGCCAAATTATATGTGGAAAGAATAGTACCTTTGCATGGAATTCCAGTCACCATCGTCTCAGAGCGAGATCCCAGGTTCACTTCAGGCTTTTGGAGGAGTTTGCAGAGAGTGGTTGGCACAGAATTGAGGTACAGTTCGGCTTATCATCCCCAGATAGATGGGCAGACAGAAAGAACAATCCAAACAATAGAAGATATGTTGAGAGCTTGCTCCTTAGTTTGGGGAGGTGTATGGGAGCGCCACTTGGGTATGGTAGAGTTTGTTTATAATAACAGTCATCATGCAAGTATCAGAATGGCACCTTATGAAGCATTATATGGCAGACCATGCAGGACACCATTAAGTTGGCATGAAGTTGGTGAGAGACAGGTTATGGGTCCATAATTGATCCAGCAATGTGCAGAGACAGTAAAATTTATCAAGGAAAAGCTTCAAATAGCGCAGAGTCACCGGAAGAGTTACGCAGATACCAAACGTAGGCCTTTGCAATTTGAAGTCGGAGATTATGTCTTTTTGAAGGTTTCTCCTACCAAGGGTGTGCTTAGGTTCAGCAAAAGAGGCAAATTGAGCCCGAGATATGTTGGCCCATTCCAGATAAAAGAAAAAATTGGTGAGACAACTTACATATTGGATTTTCCAGTAGATTTTACAGATGCACATGACGTGTTTCACGTCTCAATACTCAGAAAGTACATTAAAGATCCTACCTAGGTGGTTAGTTATCAAGGAAATGATTTGATGCCAGACATGACTATGCCAGAATATCCAGTGCAAATCACAGGTCGCAGAACTGAGAAGCTCAGAAATAAAGAAATTGAATTAGTGAAAGTCAAATGGGAAAATAGGCAGGGCAGAGAAGATACATGGGAACTAGCAGATGAAATGTTGAAAGCGTATCCATACTTGTTTGAGTAAGCCTTTAATTCTTTTAGGTGATAGTGCCCTGCGTGCTTAATTGAAAGTTTTTGGTGTTGTCTTTCCGTCTTAAATTTCGAGGATGAAATTTCTTTTAGGTGATAGTAATGTAGCGTATTGACCGTTCGGATCATGACATTGTGCTTGAGGAGGCCAGTGTGTGGCCAATGACGTGTGCAACAGGTGTTTCCTCAGGTTGTGAGGCTTCGTGGGCCGGCAGTTTGGGCCCAAAGCCTTCACTGGTTCACTGTCTGTGAACGCGACAGTGAGGTGCATCGCATTCTGAATGCGACGGCCTTGGGTGTCGCATTCTTGTAACCACTGTTTGGCGGTCGTCGTCTGCATGCACGCCGCATGTCGCGCACTGGGTGACTTGCTGACGTCGACCTTGGGAAGGTGACGACCTCCTACATCGCGATCAGGTCGCGACAGTAGGGTACATCGCGTTCCCAACCGTGAAGTGTTTTTAAACTGGTTTGGCCGAACAGAGCTCCTGCGAGCTCTGCTTGGCCAGGGAGGAGGTTTTGCGCATGGATTGGGGCGATTCAAGATTCTGGAAGTGTTTTTTGGCGTGCTCTCGCCGCTAGGACATCGCACGGAGCGGGGGAAACACCGAGTGGTTCTTGTTCTTTATGTTCTTCGAGGAGGTAGGGAGATTCTACCTCGTTTTGCTGCGTGGATTGCGTATGTGGCATGTTCAATGTGTTATTCATGTTATAAACAGTAGATACCATGTTAGGGCATTGAGAAGAGCATGAAAAATGGATTTAAACATCGGTTTACAGGGTTTGTGGGGGAGATCCGGTGAAGGGTTCCCGAATTAGGGTTTTGCCTGTGAAGGCGACGGACCAGGTTGTCGCGTTCAGAACGCGACAGCCCGACCTATCGCGTTCTGCTTCTGAACGCGGCCTATCGGGGCGTCGCGTTCAGAAGGCGACATTGGACCCTGTCCCGTTAACAGGTCCGAGGGGCTTTATGTGTGTGCATGTTGGCATGGTTATCCAATTATCGTGGTTTGTTGTGCATGGAAAAGGTAAGCGGTGCATTGGCACCTATAGCGCTCGAGGAGCGTGTTGTTTATAAGGTTAGCGTGGTGTTCACGTGGTTTATGCGATGTGCACGTGGTTTGTGTGTGTATGTCGAGTAGTACAACGCCTATCGTGGTTACCTCTTTAGTTGGGAGTCCCAAGTTTTGTGTGAGCCAGACACGTGAGTGCTCAAGGCTTGTCCCGATACTTGTGTACCGTCGAGGTCTGTGTCGTCTTTTTGGACACCCTCACTTTTGTGTAGAGTTGTACGTCCGGCTGAGGGAAAAACGACAGTGGGACAACGACTTGTGAGAGTTTGTATTTTGTCGCTTGTAGCGCGCTCGTGGTTAGGGGTTACAGACACCAGTAGACGTACTGGGCCCCAACTAGTCCTGTTTTCCAGTGTCTCACTTTAGAGAGCTCGGGCCGAAGTCCCTAAAGATGCCCGGCATGGGCCTGCGGCAATGTGGTCCGCAGGAGTGGTGTTGGTTGGACTACACAGTTCCTTGGTTTGTTCTAGTGGAGCGGCAACTGGACCTGTTGTCTGTGGCTGCAAGACTAAGAAGTAGTCCTGTATGGTTTGTCTGAGACAGTAGTTGGTGTCGCGAACTAGTTTTCGTGCCTCGAGTGTGGCGTTTTCCTACTTTAGTGCGTACACCTGGTTGTGATTTGTTGTTTATTTACTAAAGCTACTTTTGTTAATAGCATGTAGTAAGTAGAGTTTACAACTTTAATATCCTGCTTAGATAGCTCTATAAATTACTAGCGTAACTTCCTGCTGTTGTTACTTGTGAGTTTGGCTTGCTTGGTTTCTAGGGGAGTTTCCCTACTGAGCCAGTGACTTGTGAGGCTCACCCCTACTCCTTTCAGGTGAGGGAGAGCAAGAGGCTTCTCATCCTTCGTCTAGTTCTGAGCCACACCGTAGCGGAGCAGGGTCTGCACCTCCAGTAGTGTAATCTACTTTCTTTGTACACCTCGGGGTATGCCCCAGATTGTTGTTGTAGTTGTGTCTAGTTATAGTTGAGAAATAGCTATGTATATTTCATATAAATATTTGTGAGATGACAATCTTATATATATTTGAGCAGTTTCCTTTATATTTCTACGGACTTGTGAATGGTATCCCTTGTGAGGCTTCGGCTCATTCGCGGGAAGCGGAGTCGGATCAGGCACGTTATTAGGTTAACAAGGCTGAACGACGAGGACCGCTACAGACGTCGTCGGGGATGACTGCTACAGGGGCTGTCGAACAACTTGCGGCCTCCCCCTGAGCCGCTGCTGTCTGTTGGTTCTGCTTCATCCGAGCCAGCATTTCATGCAGGCTTGCTATCATCTACTCGACCTGGTCGAGACGGGAGGACGTTGTCGAATCCTGCTCTCCCGTGCCGGAACCTCCTCCTTCGACCTCCTCAACAGTGTTGGCGGGGACAATCTCATCACATGACAAATGAGCCACCATCTTTCCCTTGGGTGCCATAGAAGCTTTTTGTAAGATTTCCCACAGACGGTGCCAAATATTGCTGATAGAGCAACGAAGTTGGCTCAAGTCGAGTAGACCCGAGAGAAGACGACACGGTGACGATGGACGTTGCTGAGCTCCCGACCTGCATGGCCACCGAGGCTCCTCGGTGGGTAAACACTCCAACGATCAAGTCATCTCTGGAGCTAGAAGACAAGAGTTTTGTGTCTCAGAGATTGCATACCTTTGGATGAAGGAATTTCATCTATTTTTATAGAGGTTACTTGGAAGAGGTTTCCGCCGAGTGATCCTGGAAATCCTGCTAAAGACGTGCCATTGATTGCTGCGGATCGGGGTAAAATGTAGCAGACCAACTAGACTGACCCCGACTACAAACGGCATGCTAGCTCGCGCTAACCGTGCCCCCGCGGAGAGCATGATTTTTGGATCTTTCCCCTTGTGAACGGTTCCCCCAGCTGTTATATGGGTCACCTTTTTTAGAAAGTTTTTACGAATATGCTACAGGTACAGTGGAGGTCGGCATGGAGATCCCTTTATTTGGACTTGAGGACGAGTAGCTCGAGTTAACGCGTGATGCCACCCTCGCCTTCCCCGAGCCGTGCTGGGCCCAATTTGACCTGATCGTCGGCCTTGAGTCCACCCGGCAGACGAGGTGTGATAGCCGAGCAGCCGAAGTGCTACCTGTATCAGGTACAAAGAATAACATGTTGCTGGTTCTCTAGGATTAAGAGCTTGATTCATATGTCATGGAAGAAAGCAAATGGATCTTCCCCAAAGTTGCGGTCTGGGTTGCCTCTGAGTCAGCCAACCTTCTCATAGAAAGAACGATATTTTTTTTTTTTTTAAAAGCACTGTTTGTGCTGAACGTGCCGGGGAATAAAAAAAAAGTAAAAAAGCACTGTTTGTGCCAACTGTATCAAGGACCAAAAGTCGCAAGCACAGTACGAGTCGGTGTGCCGCACCGCCAACCATGGTCTTCCCAGACGGACGTCACGGACCCTCACCTTGCCAAATTATCATTTTTATGGTTTGTATGAATCAGAGACAAGCTTTTTGTGGAATGGTCTATATTTTTCTTCCATAAGAGAGAAATAAAAAATGACAAATCAGAGGCCAAGTGTGGCCATGCCAATGTAACTTACTGCATCCTGGATGGGTTTGCAGGCTCACGGATGGCCTTGGGGAAACAGCCAAATCAGCAAACATAGAATGCCGTGGGGACTTGTAGGCATGGATCTAGATGATGAACTCCCTGGCACATCAAATGCCATATTCAGCATTATTGACAGGGGACCATGCACAGAACTCTTGAAGATTTTCCATCTTTTTCCTTGTTTTTATTCCGCATATGGGTCGGCTCCACTGAAAGGAAGTGGGGACCCGATGTCACCCTTTCCCTACTGTGTACATCCTGCAGTTTTGTTTGCAGTGTCAAAGGGCTGATACTGGAGGGAAGGGGGGGCGCAAAAAAGGTCTCTTTACCTGTAGTTTTCTCGAGGAGTTTCTAACACTCTGTTCTGTTAGCATCTTCTCCTTAGGTATGATATGAACCAGCAACCACAGCCCGTAATGTCCAAACGTGGACCACATCACGCCGCTCTGATATAGCGTGAGCTAGAGGCTCCTTCCTGTTCACATTTCTGCAACCCCTGGTGCATCCTGCTCGGTTTCACGACAGAGACAGAGGTTAGGTATCTACTAGCAGAAAATTGTGATGATCATAGTTATGTAAGTACATGCATGTATAAAACCCACCCAACTTTGTCATTTTCTCCACTCTTCCCTTCCCATTCTCGTCGAGTTGGCTGGCCCATGCCTTGGTCATTGTAACAAGCCAGCGTAGTGGAGGACTGGAGCTGAGGGTGTCAGGGCACAATCACCACCAGCCGACCAACCCATCTGGCCATTCATGTCATGGCTCCAAGCTTGACCTCAGATTGTTTAGCTATCTAACGTGATCTCCAGTGGATCATGAATTGAGCGGCGAGATTTATTACCAATCCTCTGAAAGAAGGAAGAATGACTCCAGCCTGAAGCTCCACTTGCCATTTTCTCTCTTCCCTGCCAGTCATCATCAATCAGCTGACCCCACCCCCCTTCGCTGCTGCAACAAGCCACCACAGTGGAAAGCTGCAGCAGCTAAGGGTGCCAAGGGAACATCTGCCCCCCCCCCCCCACCTGCCCTGCCATTGATGTTGCCCAACAACCAAGGCTCCAAGCTCGACTTCAGCTGTTTAACTAAAAGAAACAAACATCAATTGCTCATGAGCAGCTACAGAGGCGGTTTGCATTCTCATAATTTCCTAGGAAATGAAAAATCCCGTGAAGTCCTTCCTGGAGATGTGAAAATTCGAAGAAAGAATAAAACTGCGTTTGCAGTTTTTGTAGGAAAATCCATGTACATAAAACCATGCATTTGCATAAGGAGATGAGAAAGAACCCACATGCGGGAAACATTTCCCAGGGGAGCAGTTTGGAAATAACTCCCCAGGAAATAAAGACTATTCCCAGAATTTGGGGAACAAAAACTCAACAACTATTTTCACATGTTTTACACAACATGTCAAAATCAGATAGGAAAACAAAACTGAGAGGAAATGTGGAAAATGCAAACCCCCTAAATTTATTGCAAACTGGAGACAGCTCAACCAAGATAAGTGGGGTGGGTGGGAGGTGCTTACGGTATATAAGGTCTTTATAGCGTTTTCTTTTTTTTTTTCTGTACGACTTGCATCTAGTAAGGCTTTACTTCAGGACAGTCTTAGGATATTGACTTTGCAATTAGTTGGCTGATATCTTCCCACCATGTTGTTTCACTTCGGAGACTATAGACAGCATAGAGGGTCTAAGCAAATAGAACACTTAATATAATATGTACATGAATACAGAGATACGCAAAACCCTTTTTCCGCATGAACACAATGTCCCACATTTTATTACTTGTGTAGATTATTCAATTCTATCTATGCCATGGCGAAGCAACCATTAATAACTGATGCCCAGTCCTTCCACTCCTTAAGATGACCCATAATACAGAGATAAGCAATTATTTTTGCCCTTTGTTCATGGAAAAGCATCATCCACCATAGATTAGACTCAAACTAACCTACTGTCTTACCTCTTCCTGATATGCATGACAGTATGTACATTGTACATAACCTACTAAGAAAAAGAAGAAAGTTCCTCTATGAAACACCAGCTGGTGATAAAATTTCCAAAATGGAAGATTACAGTATGAAAGAATATAGAAACCCAACCAAGATGAGCGAGTTCAGAAAGGTTTCAAATCTTACTCCTAAACCTAACCAGCTTTGCAAGTGTTTCCTGAGCAGCCAATGTTTGTGCATGGTTGTGTCCAAGCATCACAGTCCTAATGCTGATGCAAGTCCTGCACAGCTCTTCCCCACTGTCAAAATGCCCTCCTCTTAGCAGTAACTTGGCTCTGGTCTCAAGCAAAGTGGCCTTCAACAGTGTAACATCTTGCCATACATACTCATCCACCCTCTGGCTGGACTGGAGCTTATTCTTCCAACAAAAGGATCCATGTCGCCAATCTTGTATCTGGGAAACAAATGATTTTTCTACTTCCTCAAGCACATTGGTACACACCTTCAAAAGTTCCAATGCCGAGCTGCATCTTGAAAAGGTAGTGAACGACCGTATTGCTAGAGGAAGTGCTATTCTCTTGATGAAGTTCACCATCTCCACAGCTTTTAGTTGAACAAGTGGTGGCTCAGATTTGAAACCAAAGACAAGAAAAGTAGAAGCCCATAGGTGGTCGGAGTTCACTACTGGGTTCCCAATTTTCCTCATTCCATGAACTGCTGCCTTGGCTGATGGCAAACCACCTCTTCTTCTGGTGAAAAACTGGGTGATTGGATGCAATTGGATCCAACAACCCAGCTGCCTGTTGGCCCTTTTTGCTAAGCCAAGTTTTACTAACATGAGAGCTGACTCCACTTCAATTCTTCGAGCTTGGGATGCCAAACAGCAACCAGAGCAGCAACAGAGAGCCATCCCAAGACATCTTCTCCACTGATGCAGCTTATTCCTTTTTGAAGGTATTTTGCTGGCAGCAGCAGCCAAAAGAGTTGCAGAAATAGGTGCTGGAGCAAACCATGCACCTGCAATGATCATTCTTGATGCAAGACTTCTCGTTCCTGCTGTTTGGTCCAAAACAGCAAAGGAAAAGACTAAAACCTTCATCAAGAACGAACTGTTCCTGAAGAATGCATCTTCGTTAGAGCTCAAAGAGAACGAGTTGTCACTAAGCTGAATCCTTTCAATGGATTCAAACAGTTCAGCTGGTGAAATCATGAGCTCAGTAAGCAGTGACCCAATTACTGATAACCCAAAGCTCAATCTACCCAATCTCTCATCAAATTTTCTAAGCACCTCCAGCTCCCCTGCTGAATACTCTTTCTTCCTCTTTCCCTTCATCAAACACAATGAGTCAGCAACTGATAATGGCTGGAGTTGAATTGGTTCAAAGCTCATCACCTTTTGGAGCCTCGTTGTCACTATCACATGGGTAGCTCCAGTGTTTCTTGGGATCAAATCATGTAAGTCCTTGCCTTCCCACCATTCCTTCTCTGTCTCAAGGTTATCAATCACAAGCAAGTAAGGTATATCCCGGAAGAGTTCCCTCTTCACCCTTTGAAATGCTTCGAACTCTTGCTCCTCAAAGCTTCTAATCCTGCCACGCTCCTTTTCTGTTTCTGCACTCACATCCAATTTCAAATTCAATGACAGATTCAATAAATTTTGCCTGAAATACTTTGCCTCTCCACCCACCCATAAGACCATCTTGTACCTCTGAGAATATCTGTAAGCAAATTCAAGCGCAACTTCAGTCTTTCCAATGCCTGAAGGACCATTGATGCAGATGACATTGGCATTGCCATAACCCTTATTGCTGCCACATTTGGATCTTTTGTGCTTTGACCTCTGCTTCTGCAGGATTCTTCCTTTATTTGAGAGTTCAATAGGTGGTTCAATCCAGGCTTCTAGTGTAGGTTCCTTGCATTTCCTCATCTCCAAGCTAATGAATCTCCCATTGGTTCTAATGGTATCACTTTCTTCATCAGCAAAACCATCGGAAAACCCACTTGAACTTCCATTGATCATCACTGGCTTTGAGCAATCAATTTCGTGTGCATCATTGCATCCGAAGAATGCTGCCTCAATATCAGCCACTTCCTTCTCTCTCCCCACAAAGCATCTATTTCGGAGAAATGGAAGCTCCTCCAGAACCTCAGCCTCCTCTGCAACACTCTTCCTGCAAAGCTTTGATTTTAATATTGTCACTGACCTTGAGATGCAGCCCCTCCAGTTACTCTCATTTGCTTCAAGCTTAAATTCATTACACCTGCCCAGGCCATCGAAGGCTTCCCTCCATTCCTTGTCTTCTGTGTTTCCATCAAGAAGCCTGGTGATCTCACAAGGCTCAGTATCAAACCAGAGAGGTATCAGATTCTTCTTCTGAGCAAAGAACCTGATTTCCTCAATGCTGAATGGATTGAGAAAGCTAGAAGTAGTCACAACAATGACACCGAAGGCAGCAGAACAGATGATGCGGTCAGCAATCTCATGACTCTGAGTGTCTGAATACTTTGCTCGATCAGCGACAAATGAAGCCATCCCTTGAATCTCGAGCTCCGACTTCAGCCACTTACAGAACCGTGTAAGGTTTTGATTCTGTCCATGGTACCCTATGTAAACGTCACAACTGCGGAGCTTCGCATTGGATGAAGGGGAGATGGAACCTTTTGTAAAGGAGACTCTGGGTATTGGGAAGGAGAAGGAAATCCGTGGCTGTGCTGCATCTGAGAATTTGGGTTTCTGATCAGTGGGCTCACCTGGGTAGTCAAATCTTTCGGATGGAGGGGTGTGGGAAGTGCTGGGATCATCAGAATGGGAGCCGGAGTAGGAGGTAGGTGATGGAAGTGTTGTGGTCGTTGTTGAAGCTACGTTGTTGTTGCAAATGCCATTGCTGTTGTTGTTGATGGTGGTGATATTAGCAGGTTCTGGTATCAATGCCCTCGGAGATATGTAGGGCGACTGCAACGCCGAGACAAATGCCGAGGAGGGTGGCGAGATGAGTGAAGGGGAGTTTAGGTGGGGAGAGATAGAAATGGAAGGAGAGATGGTCACAGATTTCTCTCCTGGGTCGCCATAAGGCCCACAGGTTTTGATGGTGAGAGGCTTAGCATTCAAATCAGCTGGCTCGGGGATGACGATGGCAATGGGGACCTCATCAGGAGCTTCAGATGGTGCTGATGCTTCCATAGAGATGCATAGATTTCCCTCAATGGGAGAAGTATGTTGGTTTGCGGCAAGAGGGCAAGCCATAAGAACTACTACTCCCTGTGCACTTCAAAAATCTCAGATAAGAAGATGTAGAAAGGGAAGTGCATCTTTGATTCCCCCTCTATCTGGTGAAAGGCATGGTGTTGTGGATGTGAACATGGAGAAAGGAAGAAAAGAGACTGCCAGAAAGGACTCACAGGGTATAATCCTCTGGGAAGTCATCACCTTTGGGTGCAGCTGCTCATGTCAATCGCAGAGCTTTGTTCCCCTCCTGCTTATGAACCTCAGATCAAGAAACCTGGGACAGCATTCAAAGAGGGGGGAGATGGTGTAGGGAGAGGAAATAATGCAAAGATCACAACTTTTTTTTTTTCTTCCAGTCTACTGAAACAATGGAGGAGCCCCAGATGCAAAAAAACTACCAGGGGAACAAGATGTCTGGTGCGAGAGAGGGGGAACATATCAAAAGAGGTTGCAAGAGAGCAAAGGTGGGTATCAGGTTCCTACAAAAGAGGGGGCTCATGAAAAGGAGGAGGACCATGGCTCAAGAACTCAACACACTTCCCAAAGGGCGGATCAAATCAAGAAGAACCCGTCACAGGTGAACCCCCAAAAAGCTGCTGCCCAAGTCTGAAAGAAAGAAGCATGCATTCCCCCAGCTCGGCCATGCTAAAAGGAGGAAGAGAAAAAGGCCCTCTCGTTCCCCCCCCTCTCTCTCTCTCTCTCTCTCTCTCTCTCTCTCTCTTACAAGTAACCTTACACCCAATGGAGGAGGAGAAGGGGGAGAGGCCCTGGCTGGCTACCCACCAAAACCAAAGAGCTGCAAATCTCGAGAGGAAGGGAATCTAAATGCATGGGGTGGGGGCTTGATCTGTATGTATTACACAATAAAATATGCTAAACAGCGCTTTTAAAAACTGCTCCCTTTCTTGGAGAGAGGGGGATTTACAGACTTTTTACGGGGGAAGGGGAAGGGCGGGGTTGAATGGGCGTTTGAATAGGTGACGCCACTCCCATCTGTCTCTGTTTTTGTTGTTATCTGCCCGGATTCCTCCTTATTTTACTTCTTCCCAGGCCAGGTTCTCGCGGAGAACGAAGACTGGAGGGAGAAAAATGAGGGCTTGCCGAGGGAGGGGTCAGGGTGTGGGAA
This sequence comes from Colocasia esculenta, assembly GCA_014218235.1. Taxonomy (NCBI): domain Eukaryota; kingdom Viridiplantae; phylum Streptophyta; class Magnoliopsida; order Alismatales; family Araceae; genus Colocasia; species Colocasia esculenta. The sequence goes on from CM024760.1 coordinate 77,862,378, forward strand.
GAGAGAGAAGCCACCAGCCATAGCCTCAGCTAGGAGGAGGAAAGGGAGCTTTCAAAAGACCCAGAACGAAACAAGCCAAAAGTGCCAGGGACTTGCCGGGGTTTCCCCCTTGCCTCTGTGTTTGTACTGACCTGACAGGGGAGCGGACCTTGCGCTAGAATTTGGACCAAAGACCAGTCTTTTGCAAACTTCTGCAGCATCGAAGCAGAGATGGAGGTGTACATGTGTGTGTGTGTGTGCGAGAGGAAGGAAGGGAGGGAAGGAGAGAGGAGGGACCCTCGCCATTCAAATTTGCAGGCAGCACGTCTCCCTCACCCATCATCATCCATCCCTCCTTTTGGTGCCCCTGCTGACACATATCAGTGATATCACCATGGGAAGCCTAGCTCAGCCGGCCGTTCTTGGGTGCCATTAACACTGGCAAACCCCATATGAGCATGCGAACGTGGCATCCTTCTTCCTACTGAAATTTTCCTCAAGTAATTATAAAAAGAAAACTAGTACAATGCCAAAAAAATATCCCTCGAAGAAAGAGCATGTCTCTACTTCCCCTGTGATGAAGAACAGATTGACAAAAAAGGTGTCATTTTTGCTGCTATTTTTATTTACCATATCTGTTGAGCTGATCCGATCTCAGAATTCGACGTTCGAACTAGATTGAGCAGTGACGTAAGTTTTCCTGAGTTGAGAAAAAAAAAGGTCAGACTTAAATTGTTTGATTTGTTTTACATTGGAACCATAAAAGAATAACATAGTAAACTGAGAGTGATAAAAAGAACAGTACCATAACTAATACAACTGCTTTTAATATTTTCTTTTAAATGCTTGCTCTACTAATTTAATTGACAATGCTCTAGTCCTTTATTGACAAGATGGAAACAAACTGTTAACAATTCAAACACTGTTATACGAGTCGGAGACATCCATTAGTTACCGATGCAGAAATCAAACAGGCACCCCTATCATACATAGTAGGTGTTTAATTTTTTAGTGCAATGCAAAGGATTCTTCCTATTAGTCTGTCCTCAAAGACCCTGTTTTGACCGCCGGATCTTGGCATCTGGGTCTTTCTCGTTTTACCTAACAATGGAGGAGTAATTGCAAGCGTCACTGTGCATCTCGATCTGATGAAATAGAAGAGGGAAATTAATTGGGTGATGTGCGAGAGAGAGAGAGAGAGAGGAGGATCACTGCACTGGACGGTAACATAATGTGCCTTCTCTCACCATGGCTACCAATTTAAGCCAGTTTGAGAGGAACGACTAGGCTGGCCAATGTTGGAAGCCCTTCACGAGGAGTGATGGAGAGGGAGGAGGGCGCAGCCTTCCAAGCACAGCCAGGAGAGGCAAAACCAAACGAGAACCGCTTTGTGCACGGCTGGCCGTGCAAATAATTTGCACGGCCGCCGCGCCATCCGGCGCCCACATGGACGTGGGCGCACCCACATGCGGGGGTGGGCGCGTGCCCGGGGCGCGGGATGGCGCGGCCGGCCGTGCAAATGGCATTTCCCAAACCAAACACTTTTGAGCACGGACAAAGGGCGTGCTGTTGCATATAATCACAGCAGATGTGACGCAACTCAGACCCCAAGTGTTTACATTTGTCGGATGTTTGTGCAGCTCTTCTTCCGAGGTGGTTTTGCTTTAGGAAATGTGGTACAGTGCCACAAGTTTTTAACTTGAGTTCAGTTCTAGGTATCGACAGTGGTGTGTGGCTGTTACTTGACATGGGCATCTAGTGTAAAGGGGGTGGGTGTCTTAAAAAGGTTGGCGAACTTGTTGGAAAATGGAGTTGTTATATGGATAGTTGTGGAGACATGGCCGCTTCAGTAGAACAAAACTCGATGGTAAATGAAGGTTTACATGGTACCTTTTATAATATTTAACTCATGGGTTATTAGAACACTCGAGATTTGATTGGATTTTAAGTCTTTTTTATTGAAGAAAACTTGTGAATATCTTGACCCAAGAAAATAAAAGTATGGAGACCAGTTACATGAAGATATGAACACTTCACTACGAGATAATCAGAGGGGGTGCAGCTTGATCTCCAAGTGATCAATTGGTGTTTCATTACTTCAAAGCAATTCTGATCTTTCAAGATGAGTGTTTTATCACAGGGATTGAACCGTGGACCAAACCCACTCTAATCGTGAGGCAACTTTTTGGGCATCACATGACATTTAAGCAAAACACAGAAGAAATGAGAAAGTTAATTTTATGAAAAAAAAAGATACATAAATAAAACAAGGAAATTAGCGAACATGTATGAGAGAGAACAAGTTGATGGACATGAACATTTTCCCCCACACACATATAGCTCACTTTTTTTAGGAGAATCTGAATTGATCCCATATTTTCATTTTCTCTCTCATACTTGTCATTTGTTCTCCAAACTAAGTTATTGCCTTATTGTAGAAAGACATTTCTTTTGTTTGTTTGTTTCTCACTTCCAACTCTAAGGAGCACAACTGACAATTTTTTTAGTTTGATCTTTTGAGCTCCTAAGATGGCAGCCATTGACTAAAATCCAGTGGATGCCCTTTAGCTTGAGGCTTGAGGGATGGGGGTTTGATCTTCTGCTTAATGACCCACAAAATCTAATTAGCAACTCATATGCTCTTGAGGAGCTTTTGGGTCAAATATTCTTTTGGGTGGGGCACTACTCCTGATAAACTTCAGCTAATGCATCCTCAACCTAAATAAAAAAGAACAATAACACTATAGTTGGGGAAATAATCAAATCTCTTGATTGCTGCAAGCCACCCACAAGTTAATGGCTTTTACAGCAAGTGGGGTCCCCCTACAGAGGGAAATGACTCAACATGTTGATAAGAACAGAATGGCAGCAGCTGGCTCAGCTCCCATCATAACTTTTTCTTGATACAGATCAGTTTTTCTAAACCCCTCATATAATAAACGCCAACCAACTCATCACACACTTAAAGTAAGGAAAGAGATTTGAACGATTTATTTAGGTAAGGCCCAACCTATCACACACATAAAAAAAGGTGGAGCACTTGTATCAGGGTAAAATGCTAGCGTAGAATCCTTTTTTTTTTTTCTGAACACAGAGCACATGAGAGTATTAAGTTTGATTCTTTTGTTTCAGGTGATTTTGATGCCCTAGCTGCCGGACATGTGGGCAAGCCAATGGGATAGCAGGTTAGTGCTATGCCAGAGCAGTCGCAGTCTGGCAAGTGGCAAGAAGCTGCAGTAGATCAAGTTATGAGGGTTGTAGAAGTCTACCCAACTTAGGGTGTGGATATGCTTTGTAATCACCACTTTGTGAACTAGGGTGGGTTAGAGACAATGAAGTTTCCAGTCATTGGCCTCCTTGAGTGTCAAATGATATTTAAGTGCTTGATTATACTATATTTCTAGCAACATCATTGGAGGACACCCCTTAAAGGGAAGAAGATAAATCCCACGTTAGGGAGGAGGAATGATATCTCTCGTGTGTTTTGATCACAGTTAGTACAATCTTAATCTTTTTGATGAAGGGAATGGTGTTGGAAATATTCTAATGTGATTCCGGTTAGAGTCATCAAGAGAGAGAGAGTAATGAGTAGTGTATCAAAGCTGCTAAAGAACATGTGTATATGCAGAAAGAGGATCATGTCAACTCCAACCCAAGTGTGTACAACAGTACGACAAAGTTATTGGCAAGTTACCTCATGGTCAAATCCATGTAGCCTCAAGCTTGCAAAATTTCAACATTAAGTTGCATAAATTAGGGACACAAATGAGTATATCCATCTCATTATTGATCTCTAGCTTTTAATTTATATTTTTAGATATTTTTTCATTATTTAGGAAAGTACTTATAGATTTAAAATCATATTTTTTATCACTTATTTCTCATGTATTGAATGTATGTAAGGTGAACTACTTAGATATTATAGTTTATAATGTTAAGTGGCATGTGATCTTTTTATAAAAGATGTCAAGTGGGAATATCATAAACAAAATTGAAGATGTGGATTGAAACTAGAGGCAAAATCATGTGATTTTGGAATAGATGACACCATTCTTATGTTTGCTGCCAATAAAGTGTGGAACATGCTTCATAATATTACTATCTATGAATAAAGATAGTATCTGGGTGCAATCTTCTTTTTTACCGTAACTCAAAAATATATATGTTTAGTTTCAAAACATGTTCTATTATATGTTCAACGTAGCTAGTTTTTTGCTGCACCTAGCTATAATGAATCAAGCATTACTCTTTTTACAAATATACGTAAAACGAACATCAAAAGGACAAGAAATGGAGACAAGAACTGGACGGAGGATGAGAAGTGTGATAGTAGATATCTATGAATTTAATCAAACTTTTATGTACAAGTAAGTTAAAAGATCAGACCCATATCAACGTAATGAATATGAGAGATTATACATAAGGAATGATTCATTGGTTAAAGTCCTTCACGTATATGTTAATGATCTAGGTTTGAAGTAGGCTAGACATTCTGGAGATGGAGGAATTTGGCGGCAACATAGGTTGACGCTGAGTTCATGGGTTTGAAGCGGGAGAAACTTGGCGGCATAGTCAAGTGTCGTCAAGTTCAGCACTCTTGATGGCACTAGATGATGACGTCAAGTCTCATTGACAGCATGCAATGCTGCCGTCTACCCTGTGCAGTCTAGCAATGCGCTTTCATATTTTCTACACCATACCTAGAAATTGAGGTGTCCATCTAGTTGCACCGTGTTTCTAGATATTGAGAGCGTCTCCGTCTGAGTTCTTTTGTGTGCCGTACTTATGTTTATATTATGTGGTGTACTTGTTACTTAAGTGTTGAGTGTGACTTCTCCTAGACGACTAGCATTGAGACTACTCAATCGGTGAACCTAGATGTGGAGAGTATCTCCATCTAGTGCGCACGTTCTCCTTATGTGGTTTCAAGACAGTTTCATGGTGCTCCTTCTCCATCCATTGGAGTGCGATATATGGGAAAATCGACTAAGGGCCAGACGTGAGGGAAAGTATCTATGCATGCACATATGGCTAGGGTTGGAGGACTCTGTAGCGTCGAGATGTCAAGCCATACACCCTAGTTAGTCTGACCTTATGTGGTGTGATTATATACTTGTGTTGGTCTTTTTGTGCCTACAGGGTACTCATGTGACCGATGTCTCCTTGAGTAGAGGCAATTGTCATGTCATTGCTTCCAGCATGGTGGCATAGTTGCAGCTCTAGTTTTACTTAGTGCAATGTTGACTTGCTTGTTGTGTTTTCTTACTTGCACTTAACTTAGTATCGTTGCTTTTATTGGGAGGAAGGTGGGGTGGGGGGGGGGGGGTGTTGTGTCCCTACTGGGCCTTTGAGATGAGGCTCATTCCTTTTCTTTTTAGGTGAGGCACCATCAGTTCAAGGGTTGATATCCATAGTTGCTCCAGCGGTCCTGCATAGATGCTTGTTCTTGGAGATATGGCACGATATGTTATTTGTACCTCTTTTTTTACTATACTTATGCTTTGAGCTGTAGAATACTTGTACAATTTATATGTTTGAGTATCGTTCGGCACTACTTGTTGGTCCTTTTGGTACGACAGCAATCTATCTAGAGGGGGGGGGTGAATAGATTTTCTGCACAAAATAGAAACTTAACACACAAATTATTACAACTAAAATTTTGGTTAGTTATGTGATAGTGTGAGATAAAGAGTAGCAGTGTGGAAGCAAATAGACAATCACACAAAGCACACAAGGATTTTTATCCTGGTTCGGTACTTCACAGAAGGAAGACCTACATCTAGTCCCCAAGCAAAATCTTGGGATTTCACTAACCGAGGTACAATCCCCCCAAGGATATACAACCCCCAGCTCCCTGCTGATTCTCTTCCTTTCCGAGTAGGAAGGATACTCACTTCTATTACAGGTCAAGAAGCTAACCTCCTGGAACAAACCCCAGTGCGGTTCTGCTAGACTTAAACCCCCAGCTGGGTGCTATACTGAGAACAGACCCTCAGTTGGACACAACTTGCCAGTACCCCACTGGCCTTCTCTTCACACAAGAAGAGGCTTACTGTAAACAGTCCTACAGCCGGACAGAACTCTTTCTTAGAGAAGAAAGATTAGACTGAGAGATTTACAAGGATGGACTCTAACTCAGAAATTCTCAGCTGAAAGACTCTCCCCAAAATTACAATGTAGAGCAAAGGGAGTGAAGAGAGGAAGGAGCTTGAAAGCTTAAAGACTTCAGATGGTTGCTTGCACACTTCTTCTTGGGCTCGAGCTCTTTCTCTCTTGCTTTGAGTGTATGTGGAGTTGAGGCTTCTTACTGGATGTACACTCTTTGAATGATCTTTAGAAAAACTCTCTTATTATTCTTCAGCCTTGCTTTATCTTTTATAGAGCAGCTTTGAACAGATCTGTTGAGAGATAGCCGTTGGAACTTTTAGATCCGTTGGAATTGTTGTAGTCGTTGCCTTTTGACCGTTTTAGAGAGAGAGCTCTAGTTTCCTTTGTATTTTGATGAGCTTATTATCCAGAGGTTCTTCAATTTTGCTTTAATAAATGCCTGCACAAAGGACAAGACAAAAGGAAGAGCATCTCCATACCTTTGAGGTAGGTGAGTCAGAAAACTACAGAAAGAAGGTATGGAAACCTTGTATGCACAATCTTTTAGACAAAAGAAGTAGACAGACAGATATGCTAAAAAGGCAAAGTATGGGTCTGTCAGTGGTAGGTGAGACATGTCAGATGCCATGCGCCTGAAAATACATAAATGCACTGTATCTATTGTATCCATGAAAATCTGGAGCAAAGATGTGAAGACCATGATGCTCAGATCAAAAATATTTCAGAAATAGTTTGCACAAGATTTAGATGAATATTTTAAGTTTAATATGACTTATCCTGTCAGAGAAATATAATAATAATAATAAAATAATGACATTTCTGATGGATTAATAAGATATAAAAGATCCATTAAAAAGGATGTGAAAAGATTAGGAGATAAGCTTACAATAGGTGTTAAGCCTAAAACAGATCAGAAAAAGATGTTAAGTACAGATATTAACAGTGAAGTCGAATGCATAAGAACATACAATTCGACGAAGGAGTAGAAGTGATTCGACTCTAACAAGGTAATTCGACTTCTGAGAGAAAACAAGGCTATTCGACTATAGCAGTCGAACACTATATAGATCGATTTCTGAGGCATTCGATTGTGGCAGTCGAAGATGACAGTCGAATCAAGAGTTGGGTTTTGTAAGGCATTCGATTGTACCAGTCGGAGATGACAGTCGAATCAAGAGCTTAACTTTTAAGAAGCATTCGACTGTGGCAGTCGAATATGACAGTCAAATCATGTTTTGAACTTTGAAAGGCATTCGACTGTAACAGTCGGAGTCATCAGTCGAATTACATATAAAGTTGTGGACTTAGAAAAAATCAGAAAAAATCAGAGCAGTCAAAACATGCGCCATTCAAACAATGTTTATAACATATATTTTTTGTGTGATATTACTATAGTGCATTTAAAGATTATTTATGCAGATGCATTAAATGAATGTTCATACTTATAACTGAATTGCATGAGTTTTAGGTATCACCAAATCATAAGATAAAGAATAGTCATGAGTTTTAGTTATCACCAAAACATGAGATATATAAAAGAGTGGTTCAACACTACTTGCAGTTGTTCAGTTTCTTATACGGCTTCCACAAGCATTTTCTTAACCCTTCCGAGCTTTGGCTCGTGGGTGGCTGTTCAAATTCGAGTAGAGTGGAGGGGTTCTAGTATCTCGATCATGGGTCGTTACAGTTGGTTCAAAGTAGGTCTGTCGAAGCATATAAGAAATTGAAATAAAGTGGTGTCTCAGAGCAACGTAGTACAGTTAGCAAGTAGCATTAACTGGAGCTATATATTTATTAAACCACATTAATTATTTATTTAGGTTTGGCGCCTAAACATCAACTGTTGACTGAGGTTGAGAGGCAGGCATGCTACAGGAGCCTACAATACAACAACAAGTACCTCATGATGCTCCAATACCACAACAATAGAGGTGCCATAGGACTAGCATAGTGGAGTAGCACCCCCACCTCCTCCATGAGCAATTCCCGATCCAGATTAGGCAAGGTTTCTTGAGGGGATGATTACAATTCTACACTTAGCATCCGATCCTCTAATAGCTCAGGAAAGCTACACCAGGGTGGTCAGGAGTTCCTGCAGTTCCAGCCACCTTAGTTTGAGGGTCAACTAGATCCAGATGCAGTGAAATTGTGATTAGATGCCATGGAGCGTACATTCCATTCCATTGAGTGTGTAAAGGAGGAGAGGGTTTTGTTGACCAGTTACCAGTTGCGCATCTAGGCCCTTGCTTGGTGGATCTCGGAGTAGGAGACTACCTTTAAGTCTCGCTCACTCAGACAGATCACTAGGAGTGAGCTTATTGCCCGGCTTACATCAAGACTGAGAGGCTAATTTGACACCAATTAAACCCAATTATTGGCATGGCTGCAATAGTCCGACGACCAGCGTACCCACATCATGTCTAAGACCCACCACCATGCGAACAAGTTGAAGACCCAGGGGTAAATGGGCAAATTCAATGATTGACATTGGAAGTCTTGACACTATCCAGAATATTGGAGCTATGCAAAAGCACCTAGCACTAGGAGCCCTTGGTGTCGAAAGACCACCTGCACCCGAAGCTCTTGGCGTTGGAAGCCAACCTACACCGAAAGGTCTTGGCATTGGAAGGCTGCCTGCACCAGAAACCTTAGCGTCGGGAGCCCCCCCAGCAAAAGCCTTGGTGCCAAGAGCCCCCTACGTTGGAAGAGCCCTTGCACAAGGAGCCTTGGCGCCGGGAGCCCCCTGCACTGGAAGCCTCTTGCTCAGAAGCATGCCTGTGCTGGAAGTCCTAGGCACAGGGAACCTGCTTGCATCAGAAGCCTTTGGCGCCAAGAGCCTGCTTACGTCAAAAGCCTTTGGAGCCAAGAGCTTGCTTGCCTCAGAAACCTTTGGCGCTGGAATCGTGCCTGCATCGAAAGGCTTGGGCTAGAAAGGTATCTGCGTCGAGAGGCTACCTATGCACCGATAGCCAGCCCCCCTGATTTCTATAAATTGAACCCTCAAGGTCTCGTCCAAGAGAGATAGAGAGAGAGAGAAGGGAAGGGGAGACTCTACCAAATTGCAAGGGTTTTCCTTTGCTTCTCAAACACCGTGTCTCTTCTTGGAGAGGAGAGGGCGAGAGGTAGGCTCCAAGACATCCACCTTCTTCCCCTTCTCTTCACATATTGCCTTGTAATCCCTCCTATATAATGTACCTACCATAGTTCTATGCAATAAAAATGAAGTTTCTACTCCAAGTATGGCTACAAAGGGTGCTCTTTTCTTATGTTGTATGTGTTGTCTTTCTCTTATTCTTCTAGCTCTAATTTTCATATGCATGTGCATTATGTTTATTCCTCTCTCTTTTCATTTTCTATGGTTCCTATTGAAGTTTTGGCCTTGATGGATGAATAGGTGTGGGGTCCGTTCAAGTCATGAACATGGCTCCTCGACTCTAGATAGTCGCAAATGGCCACTTTCATACTATTGTGTAACGACCCAAGATCCGAATTACCAGTTACCCACTAGTAACCTGAAACCTGAACTGCCACCTACGAGCCAAAGCTCGGAAGGTTAAGAGAAAGTGTCTGAGGAGAACATATAAGAAAATGTACAAACCACAAGAACTATAAACAAACCACTATATATATATATATATATATAAAACAAAATGGTACAACTCAGATTAGATCTAACAAAAGTAAAGAGTATAGCAAATACGTACACAAAGTACCACTCTCAGCAGCTAAGCAGGACCATCTCCGGAGTGACTCAGCTCCTCAGCACGCAGAGCTGACGACGAACCACCTGAAAGGGAAGGGAGTGAGTCTCAAGAAGAGACCCAGTATAGACACTAACCCCTACCAGTAAATAGTACAAAAGGAAGTACAGAAAAGTAAACTACGCTAGAGTACACTGCACGAAACTCACGGAAATCAGTGGCATGACGTCCAACTCCTCGCAGGAGCGCGTCACAAAATTGAAACCTCGCAGGCTCGACAGTACACAACAACACAATAACACAACAACAACCACAAGCTCACATACACAAAAAGGTAGGACTAGCTAGGGCCTATGACTTGGCGCCTCGACACCACAGAGTCCTCCAACCCTAGCCACGTGTGCACACTCAGACGCTCTCCCTCGCGTCTAGTCCTCGATCAGTTATTCCCTATGCTAGACTCAAACGGTGGAGAAGGGGCCCTACAGAAACCGGCTCGTAACCACCATAAGGGGCACGCACCAGACGGAGTCGCACTTGACGCCCAGGCTCACTGGTGGAATAGCTCAACGACAGTCATCTAGATGGAGCCCAGCTCAATGCCCGAGAGAACACAACACAAACACATGCACACTATAGTACAACCACGCACAGACGGAGATGCTCTCAACGTCTGGCACATTGTGCCAAGACGCAGACACCGCGTGCCTTAGCCTCACACCCTCACAAAAAAGACATCAACTGCTGGGATCTACTTGCAAGTTAAGGGCAATCCGGATTGCCGTTAACCGTGGATAGACATCACAACATGTGCTGTTAACCCTGAGTATACGGCACAGCTTGTGCCGTCAACCACAGCTTGACGTCAAGCGATCTTGACGTCAAGTTCAACCTGAAGAACTAGACGGCAACAACCATGCCGTCAAAGATCGCTTGGAAATTGACGTCATATTGTTCGAGTGCACAAAGTTATATATATAAAAGAACCCCATCTCGACTCCAGCGATGGCGGGATGCAAAATCCAAGAGGGATGAATATGAGGAGATAAATTGTAAGGCCATGGGCCTTATTGGACCCTTAATGGGCACTTTTCCAGAATAGTACTAGTTGACATCAATAGTGGGTTGACGGCAAAGAGTGTGCCGTCTACTTGGTCTTGACGTCAAAGTATGTTGACGTCTACCCGTGTTTCTGGAAGTTTCCATGCATTGAACTTGATGGAAATCGATGTTGACGTCAAGTTCCTGGTGGTGCGGTTGACGACACCAAAGTTGACGTTAACCTGCCCGGGGTCTTTTTTTAAGGGGCAACCCAAGGACCCCCCATTCCACCTTCTTTCCCTCTTTCCACCCACCACCCTTGCCTCCTTCTTCCTCTACTACTTCTGGCGGCCGATGGGAGCTCGTGGGGAGATTGTGGTGCTTGTGGTGTGTTGCCCGGTTGGCTAACCCAAAGGGGGGGGTGAATGGGTCTTTAAAAGTTTATCAGATAAAGCCTGAACTCAAACAAACATAAAGAGTTCTTGAAGGGGATTAGTAATGGTTAGTAAAACAACAATCACACAAAGAAGACAATCACACAACACACAGATTTATCCTGGTTCGGATCTCCTCTCCTTAGGAGTCCTACGTCCAGTCCCTGAGCAACCCTCAGGATTTCACTAACTAGGGTACAGTCCCCCTATGGACAAAAACAACCACCCAGCTCAGCTGGTCTTCCTTCACCCCTGAAGGGAACACAACACCCTGGTAACACCAGGTCTTCCTTCACGCACGAAGGAAAAAAACACCACCCTGGAAACCACCAGGTCTTCCTTCACACACGAAGGGAATAACACAGGAAAATTCTTGAGAGAAAAAGACTAGCCCCTAGATCAAGCTTTTACAAAACTCAATCTGAAGCTACAAGCACTGAGAGACGAAGATCTACACAAGTGCACTCTCTCAGAACTAAACTAGCTCTTCCTTAATTTTTCTTCTCACAGCACAGGGAGCTAAGAGCCAAGATTGAAAAGAGTGAATTTCTGGCTCTAGAGAAAATTCGAAGACTTGAAAACTGCAGAGTTCTAGCCGCTCTTCAATATGAATTGAATTCTCTCACACTTTTTCTTCCGAGCTTCATCTTGTATTTGTATCTCCGATTTGAATGAGGACAAGGAGATGACCGTTGTCTCACAGCTTTGGTGTACGTTAGACTGAAGGTTTTGTGGAAGCTTCCTGTCAACAGTCTTTTGTTCTTTGGAGCACGCAAAGAGATAAGATCTTCTGAGTTTGCTTGTAGTTCCTTCTGTGTCCGTTGTTGTAGGATAGTACATCCTTAAGGTTCTGCAAGGTTGAGCTTTAATGGTAGACAGCTATACTATCTCCAGATGTCAATCAACGTCAAAGCAGATAGACACAAATATAGTAGTAATACTTTATCGTTCTAAAAGATGCATGCAGAGAATACACGAGAATGGAAGATATGTTCTGTGTCCATGCAGAGATACGTTCAGTCTTTATTAAATGCATGGCAGTCAATCAAACGAGATGTGACTTTGACTATTCAACGTAGATTAAATCAAGGAAAAAACATTTAATTAATGGAAACATGACTTATGCAGTCGTTGTGAAAATCTGATAGAATCGTTATGATCAAGTTGCTGTAGACTGATAAGAAGTCGTTATGATAACTTATGAAATCGTTATAATTAATGAAGGAATTATTATGGCTCTTCTGAAAAAAGATGTATGTAAGACTTACCACAAATGCTTGACTTTCTTTGGGTAATTCCTGTGCTTATGGCTAGATAAACAAGGTTAGAGAAACTTTTGACAGTGTTTTGTTTATCACCAAAATAGGCAAGTAATTAATTTAAAAGTACATGGGGATGGACAGTTCATCAATCTCCCCTTTTTGGTGATGACAAAACTATGATCAATATTTAAGTAGTACTGAGTATTAAACAAGAATTAAAGTACTTGAGTCATGATTCAGGAATGTGTCAGACACAAGTAGGTAATCATTCTCCCCCTTTTTGTCATTAAGCAAAAAGCAAAAGGAAAGAGACAAAGAATAAGAGACAATGAGGAGAAGGAGCACAATCCATTCATTTAAGATTGAGGAGGTACAGGCAAATAATAAGCAGGAGAGAGAAGGGAGGCATAATGAGAAATAGCTTCCCAGGCTTGCTCTTCCTGACGCTTGAAGAATTGCCTAAAGGCACCGCTCTCAATGGAGAAGGATGGTCCCATGATTGGAGCCATCTTGGATAGATAGAGGCTGCGCTGCTTGGTAAGAAACAGGTCATACTCGTCTGGATCCATGGAGGAGCAGGTGATGATTGTTTTACCAAAACTTGCACAGGCAAGAAACTGATCCATGGTGACAGGGTAGAAAATCTGTTTGTCCTTGAGTTCCTGGCGAAGAGCTAAAAACACTTTGTATCTTTCAGCCCAAACTGGTAGGGATCAAAGACCAGCTGGATTGAATTCATATCCAAGAAGGTTGCAGGAGAGATAGGAGCTTTTCCTTCCCTGGCTTGAGCAGCATTCAGATGTGCTAGCTGCTGAGCAGACAGAGAGTAAAGCTTGGACCAATCGGAGGCATTCAGCCTTTCACATTCTGAGAGGAGAGGGGCAAGGACAGCAGAGTTGACAAACCCTCTATGGTATTCCCGGAAAAGAAATCTAGGAAAACCAACCTGAAGGCCTTTCTGAATCTTGATTCTGCCCATAACCCTTGCAAAACGCTCAAAAATGATGGAACCAACCGAAGATTCCATAATCAGGAAATGAATCTGAGGCAGGAAAATCTCTTCAGGTAAATTAAGAGTGGCAAAATCTACTCTGATTTCCTCAGACTGCTCAGAGTGGGTTAGGACCTTGATGGCTCTCTTGAACTGGCTGAGCTGAACTTCAGGTAAATTGTTGAGATACCTGTAGTTGTTGAATGTTTGGAAATGCCTGACCAGCTTGATGAGCTTCTGAATGGCAGGAGCCCAGGTGTTCTGGTGGTGAAACTGGAACCACTCAGAAAGGGTCAAGGAGTGATCCCTGGGTGGAAACCTTGCTGCCTTAGCCTGAAGGAAGCGACTGTACAGATCTTTATGAGATTTAGCCCATTGCTCCTCAGTTTTGGAGTGGGCTGAGGAGAAGATTTTGGATTTGTCGGCTTTAGACAGAGAGTATAGGGAAGAATAACATCTAAATGGTCAGAGAGGTTAAGAAAAGGAAGATTGTGAAGAGTGGCAAAGACAACCTTTTGAAGGTATTCTTTGTACAGAGAGGTATGCTTGTGGGTGACTGTAAGAGAAACCACAAGGGAGGGTAAAGAGGAGATGTGGAGGAAGAAAGCTTTCGTTTCTTGGAGACAGTACTGGAAGAGTCTGTCTTGGAAAGGTGGTCACCTACCTTTAGCACAGATTTAAGAATGACCTCTTCAAACTCATCCTTGATTTTATCAAGAAAGGGTGAGTCGACTTGGACATCTGTAGGAATAATAGTGATAAAGGAGGGAGGTGCAGGGGGGTTCAGAAATGCATCAGAATTGAGAGATCCTACTTCTGGAAGTGAAGATGTACCAGAAGAGGATGAGGCTCCAGCTGAGGATGCTGGAGGGGCCTCAAATTCTTGAGCAGAGGAAAGATGAGAAGTAGAAGAAACAGGAGAGGATGTGATGGGATGAGGAGGAAAAGGTGTGGGAGAGGAAATGGGCCTGGATCTGGGCTTTTTGAAGGGAGGTGGAGCAGGTGGAGCTGTGGAGTTAGAGGGTGGAGAAGGAGGAATGGGAGTGTTGGTAGAAGTGGGAGCAAGGGGTGGAGGATCTGAAACCACTTCTTCAGGCAAGGGAGGCAAAGGATCCAACACTGCCGGCCCTGGTGGCCCTGATTCCATCACAACTGGCCCTGATGGCCTTGAATCTTCAGCTGGCCCTGACTCTTCAGCTGGCCCTGACTCTTCAGCTGGCCCTGTTGGCCCTGACTCTTCAGCTGGGGCTTCTGCTGCTGCTGCTGACTGCCCGGAGGGCTCAGGTACACTTGAGTGAGGCTCCTGAGCTGCTGGAGGAGCAGGAGCTTGAGCTCCAACTGCCTGAAGGATGTCAGATAGCATATTCTTCATGGTCCCCATTTCCTGATGAAACCATGTCATGGCAGAGCGAATCTGAACCAATTCCTTGCGGGCTGAAGCTTGGCTTAGAAAGATGGAGTTCACATCAGTCTGAAGTGAGCAAAGCAGCTCACCCTGAGCATCCAACCTCTCAATCACAGGTTTTAAATTGATGATAATCTTTTGCTTGACCTGTCTTTCAAATGGTGCATCAGCTAAAAGGGGTACTTCAGGAGCTATATCTTTCTCTTTGCCCTTTGTAGCTGGAGGAGGTGGATTATTGTCCTCATCAGAGCTTGATGAACTAGCTGTCTCCCCTTCTCTGGCATCCAAATTTTCAGACTCTCTCTGGTCTTCCTCCTGATCGCTGGTGGCTGGAGGTGCAACATCTGGTGTCTCTTGGGATTGCTCCCCCTCAAGTGGAGCATCTTCTGCAACTGCACCAGTCTCCCCTGACAGGGAGCATCCATTTCCATTGAATTATCCTTAGGATTTTGCTGCTCTTCTTCTACTGGACCGTCTTCAAAGATGTGGCCTGATGCCACAGACTGCTCCATAACAGGCAGGATGTCTTCAGGAAGAATGTCCTCAATTCTCCTTTCAACAGGAGGCACAACTGGATCTGCTGTAGCTGGCCTGTCTTCCTCTGCCCTCACTGCTGTTGCTGCCTCTGACTGATTTCTGGCCATAGATGGCCCTTCCTGCTCTGTTTCTACAAAGACTGGAACAGAACCTGATTCCAGTGGCAATTCGGGCATCACAGAATCTGCCTCTGACTGGGTTTGAGTAACTGAAGGCTCACCAATGAGACCTTCACCTTCTGCAACTGAAGCCTTGAACCAGACCCCATTGACTACTGAAAAACCGCTCTTCTTTAAGTTTCTGGACCTGATAGCTTGGCCCATCTTCTCCACAACTGCCCCTGAGACATCTACACCGAAGTGTCTGAAGATTCTGGTGAGTAAATGGGCATAGGGAAGGGACACATTCAACTTGCTTTTAGTGTCCCAAATCTGCTCCCTGGCAAATTTCATTCTCTCCATCATCACTGCGGCCATATTGATTTCCTCATTTTTAATGGCCCAGTACATCAGATCGGAGTCAGCCTTAGTGCAAGCGGAGAAGGTTGCACTTCGGGGAACCAAAATCTGACAAACGATAAAGTGAAGGAGGCGGTTGAAGGCACTTAACTGATTGATATCTAGCTTGCCATCCCTCATCTTGAACCCTGGCCCAACAATCCCCAAACCCTTTTCTTGGGTATCTACAGAATGAATTCCACTGAAGCCCGATATGCTTACTCCAAATAGCATCCTAAGCAATTCCTGGTCGATTCTGATTACGGTGCCCTTGACTGAAGAAACGAGGGCCCCATCTTCTTCTGTTCTTAAGCATACAAAGAACGCCTTTACCAGGTCCGGATAACTTACCTCTGAGCAAGTGGTAAGCCCTTTCCACTTCATCTGGTCGATCTTCTCAATGAGGCTGCTCATTCCATTTTTCTGCAGATCTGAAACATCTACTTCCTTGTGACCACAGAGCTTTGTCTTCACAAAGGTGAAACGCTCCTCCTGCGCTGGGGAGAGGTATTCGGCGCTGTAGCCACCCACACTTCCGGCAATAGCTGGTGCGGCCATGGATTCAGGTGGGAGAAGGTTTGAAGGGGTGACGAGAAGGGTGATGAGAGGAAACCCTCAAACGATTTCGCGGGAAGGAGATGGAAGCTTCAAATTTGCAGAGGGTAGAGGCAAGAGTCGCTAGGGCATCGGCTCATGCGTCGGGACGAAAGAGGGGAAAAAGTGAATGAGGAAGAGGAATCGTTAACGCATCGATTTAAAGAATATAAATGCTCCAAAAGGTGAGGCGTCAGAAAACGACAAGCGAGGTTGACCGCCTTGAAGGACTATGACTTATCGGACGGAACGCTTAAACTGAGACTTTTGAATTGATTTTGACACAGAAAGAGAGAGAGAGAGAACCTTCTTAAATTCTGAGAATTTTTATACCAGCTTTAAATGAAGATCTTTTCACAAAATACACATGCCTAACTCCCTTCTAAGAGATGTAAATCTCTCTTCAGGTAAGGCCTTTGTGAAAATATCTGCTAGCTGATTATTTGTATCAATAAACGATATTTCAATATTGCCATTTGCTACATGATCACGAATAAAATGGTATCTGACCTCAATATGTTTGGTCCTGGAGTGCTGAATTGGATTTTTGGTGAGGTTGATAGCGCTGGTGTTGTCACATAGCAGAGGAATTTTCTTGACTTTGAGTCCAAAATCCTCAAGTTGTTGCTTTATCCATAAGAGTTGTGTACAGCAACTTCCAGCAGCTACGTACTCGGCTTCAGCTGTAGATAGTGCTACTGAATTTTGTTTCCTTGAGGACCATGAGATTAAACACCCTGCAAGAAATTGACAGCAACCACTGGTGCTTTTTCTATCTACCTTGCATCCAGCATAATCAGCATCAGAATACCCTACTAATTTTACATCACAGGAGTTTGGATACCATAGTCCTAGATCATGAGTCCTGGCTAAGTATCTGAAAATCCTTTTGACAGAAATTAAATGTGATTCTCTAGGGTCGGCTTGATATCTAGCACACATGCATACACTAAATAATATATCAGGTCTACTTGCGGTTAGATAAAGTAATGAACCTATCATACCTCTGTAGATCTTTTGATCTACTTTCTTACCATCCTTGTCATTGTCCAACCTAGTTGATGTACTCATTGGTGTTGACAGTGGCTTGGTGTTTTCAAATCCAAATTTCTTTAGCAGTTCTCTGGTGTACTTTGCTTGACAGATGTGAATTCCTTCCTTTCCTTGTTTGATTTGAAGTCCAAGGAAGTAGTTGAGCTCTCCCATCATACTCATCTCAAATTCCCCCTGCATTAGCTTTTCAAAATACTTGCACAAGGATTCATCAGTAGATCCAAAGATGATGTCATCCACATAAATTTGAACCAACAGTATATTTTTGGCTTTTGTTTTTATAAAAAGAGTGCTATCTACTTGACCTCTATTGAAACCATGTTTTGTGAGAAAAGAACTAAGTCTTTCATACCAGGCTCTAGGTGCTTGTTTTAAACCATATAGAGCCTTATGCAACTTAAAAACATGATTCGGAAAGTCTGTATCATCAAAACCCGGCGGTTGTTCCACATAAACTTCTTCTTTTATAAAACCATTTAGAAATGCAGATTTAACATCCATTTGAAATAACTTTAAATCTAATGCAGAAGCATAAGCTAGTAGCATTCTAATGGCCTCAAGTCTAGCCACTGGTGCATAGGTTTCATCAAAATCTATGCCTTCCTCTTGACAATAGCCTTGAGCCACCAGTCTGGCCTTGTTTCTTAGAATTACACCAGATTCATCCAATTTGTTTCTGAACACCCATTTAGTGCCGATCACAGGATGGTCTGATGGTCTAGGAACAAGTGACCATACTTGGTTTCTCTTGAATTGATTTAATTCATCTTGCATTGCTATTATCCAGGATTCGTCAGTTAGGGCTTCATTGACTGTCTTAGGCTCTAATTGAGAAACAAAAGCGAGGTAATCACAAGGAATCAAGTTACCTCTTGTTCTTACCCCTACCGATGGATCACCAATAATGTTTTCAGGTGGGTGATCTTTCTTGTATCTCCATTCCTTTGGAAGAGTTTCATGAGAAATTTCTTCTTGTTGCATTTCTTCCAGAGGCGGATCATCCTTATCTTCAAGTGATGTGTCTTTCAGTTTATTGGACAGTTCATCTGCGTCATCGATATCACTCTCTACTTCCTTTCTCAAGGAGGGATTAGTTTCATCAAAAATAATGTGTACAGACTGTTCAATCAATAAAGTACGTTTATTAAATACTCTATAGCCTTTGGGTTTAGAGGTGTACCCCATGAAGATGCCTTCATCTGATTTGGCATCCAACTTACCAATATCCCTTTTTCCGTTGTTGTGAATAAAGCAAGGACATCCAAAAGTTCTGAAATGGCTGATCTTTGGTTTCTTCCCTTTAAACAGCTCATATGCAGTCTTCTTCAGGATTGGCCTGATCATGACTCTGTTGACAATGTAGCTGGCTGTGTTGACTGCTTCTGCCCAGAAATATCTTGGTAACTCATATTCACAAAGCATAGTTCTTGCCATATCCAAGAGAGTTCGGTTCTTCCGTTCGGCTATACCATTTTGCTGCGGTGTCCTTGGTGCTGAGAAATTGTGCTGAATTCCTTGATCATCACAGAATCTAGCAAACTTTTCATTTTGGAACTCACCACCATGATCAGATCGAATGGATACTATGCTGAACTTCTGATCTTTCTGGATTTTCTGCTGAAACTAACAAAATTATCAAAAGTGTCATTTTTATGTTCTAAGAAAGATACCCATGTGAATCTTGAGTAGTCATCTACTATAACAAATCCGAAATTCTTTCCTCCAAGACTGGTAGTTCTCATTGGCCCAAATAGATCCATATGTAGGAGCTCTAAGGGTTTTGAGGTGGTCACCACCGTCTTTGACTTGAAGGAACTCTTAGTGTGCTTTCCCTTAGCACAAGGTCTGCAAACACTTTCTAATTTACCATTGATTTTCGGTAGTCCTTCCACAAGGTTTCTCTTTCTGAGCTTGCTCATGCCATCCAAGCTGCAGTGGCCTAACCTTCTGTGCCACAGATCGGTTGATTTGTCTTTGCTGGCTGCCAGACACACATTTTGCTCTTTGAGTTCTTCAAGGTAGAGCACGTACAGATTCTTCTCTCTATTTGCTTCAAAGATGACTGCTCCATCCTTTAGTATGCTGCATTTTGACTCTTGAAATTTGATTTGATGTCCTCTATCACACAGCTGACTAATACTTATGAGGTTGTGCTTTAAACCTTTGACTAACAGTACATCTTCTATGACTGTTTTTCCTTTGCTGTTAACTGATCCACTGCCTACTACAGTTCCTTTTCCATTATCTCCATAAGTGACTGTTCCTTCTTCATCTTGAAGATGGGGAGAAAAGCTTCAGGTTTCCTGTCATGTGCCTTGAGCACCCACTATCCAAATACCATTTGGATGCTCGAAGGTTAGCCTGAAATAAAGACATCAAGATTTAGGTACCCAAGTTCCTTTGGGTCCTGATGGGTCAGTATCATTATTTTACTTTTTATTATCCACTTCTTATGTCTTGTTGGACAGGTGGATTTTAAATGTCCTAGCTTATTACAGTGATTACAACATGATGTTATTGTCACTCTTTCTATGTATTTAAAATTCGCTTTATATGCCACATCTTGTTCTGGAGTGAACTTAGGAGTTGGATATTTTTCTGGATAGATTATTTCTTCTTCATTTCTGGCGGTATGTAACCTAAACCTCGTTTATTCTTACCAGATCTTCTAGCACCTTTTAATAATAAGGAATTCTTTCCATTTGTAAACTTTCTAAGGTGCTTGCTAGTGTATTGTTTTCTTCATTTAATTCATTTACCGTTTTTCTTAAATCATCTGAGCTTTCCTGTTTTTCTAGGTCAATGATTTGTTTGTTCTTGTCTTTTAAGTTTTCACATAATAGTTCATTTCTTCTCTTAAGCTCAATTATTTGTTTTTCTAGTTCTTCATTTTCAGATTTTAAATCTGAGTTGGTATTTTCGAGACATGTGATATTTTTCTTGCTTAGCTTAAGTAGTTTACACACTTCTTTATACTTATCGTAGAGTTCATTAAATGCACTTTCCAAATTATCCGAATCTGAGTCATTACAGGAATCGAAAGAGGAATCAGATGTTACCTTATCCTCGGTATTTGCCATAAGAGCCAGGTTGGCTTCTTCTTCTTCACTGCTGGAGCTTGACTCACTGTCTGAGTCGCTGCTGTTGTCCCATGCAGCTGCCATGGCTTTCTTTTTGAATCTTCTGAACTTCTTGGAGCTGTCCTTCTTCTTGTGATCATTTTTCTTTAGCATTGGACAGTCTGCCTTGATATGTCCAGGTTTCTTGCATTCATAGCAAAGTGGCTCATTCCTCTTCTGATCTTTTCCATCTGGTCTCTTGAGATCTTTGTTTTTCTTGAAGTACCTCCTACCAGACTGGAACTTCTTCTTCTTTGCCAAGATTCTCTGCAATCTTCTTGAGAGCATGGCTTCTTCATCATCACTATCTTTGCTATCTTCACTGTTATCTAAGGATTCTTCTGATGAGTCCCCATTAGCTTTAAGCGCATTTGACTGCTTCTTTCTACTGGAGGATTCTCCTAGTCTTTCCATGTTTATTTCATGGGCCATGAGAGACCCGATGAGTTTTCTACTGACATTCTCTTAAGATCATTAGCTTCTTCGATAGCTGTGACCTTTGCCGTCCATGAAGATGGCAAGGATCTGAGAATCTTCCTTACCATATCTGCATTCTCATATGACTTTCCTAAGACTTGCTAGGCCATTAGTGATGTCAGTAAATCTACTAAACATTGGGTAATAGACTCACCTGTTTGCATTTGAAATCTTTCATACTGAGTGACAAGAATGTCGATTCTTGTCTCCTTTACTTTGTCTGTACCTTCATATGTAATCCTTAACTTTCCCACATTTCCATGGAGGATTTGCATGCTGAAACTCTGTTGAACTCCTTCTTGCTTAGAGCACAACATAGAATGCTCTTAGCTTTACAGTTCAAGGAGATTTTCTTTCTATCTTCATCTGTCCATTGTGCTTTCTCATTTGTGACGACCAGATCACCTTCTTCCACTATTGACCAGATTTGATAATCGTGGCCTTGTAGAAAGTATTCCATCCTGGTCTTCCAATACGTATAATCTTCACCGTCGAACAAAGGAGGTCTGTTGACAGACTGACCTTCGAAGTGACCTTGGGCTGCCATGGATCTTTACTCTTCAGATCGTTGGATCTTGTTCTTTGTCGAAGAGACTCGCTCTGATACCACTTGTTGCCCGTTGGCTAACCCAAGGGGGGGGGGTGAATGGGTCTTTAAAAGTTTATCTGATAAAACCTGAACTCAAACAAACATAAAGAGTTCTTGAAGGGGATTAGTAATGGTTAGTAAAACAACAATCACACAAAGAGACAATCACACAACACACAGATTTATCCTGGTTCGGATCTCCTCTCCTTAGGAGTCCTACGTCCAGTCCCTGAGCAACCTCAGGATTTCACTAACTAGGGTACAGTCCCCCTATGGACAAAAACAACCACCCAGCTCAGCTGGTCTTCCTTCACCCCTGAAGGGAACACAACACCCTGGACACCAGGTCTTCCTTCACGCACGAAGGAAAAAAACACCACCCTGGAAACCACCAGGTCTTCCTTCACACACGAAGGGAATAACACAGGAAAATTCTTGAGAGAAAAAGACTAGCCCCTAGATCAAGCTTTTACAAAACTCAATCTGAAGCTACAAGCACTGAGAGACGAAGATCTACACAAAGTGCACTCTCTCAGAACTAAACTAGCTCTTCCTAATTTTCTTCTCACAGCACAGGGAGCTAAGAGCCAGATCGAAAAGAGTGAATTTCTGGCTCTAGAGAAAAATTCGAAGACTTGAAACTGCAGAGTTCTAGCCGCTCTTCAATATGAATTGAATTCTCTCACACTTTTTCTTCCGAGCTTCATCTTGTATTGTATCTCGATTTGAATGAGGACAAGGAGATGACCGTTGTCTCACAGCTTTGGTGTACGTTAGACTGAAGGTTTGTGGAAGCTTCCTGTCAACAGTCTTTTGTTCTTTGGAGCACGCAAAGAGATAAGATCTTCTGAGTTTGCTTGTAGTTCCTTCTGTGTCCGTTGTTGTAGGATAGTACATCCTTAAGGTTCTGCAAGGTTGAGCTTTAATGGTAGACAGCTATACTATCTCCAGATGTCAATCAACGTCAAAGCAGATAGACACAAATATAGTAGTAATACTTTATCGTTCTAAAAGATGCATGCAGAGAATACACGAGAATGGAAGATATGTTCTGTGTCCATGCAGAGATACGTTCAGTCTTTATTAAATGCATGGCAGTCAATCAGACGAGATGCGACTTTGACTATTCAACGTAGATTAAATCAAGGAAAAAAACATAATTAATGGAAACATGACTTATGCAGTCGTTGTGAAAATCTGATAGAATCGTTATGATCAAGTTGCTGTAGACTGATAAGAAGCGTTATGATAACTTATGAAATCGTTATAATTAATGAAGGAATTATAGGGCTCTTCTGAAAAAAAGGATGTATGTAAGACTTACCCAAATGCTTGACTTTCTTTGGGTTATTCCTGTGCTTATGGCTAGATAAACAAGGTTAGAGAAACTTTTGACAGTGTTTTGTTTATCACCAAAATAGGCAAGTATTTAAAAATTTAAAAGTACATGGGGTGGACAGTTCATCATGGTGGCTTTGGATTTGGGAGAAGATGGTGGAAAAACTTAGGAGATTTAACTCGCAGGGCGTGCAAAGGTGACGACGTAATTGGGGTTTTCTGGAGTTTTTTTCGGCATCTGAGGTAGGGATCCTACCCCTAAGGCTTATGTGATCATTTATGTATGATCCATGCATGAGATTTATATGTAAATTCATGTTTGTGGGAAGGGTTTTCAATGTTGGGAAATTTGGATGTTTTGCTTAATCCAAAGCGTTAGATCAATGTTTTCTGGATTTACGATGATGAGTTTGATGAGGGAAAGCGTTTCCTCATCAGACCGGGTTGTAGGGTCTTGTATTGCTCTGGGAAGCGGCCTAGGACCGCATCAGCTATTGGAAGCTGATGAACTTGACAGCATGGTTGTTGCCGTCTAGTTCTTCAGGTTGAACTTGACATCAAGACTCGCTGACGTCAAGCTGTGGTTGCCGGCACAAGTTGTGTCGTATACTCAGGGTAACGACAAAAGTGTTAGTCTATCTATAGTTAATGGCAGTTGGGATTGCCATTAACTTGAGGTAGGTCTCAGTAGTGATGTCTTTTTGTGAGGGTGTGAGGCTCGAGCACGCGGTGTCTGCTTCTTGGCACAATGGCTAGATGTTGAGAGCGTCTCCATTGTGCGTGTGCTGTCCATGTGGTGCATGTGTTTGTGTTGGTCTCCTGGGCGTTGAACTGGGCTCTGTCTGGATGACTGGCGTGGGCATTTCGTAGTGATCCTGGGCGTCGAGGGTGACTCAGTCCAGGCGTGCCCTTGTGGTGGGTTACGAGCGATTTCCGGGGGGGCCCTTCTCCACCATTGATTCCGACGTAAGGGAAAATCGATCGAGGACCAGACTGAGGGAGAGCGTCTGAGTGTGAACCACATGGCTAGGTTGGAGGACTCTATGGTGTCGAGGCGTGAAGCCATAGGCCCTAGCTGGTCCTACCTTTTTGTGTGTGTGAGCTTGTGGTTGTTGTTACTGTCGAGCCTGCGAGGTTCCAATTTTTGTGACGTGCTCCTGTGAGGAGTTGGGCGTCATGCCACGAATTTTCGTGTGGGTTCGTTACAGTGGTATCAGAGCCGCTTTGTCGAGACATATAAGGAAATGTACAAGTTGGTAACTTAGAGTGCGAAGAGTAAAGTAGCAGCAAGCAAAAATTGGAGTAATTTTGTGTATTATTGTTGTGCATGTCCTGTATAGATCCATTATGGCACCGAGGCGACGCTGTGTTGAGAAGATGGCTGAGCAGCACCTCAGCAGAAGGTTCAGGATGCCCCGCCACCGCAGCGGCGCAGCCTGGACCACAAGATGGACACAATGGTGCTGCACCACCACCACCACCCCTCCCCAGGCAGCACAGGGGTTTGACTGGACCCGTTTCCTTGAGGGGATGGTTTAGTTAGTTGCCTAGCACCGTGACACTCTAGCACCTCAGGGAGGTCACGGGAGGGTGTTGAGGGAGTTCTTGCAATTTCAGCCTCCCCAATTTGAGGGGCAGAACATAATTGTTCAAGCACAGGTGGGTCCATTCCAGCAGAGGCAGCAGCAGAGTACCTCTCAGTAGACTCCGAGGACCACGACTTCTTTTGCGTCTTCCTCTGTGGGGACGTCGTCGAGGTCAGGGTCTAAAAGGAGGTTTCGTCGGGACAAGAGGTAGTCTGAGCAGAGGCAGCTTTTAGTGGAGAGTGTCCAGCAACCTTCTAAGTAGCCGCAGTAGTAGAGCCATCATTCTTTTTCTGGCAGGTGTTACCGGTGTGACCAACTGGGTCACATGGCGCGAGATTGCCCCCTGTTACCTTGAGACCCGCAACAGCAGAGTCAGCCCTAAATGCGCACTCAGCAGCAACAACAGTAGGTTCTTGTACAGCAGCACCAGCAGACTTTGAGTTCAGGCATGTCGAGGACTAGGGCTCAAGTCATGCACATGACTCGAGTAGAGGTGGAGGCGGCTCAACTCGTGGAAGGTACCGTGACTATTTTTGATTTTGTAGCCAGAGTTTTGTTTGATTCCGTTGCCTCCCACTCTTTTGTTTTGAGGAGTTTCTAGACTCCCAAGGGGAGTTGGACATGGGGGTATCCAGTGAGCTTGTTGTGGAGCTACCGATAGGAGATTTTGCCCTTACGTTGTACTGTGTGAGGAGGTACCAGTACAGATCCTAGCATAGAGTTTGCCAGCTTGATTGTTTGCTATGCAGTTACAGGATTTTGATGTGATTCTAGGTATGGATTGGCTTGAGCAGTACGGTACAATAGTGGATAGTAGGAAGAAGATGGTGTACCTTCAAATACCCGGAGGGGCTGTCTTCTACTTTTAGGGT
Organism: Colocasia esculenta; assembly: GCA_014218235.1. Lineage (NCBI taxonomy): Eukaryota > Viridiplantae > Streptophyta > Magnoliopsida > Alismatales > Araceae > Colocasia > Colocasia esculenta. The sequence continues at coordinate 77,887,961 of CM024760.1, forward strand.
ATCATACCTCTTACTTCTCATTTTCTGACTTCTGCTTTGAGGGCACAGAGGTTGTTGGCTTCTGGGTGCCAGGGTTTTCTTGCTACTTCTGTACTTGTTGACTAGGCACCTTGTGGTGTGGAGGGCATTCTAGTGGTTTGTGAGTTTCTGGACGTCTTTCCAGATGAGCTCCCTGGTCTACCACCAACAGAGAGAGATTGAGTTTACTATTGAGTTTGTTCCTAGCACTGCACCTTTTGCCCAGGCATCGTACTGCATGGCACCATCAGAGTTGTGAGAGTTGAAGAAACAGTTAGAGGAGCTGTTGGAGAAAGGCTACTCGCCCTAGCTTTTCTCTGGGGGTTTCTAGTATTGTTTGTGAAGAAGAAGAATGGTAGCCTGCAGTTGTGTATTGATTATATGAAGCTGAATCAAGTGACCATCAAGAATAGGTATCCTCTGCCTAGGATTGATGATCTCTTCGATCAGGTTCAGTCAGCTTGAGTTTTCTCCAGGATTGACTTGAGGTCAGACTACTATCAGTTGCAGATCAGGGATTCAGATGTGGTGAGGACTGCCTTCAGGACCAGATACGAGCACTTCGAGTTTTTGGTGATGCCATTTGGGCTCACCAATGCGCCATCAACCTTTATGGATCTGATGCATAGGGTGTTCCACTAGTACCTAGACCAATTTGTCGTGGTGTTTGTTGACGACATCCTGGTGTACTCTGCTTCAGAGGAGAAGCATGCCTAACACCTGAGAATCGTGTTGCAGACTCTGTGAGAGCACCAACTGTATGCCAAGCTCAGCAAGTGTACGTTTTGGATGCAGTAGGTGCACTTTTTGGGACACGTGATCTCAAGTGACGGAGTTTCTATAGATCCAGCAAAGGTCGAGGCAATTTCGCAGTGGGAGAGACCCCACATAGTGATAGACATATGCAGTTTCCTTGGTTTGGCTGGCTACTACCGCATATTTAATAGAGTGTTCACATATTGCGGCACCCCTGACTCATTTGACGAGGAAGGGAGTACCTTTTGAGTGGTCAGAGCAGTGTGAGCAAAGATTTATGGAGTTGAAGCGACTGCTTATGTTAGCGCCAGTCTTAGTTACCTTCAGGACGAAGGGTTTTGAGGTTTGCACAAATGCTTCCAGTGTTGGTTTATGAGCAGTTCTGATGCAGTATAGTAGAGTGGTGGCTTATGCGTCATGTCAGCTGAAGCCCCACGAGGAGAGTTACCCGACCCACAACTTAGAGCTGGCAGCAATGGTCTTTGCTTTGAGGGTCTGGCATCACTACTTGTAGGGAGTGAGGTTTGTGGTTCACACCGACCACCAGAGCCTGCGGTATGTCTTTTCACAGAGGGATTTGAATATGAGACAATGACGCTGGATGGAATACCTGAAGGACTTTGATTTCAGCATTATCAATTTGGGAAGGCTAATATAGTGGCAGATGTGTTGAACCACTCTTATATTTTACCCTTATATTTTGGTGATAACAAAACTTATGATTAATTAAATATTATTAAATATTTTAATATCATGTTTTCTGAATAAATATAAATTATGATATTTTGGTGATAACAAAACTTATGATTAATTAAATATATTTAATATCATATTTTCCTATAAATATAAATTTATGGTATTTTAGTGATAACAAAACTTATGATTAATTAAATATTATTAAATATATTTAATATCATGTTTTCCTAATAAATATAAATTTATGATATTTTGGTGATAACAAAACTTATGATTAATTAAATATTATTAAATATATTTAATATCATGTTTTCCTAATAAATATAAATTTATGGAACTATCGCTTTGTGATTTGCACTGAAAAGCAGAATCAATGTCTATTCATATACATCGATTTCAGTTCTCAAAGTGCCACATCGATTTCATAACTGAAATAACGATTTTGGTCTCACATCGATTTCATAAGTTAAACAACGATTTGGTCGCTGTAACGATTCAGTAAGTGAAACAACTATTTGGTCGCTGTAACGATTTGGTAAGTGAAACAACGATTTGGTCGCTGTAACGATTCGGTAAATGAAACAACGATTTGATCGCTATAATATTCGTTACAACTTCAACATCGATTTGATCAAAACAACGATTTGCTTTAACTTAAACATCGATTTCATGCAAACATCGATTTCACTTAAACATCGATTTTGTTCAAACATCGATTTCATGAAAACATCGATTCTGTTGGAAACATGGATTGCATTAGAACATGGATTCTGTTCAACATAGATTTCAACTTAAACATCGATTTCCTTTATACTCAGATGTTTCAAATGATTTTGGACGCCTAATGAAAAGTCAAATATATTTCATTTGCGTAATCTTCTATCTTTCTAACAGAAGATCTTTTTTGCTTATCTATCTAAATCTCTTCTTTTCTGTCAGACAAAAAGTGCTTACCTACTACTTCTGGGTGATAGCAGGAAACATAAAGGTATGAGCCTTTTGACAGAAATACTCTTTAGTCTAAAACACCTTCTTCTATGCTTCAAGATCTCGAAGACCACCAAGTGGCTGACAGTCTGAAGAAGAAGAATAGAAAGATCACCAACGACTAGAAGAGTTCCAACAGATCTCTTCAACGGATCTATTCAAAGCCTCTCATATAAAAGATGAAGAAAGGCTAAAGAACCAGTAGAGAGCTTTTCTAAAGATTTTTAAAGGAGTGTACATCCTGTGAGGAACCTCACTCCACATTCACTCAAAGAAAGAGAGAAGAGCTCGAGTCAAATCAAGAGAAGCTTTTCATAACAGAAGTCTTCAAAGCTTTCAAAGCCTTCCTCTCTTCTCTCTCTCTCTCCCTGTGGTCATTGTAATTCTTGGGGAGAGTCCTTCGCTAAGAGTTTTTGGGTTAGAGTCTATTCTTGGAAAACTCTCAGTTTTGTTCTTTCTTTTCTAAAGAAAGTTTCTATCCAGCTGAGGGATTGTACTCAGTGTAGAACCTAGCTGGGGGTTTAAGTCTAAGTCTAGAATCGCACTGGGGTTCGTACCAGGAGGTTGACTTCTTCACCTGTAAAAGAAGTGGGCTGCCTTCTTGCCGGGAAAGAGAAGAAGACCAGCTGGGGGCTGCGGGTTGTATTGTCCTTGAGGGGCACTGTACCCTTGGTTAGTAAAATCCCAAGAGATTGCTTGGGGACTGGACGTAGGACTTCCATGTGGGAAGGGCCGAACTAGGATAAATTTCTTGTGTTCTTTGTGTGATTGTTTATTTACTTCCGCACTGCAACTCTCTATCACACTCACTAACCAAACTTTTAAGTGTTAATTTTCTACGTTTAAAGTTTCTATTTTAGATTTCCGAAAAACCTATTCACCCCCCCTCTAGGTTAGCTTGTTGCCGTACCAAAAAGGCCAACAAGATGCAATGAGCAGGAAGGCACATATCAGCCATCTCATGTCGAGAGAGTGACAGTTGTGGCAGTCTGCTGCAGAGGGGCCCTTCAGAGTTTCCTCCAGGCAACAACAGTGTTGCTTGGCAGTTTCTTGTTGCTCTAGCCATTGTTCAGCAGGTTATAGAGGCACAGCAGGCGAATCCTGAGTTACACAGAGTGTTGCTACTTCCAGAGGTCGAGTCGTGCGATGACAGGACTGTTAGGTTCCGAGATAGACTCTACGTACCAGCTGAGGAGTCTGTCAGGAGAGTAGTGTTGTAGGAGGCACATGGGTCCCGGTACTCGATTCATCTAGGGTCAATCAAGATGTACCACAGGTTGAGGCGACAGTTTTGGTGGCCCGAGATGAAGAGAGACATAGCGGCTTTTGTAGCGAGGTGTTTGGTCTGTCAGCATGTGAAGGCTAAGCACTAGTGCTCAGGAGGGCTTGTCCAGCCGATAGAGATTCCCATGTGGAAGTGGGACCATGTGGCGATAGTTTTGTGTGTGGACTGTCGAGGACAGTAGGAGGTTGTGACAGTATTTGGGTGCTTGTGGACAGACTGACGAAGACTGCCAGATTCTTGCCCATTAGAGCCGGTTGGGGTGTGAGCAGTTGGCCAGAATGTACATGGAGCGTATTGTTACTTTGCACAGGGTGCCGATCTCTATTGTGTCGGATAGAGATCCTCGCTTCACTTCTGGGTTCTGGCATAGTTTTCAGAGAGCTTTAGGGACAGAGCTGGCATTTAGCTCTGCCTACCACCCATAGTCAGAAGGACAGTCAGTGTCACGCCCCTCCAATTTAGCAGCGGAATAAATCGGAGGGAGACGCGAACAACGAGTATGGTAACGACCGTTGCGCATACTTTCGCAAACATTAGAGCATCTAATAAACAATAATTGGAATAAACTCTTTATTTCATTATAAAATCACTAAGACTATTACAACCACTAATTAAGAGCCACACATAAGGCTCAATGATATCATTATATTGAAAAGAAATCTAAAGCAATAACTACTAGACTCCATTGTACTAGGGGAACTTCATCATTTGACTTCGGGTCACTCATCACTTTGGATCCGTCCCATTGGTACGTATAACGTCATCGTCCGACTTACCTGAGACACAATAACAAATAACGAAGGGTGAGCGATAACGCCCAGTAGGACTTAAATCTCAGGCTCAAGCAGGCTTAAAATAATTAGTGCATTAAATGGCAGAGTAACTAAAGATAGAGCGAGTCATGTAAAGTCGAGAAAGTAATAGCACAAGTAACATGGTTCAAATAGCAGATGAATCAAGTATAGTACGATGATTAAAGTCAAGTCACGATAGAAATGATAACAACGCAACATCATGTAGCGACAATGGCAAGCAATAGCAAGCGACAGGTATAGCAAGGAGAGATAGTAGTTGGTCATGTAAAGAGTAAATTGCACTTTGATTGATTTTCATCAATCGAGATGGTACAGTACTTTTGATTAACTTTTGTCAATCGAAATAGTAATGGCACTTTGGTTATCCGTAGATAGCCGAGAGAAAATATAGTACTTTGAATGTGATCAAGTCACGATAGAACACAATAACTCATAATAGCAAGTATCAAGTAGAGCAAGTAGAGCGTATGACAAGATAGCGTGTACGAGATAGCATGTATGGTGCACAATGGTGCACTAGTAGAGAATGACAATAGTCACTTTGGATAGTAGCCGTTTCACGATAGTACATTACGTCTAAACTCCTCAGACTAATGTTATAACAGTTAGTGCTAGCACAGTAATAGCACAGAAATGGTACAGTACGTCTGAACTCCTCAGACAAATAGTAACAATTAGATGTCTAGCCAAGATAGTATAGTCAGAACCGGTGCAATGCAGAACACCGTCAATAGCCCCTGCAGGTATTTTCGGGTGGCTCTCTGCACCCAGGACTAGATTGGAGCCCCTCGGACACTCTCGTGCCCTGCACAGTATGCATTTGATATAGTAGAGTCACAAGACCCATATTATAGCACTAGACAGTCACGAAATAGTACCAACGATAGGAGCCACACAGCTCAAAGGGTAACAAGAGAGTACTAGATGAATAGACGAGAGAGACGAGATAGTAGAGTGAACGTGAATATTAGTAGACGAGCGAGTAGCATAGATGAGATCTTAGTCATTGCACATGGAACGTCGAGTAACGAGCGATAGTAACAGTTGCACAACACACGCGTACGATGTTGGCAGTCAGGTGGAACACGACCTTTCCGCTGGCCTCATTATGCACAGGTCAAAGGTCTGGCGTGATTTAAGGTAAGAACGAGAGCAACTAAGGCTGTTTGGATCTTGTCGATCCCTAAAGGGTATCATAGGTGTTAGGGTACAACCAGCTTGTCGACCATGTGGGAATCCATGGACAGAGGAGACTTACGGAGGCCTTGTGCAAGGGTTCACAGTCCGGTGAAAGGAATATCCGACGGAGAGTTCACCACAAACCAAGTAAAGTGTGTATATAAAAACAGGTACTCGACGTTCTAGAGGAATTCTAGAACAGTGGAGCGTCGAGATCGGTGTTTCAAAACAACGCAAAAATCGAGGAGAAGTTCATTTACAAGTAAGTCAATTAATTGCATAAATTACCAGATAAATTATGTCACAAGTCCATGCCAATTATGCCATATTTGGATGGTTCCAAGTGTGTGCATGTGTCATGAAATTGTAGATAGAAAAGATGCCGTGAATATGTATTTTAAAGCATTCAATATAGCTCCATGTAAAACATGTGTTTTACTGCAGGTATGACTGTTAAAAAGGCATAAGGTTGTTTTAGAAAGTGAGAGAAATAATTTTATGGGTTTTCATGCAAAATCCTATGAAGGCGACATAGGCCAGTAAGGATAGCGACAGGGGTAGGGCAGGTAGCGACAGGGCATGAAAAGGGTGCCGACAGGGCTGTCTGCTCAGGCGGTCAGAACGCGACAAGGGCATGAAGGGAACGCGACAGGTTCTGGCAGCAGAGCGACGCCAGGTCTGTCGTGATCTGATCGCGACATATGTACTGTCGCTACGGCCTTGTGAACGCGATAGAGGCGGGAAAGGGTCGCGACAAGACAGGCACAGGGATAGCGACGACTTACCTGTCGCTTTCTGAACGTGACGGGTAGACTGTCGCAATCAACCTCCAGAAGGCGGCCTGTCGGGCCATCGCGATCTGGTGGTCTGCGCCTGGCTCTGACAGGAACAAGACCAGACTTTGGATTGCGGGCCAACTTGAAATAAAATGATACAGGGTGCTTCAAAAATTTATACAAAATCGCATGGTGCATGAAAATTCGTGAAACAAATTTCTAACAAGTCTAGACAGACCAGGGTACATGCAGTATTCGGGAATTCGAATGTTTCAAGGGATTCGATAGGCTTTAATTCATGCAAATAGGAAGAACAAGATCAGTGAGCAAATTGGAATAATGATTTAATTCGCCAACTACGGTGAACAAAATTTAGGGCTTTCAGGGGCAAAAGATGCCTATCAACCCTCAGTATTTACTCAAAAAGTTTCATGACAAGAGGACGAGTGGATTTAAGATATGCATAAAGAAAAGGGCTTGGGGTCATGAAGTGTACAGAACTTTGAAAATTCATAAGAAAAGATTTGATAGATGGAAAAATATGAAACTTGGGGTTTCGTTCAAGAGGGTAGGAAGAACCTACATACGAGATTTCAGAATTTTAGCTTGTGAGAATGCCTACCTTTGACTCGATTATCTTCTAGGGCTTAGAACTCCAAGAACGAGGAAGAAGCTCCAAGAACTCCTTCTCCCCACGAGATCCTCTCCTCCTTGGCCTCTTCTCCATGTCCAACAACTTTGGCAATGAGCTAGGGTCGGCCAAGAGGGTTAAGAGGTGTATTTATGCTAGTTATGTTTCTAATTCCTAATAGTACTCTAACTTCTATTAAATTTTGAATTCCTCCTTTCCTAACCTCCTCCCAAGCTTCCACTTCCTATTTGGGTTAGGATGGGAGCCAAATCATGGCCAACCTATTAGGGTAGGTTTAGGAATTCAATTCTAACTCAAAATTCTATTTAATGCATTAAATACCCTTTTCTTTTTAGGTAATAATTTAGTTACGAATTTAGGGTATTTTCCCATTATTCTTATTTTTAAAATCCTTATTTTGGCCCACTAATTGCTAATGGGTCTATTTAACCAAGCCCATTATTTATTGGAATTTATCTTATAGGTTTTCCCTTTTTTAATAGGGAATAATAGAGTTATAATTTTATTGCATTTTCTTATTGAATTTATCATGGGCTATGAGAGGTTCATTGGTCCAAACCCAATAATGGTTATTCATTTCATGATGTTGGAAGTCTCTCCGACATGTTCATTTAATTTATGGGCGCATTATCTTTCCGTGTTAACAGTTTTCCGACTTAGTTTCTAAATTTTGATAATTAGTCACATTGTGACGTACGCTTGGACAATCGGATTTTTCGTTGCACGTATTTCTTCGTGGAACACTTAGGAATAATATTAGGGTTGATTTATAAATTTTAAGGAATTTTTAGATGTGTTCGTGCACATACAATAATGGTACGTATATTTCTATTATTCGTCTTAAAGAAATTATTATTTCAAATTTTTAAATACTGAATTTTCCTGGTTGCTACATCCTCCACACTTAAAAGAATTTAGTCCCCAAATTCATATGATATGATACGACTACCAATTTACTATGGATATTTCATTCCATCACCTCCCCAGTTAGGGCTTTACTATCAGGAAAATAATATGGAAACAAATTAAGGGTTTAGTGATGGTACCTTGTCCGCCTTCATTGGCATGATTCATATCTACGAGGGCTTGTAATCGTCCTTGGCGTGGAGTTTGGTTCTTCTTTGTTGGACAATCGATGACTCGATGTTGTTGACTTCCACATCGCAAGCATCTGCCCACTTTCTTCCAACAGTTATCAATCTGGTGCCCTGGTTTCTTACAAAATTTACAGAATTCCTTCTGCTTCACTTCCCCTTTCATTCTCTTGCTATCTATGGTATTTCTCCCTTTATTATCTTTGGAATGAGTAGCACGTTGCCTTTTCAACACCTTCTTCTTATGACTCTTTTCAAGAAGTTCCAAGGTGTCTTCTACTAATTGAGCTCTCAATACCATGTCTGAATACACTACAATGTCTAGTGGAGCCACTTTTCCCAGAACACAGGTCTCAACCCTTCTAGGAATCTCTTCGCCTCATCTTCTCCGTACTCACCAGATGTGGTGCGTACTGTGCCAGTCTTTCAAATTGTACTTCATATTCTGCTATAGACGTCATTCGTTGTTTTAAATTGGCGAATTCATTTGCCTTCTTCTCACGAATCCTCTCGGAAAAGTATTTGGTGTTGAAGAGTTCTAAAAATTTATCCCACTCTATGTTGATGTGGGTAATTGTCGACTGGCAGATTCCCACCAGGTTCTAGCATCGCGGTCCAACTGGAAGGTTGCTAGAAGGACTTTCTCATGCTCTGAACATTGCATAATCCTAAAGATCCGTTCCATTGCCTTCACCCAATTTTAGCTTCATCGGGATCCGGAGTTCCATTAAACCTAGGGGGATTTATTCGTTGAAAGTTCCCATATAAGTCTCCTGCCCCATTTCTTGCTCCTGCTTGAATTACGTTGTTAAGGGCTTGAGTTAACCCCTGTACGGTCTGTTGTAATTCGTGCATTGGTGCATGCTCGCCAACCATCTCCTCTAGTTCTGCGAGTAATAATACTTATTAATTTCCTTCTTAAACTTAGGGTACTTATACATATAGTTAAGCTCCTAGCATAACCCCAAGCTTTACCCAATCTCTCACATAGGTATGGTGGTGACTTAGACACGGTTATGGCAGTTCACCTAGAACATCCTAGGACCTAAAATATCCTAATAAGGACATCCTAGGCTCTGATACCAACTGTCACGCCCCTCCAATTTAGCAGCGGAATAAATCAGAGGAGACGCGAACAACGAGTATGGTAACGACCGTTGCGCATACTTTCGCAAACATCATAGCATCTAATAAACAATAATTGGAATAAACTCTTTATTTCATTATAAAATCACTAAGACTATTACAACCACTAATTCAGAGCCACACATAAGGCTCAATGACATCATTATATTGAAAAGAAATCTAAAGCAATAACTACTAGACTCCATTGTACTAGGGGAACTTCATCATTTGACTTCAGGTCACTCATCACTCTGGATCTGTCCCATTGGTACGTATAGCGTCATCGTCCGACTTACCTGAGACACAATAACAAATAACGAAGGGTGAGCGATAACGCCCAGTTGGACTTAAATCTCAGGCTCAACTAGGCTTAAAATAATTAGTTCATTAAATGGCAGAGTAACTAAAGATAGAGCGAGTCATGTAAAGTCGAGAAAGTAATAGCACATGTAACATGGTTCAAATAGCAGATGAATCAAGTATAGTACGATGATTAAAGTCAAGTCACGATAGAAATGATAACAACGCAACAGCATGTAGAGACAATGGCAAGCAATAGCAAGCGACAGGTATAGCAAGGAGAGATAGTAGTTGGTCATGTAAAGAGTAAATTGCACTTTGATTGATTTTCATCAATCGAGATGGTATAGTACTTTTGATTAACTTTCGTCAATCGAAATAGTAATGGCACTTTGGTTATCCGTAGATAGCCGAGAGAAAATATAGTACTTTGAATGTGATTAAGTCACGATAGAACGCAATAACTCATAATAGCAAGTATCAAGTAGAGCAAGTAGAGCGTATGACAAGATAGCGTGTAACGAGATAGCGTGTAACGAGATAGCGTGTATGGTTGCACAACGGTGCACTAGTAGAGTACGACAATAGTCACTTTGGGACAGTAGCTGTTTCACGATAGTACATTACGTCTGAACTCCTCAGACTAATGTTATAACAGTCAGTGCTAGCACAGTAATAGCACAGAAATGGTACAGTACGTCTGAACTCCTCAGATGAATAGTAACAATTAGATGTCTAGCCAAGATAGTATAGTCAGAACCGGTGCAATGCAGAACACCGTCAATAGCCCCTGCAGGTATTTTTGGGTGGCTCTCTGCCCCCAGGACTAGATTGGAGCCCCTCGGACACTCTCTGTGCCCTGCACAGTATGCATTTGATATAGTAGAGTCACAAGACCCATATTATAGCGCTAGACAGCCACGAAATAGCACCATTGATAGGAGCCACACAGCTCAAAGGGTAACAAGAGAGTACTAGATGAATAGACGAGAGAGACGAGATAGTAGAGTGAACGTGAATATGAGTAGACGAGCGAGTATAGCATAGATGAGATCTTATAGTCATTGCACATGGAACGTCGAGTAACGAGCGATAGTAACAGTTGCACAACACGCGCGTACGATGTTGGCAGTCAGGTGGAACACGACCTTTCCGCTGGCCTCATTATGCACAGGTCCAGAGGTCCGGTGTGATTTAAGGTAAGAACGAGAGCAACTAAGGCTGTTTGGATCTTATCGATCCCTAAAGGGTATCATAGGTGTTAGGGTACAACCAGCTCGTCGACCATGTGGGAATCCATGGACAGAGGAGACTTACGGAGGCCTTGTGCAAGGGTTCACTAGTCCGGCGAAAGGAATATCCGACAGAGAGTTCACCACAAGCCAAGTAAAGTGTGTATATAAAAATAGGTACTCGACGTTCTAGAGGAATTCTAGAACAATGGAGCGTCGAGATCGGTGTTTCAAAACAATGCGAAAATCGAGGACAAGTTCATTTACAAGTAAGACAATTTAATTACATAAATTACCAGATAAATTATGTCACAAGTCCATGCCAATTATGCCATATTTGGATAGTTCCAAGTGTGTGCATGTGTCATGAAATTGTAGATAGAAAAGATGTCGTGAATATGTATTTTAAAGCATTCAATATAGCTCCATGTAAAACAGGTGTTTTTACTGCGGGTATGACTGTTAAAAAGGCATAAGGATGTTTTAGAAAGTGAGAGAAATAATTTTTATGGGTTTTCATGCAAAATCCTGTGAAGGCGACATAGGCCAGTAAGGATTGCGACAGGGGTAGGGCAGGTAGCGACAGGGCATGAAAAGGGTGGCGACAGGGCTATCTGCTCAGGCAGTCAGAACGCGACAAGAGCATGAAGGGAACACGACAGGTTCTGGTAGCAGATCGCGACACCAGGTCTGTCGCGATCTGATCGCGACATATGTACTGTCGCTACGGCCTTGTGAACGCGACAGAGGCGGGAAAGGGTCGTGAGAAGACAGGCACAGGGATAGCGACGGCTTACCTGTCGCTTTCTGAACGCGACGGGTAGACTGTCGCAATCAATCTCCACAAGGCGGCCTGTCGGGCCATCGCGATCTGGTGGTCTGCGCCTGGCTCTGACAGGAACCAGACCAGACTTTGGATTGCGGGCCAACTTGAAATAAAATGATACATGGTGCTTCAAAAATTTATAACAAATCGCATGGTGCATGAAAATTCGTGAAACAAATTTCTAACAACTCTAGACAGACCAGGGTACATGCAGTATTTGGGAATTCGAATGTTTCAAGGGATTCGATAGGCTTTAATTCATTCAAACATGAAGAACAAGATCAGTGAGCAAATTGGAATAATGATTTAATTCGCCAACTACGGTGAAAAAAATTTAGGACTTTCAGGGGCAAAATATGCCTATCAACCCTCAGTATTTACTCAAAAAGTTTCATGACAAGAGGACGAGTGGATTCAAAGATATGCATTAAAGAAAAGGGCTCGGGGTCATGAAGTGTACAGAACTTTGAAAATTCATAAGAAAAGATTTGATAGATGGAAAAATATGAAACTTGGGGGTTTCGTTCAAGAGGGTAGGAAGAACCTACATACGAGATTTCAGAATTTTAGCTTGTGAGAATGCCTACCTTTGACTCGATTTAACTTCTAGGGCTTAGAACTCCAAGAACGAGGAAGAAGCTCCAAGAACTCCTTCTCCCCACGAGATCCTCTCCTCCTTGGCCTCTTCTCCACGTCCAACAACCTTTGACAACGAGCTAGGGTCGGCCAAGAGGGTTTAAGAGGTGTATTTATGCTAGTTATGTTTCTAATTCCTAATAGTACTCTAACTTCTATTAAATTCCGAATTTCCTCCTTTCCTAACCTCCTCCCAAGCTTTCCACTTTCTATTTGGGTTAGGATGGGAGCCAAATTCATGGCCAACCTATTAGGGTAGGTTTAGGAATCTAATTCTAACTCAAAATTCCTATTTAATGCATTAAATACCCCTTTTCTTTTTAGGTAATAATTTAGTTACGAATTTAGGGTATTTTCCCATTATTCTTATTTTTAAAATCCTTATTTTGGCCCACTAATTGCTAATGGGTCTATTTAACCAAGCCCATTATTTATTGGAATTTATTTTATAGGTTTTTCCCTTTTTTAATTAGAGAATAATAGAGTTATAATTTTTATTACATTTTCTTATTTGAATTTATTCATGGGCTATGAGAGGTCCATTGGTCCAAACCCAATAATGGTTATTCATTTCATGATGTTGGAAGTCTCTCCGACATGTTCATTTAATTTATGGACGCGTTATCTTTCCGTGTTAACAGTTTTCCGACTTAGTTTCTAAATTTGGATAATTAGTCACATTGTGACGTACGCTTGGCCAATCGGATTTTTCGTTGCACGTATTTCTTCGTGGAACACTTAGGAATAATATTTAGGGTTGATTTATAAATTTTAAGGAATTTTTAGATGTGTTCTTGCACATACAATAATGGTACGTATATTTCTATTATTTCGTCTTAAAGAAATTATTATTTAGAATTTTTAAATACTGAATTTTTCGGGTTGCTACAGTCAGAGCAGACTATCCTGACCTTGGAGGACATGTTGCGAGCTTGTTGCCTGGAGTGGCAAGGGTCTTGGGCAGCTCATTTGCCGTTGGTCGAGTTTGCATATAATAATAGTTATCATTCCAGCATCGGCATGGCACCTTATGAGGCTCATTAGGGACAACCATGTTATTGGCCCTTGTGCGGAAGCAAATAAACAATCATACAAAGAACACAAGGAATTTATCTTGGTTCGACCACCCTTCCCACATAGAAGTCCGACGTCCAGTTCCCAAGAAATCTCTTGGGATTTTACTAACCAAGGGTACAGTCCCCCTTAAGGACAATACAACACCCAACACCCCAGCTGGTCTTCTTCTCTTTCCCTGGTAAGAAGGCAGCCCACTTCTCTTATAGGTCAAGAAGCCAACCTCCTGGTACAAACCCCAATGCGGTTCTGCTAGACTTAAACCCCCAGCTAGGTTCTACACTGAGTACAGTCCCTCAGCTGGACAGAAAACGCTAGCAACTACACTGACCAACTCGTCACGTAGGAAGAGACTCACTGTATACAGTCCTATAGCTGACATAAATCTTTCTTAGAAAAGAAAAAAACATACCAAGAGCTATTACAAGATGAACACTAAGAACTCTAGCTCTTAGCCACAGACTCTCCCCTCAGATTTACAATGACCACACAGAGAGAGAGAGAAGAGAGGAAGGCTTGAACACTTTGAAACTCCAGCTGTGAAAAGCTTCTCTTGATTTGGCTCGAGCTCCTCTCTTTATTTGAATGTATGTGGAGTTGAGGTTCCTCATAGGATGTACACTCCTTTACAGATCTTCAAGAAAGCTCTGTCTTCTTCTTCATCATGCTTCATCTTTTATATGAGCAGCTTTGAACAAATCCATTGGAGTTCTAGCCGTTGCTCATCTTCTCTTTTTTCTGATATTTTGTGGTCTACGAGGTCTGCAAGTATAGAAGAAAGTGTTTAGATAAAAGAGTGTTTCTGTCAAAAGGTTCACACTTCTGTGTTTTCTACGGTCACCCAGAAGTGGTAGGTAAGCTCTTTTTGTCTGACATGAAAGAAGAGATCTAGAGAGATAAGCAAAAAGATCTTCTGTCAGAAAGATAGAAGATTACGCAAATGAAATATATTTGACTTTTCATTAGGCGCCAAAGACATTTGAAATATCTGAGTATAAAGGAAATTGATGTTTAAGTTGAAATCTATGTTTGAACAGAATCGATGTTTAAGTGAAAGGAAATCGTTGTTTTGATCAAATCGTTCTTTAAGTAAGGGCAAATCGTTATTTGCTAACAAATCGTTGTTTGAGCAAATCGATGTTGAAGTTGTAACGAATCGTTGTAGCGATCAAATCGTTATTTCACTTACCGAATCGTTACAGCGACCAAATCGTTGTTTCACTTAATAAATCGGTACATCGACCAAATCGTTGTTTAACTTATGAAATCATTGTGAGACTGAAATCGATGTTGAAGTTATGAAATCGATGTGAGACTGAAATCGATATTTCACTTATGAAATCGATGTGAGACTGAAATCGATGTTTCACTTATGAAATCGATGTGAGACTGAAATCAATGTATATTGAATAGACATCGATTTTGCTTTTCAATGCAAATCGGTATGTTCAACAGAATTCATGTTTTCAATAGAATCGATGTGGCACTTTGTGAACTGAAATCGATGTATATTGAATAGACATCGATTTGACTTTTCGGTGCAAATCACACAGCGATAGTGCCATAAATTTATATTTATTAGAAAAATATGATATTTAATTTATTAGAAAAAGATGATATTAATATATTAATATTTAATTAATCATAAGTTTTGTTATCACCAAAATATAAGAGTAAACTATAAGAGTGGTTCAACACATGTCATACTTCTCTTGACTGGTTTGAGGTAGGTGAGCGTGTTGTCACCAGGCCAGAGTTGGTTTAGCAGTCAGTAGAGGTAGTACAGTTTGTCAGACAAAGGCTTAGACAACATAGAACCGGCAGAAGAGTTATGCAGACCAGCATACTTGAGTTTCAGGTGGGGGACCATGTGTTTATTAGAGTGTCTCCTATGAAGGGGTGATGAGGTTGGCAAGTGTGGGAAGTTGAATTCCAGCTATATCAGACCTTCACCATCACTGAGCGTGTTAGAGGCCTGGTGTATCGGCTTCAGTTAGCAGCGGTCCACGATGTGTTTCATGTGTCAATGTTGCGGAGCTACCTGGTGTCGGATCAAGATGGCACTTTAGATGTCTTAGAGGGGGGTGAATAGGACTTCTAGCGCTATTAAAAACTTATATGAGAATAGATAACACTAAAGTTGTTAGTACTTAGTGTGGTGTGTGTGAAACAAGTGAGAACTTGGCGGAAACAATCACATAATTGCACAAGATATTTTCTTCTTAGTTCGGCCCTTCTCACATGGAAGTCCTACGTCTAGTCCCCAAGCAACCTCTTCGGATTTCACTAACTGCCAAGAACACTTGACCTTCTCTCAACCTGAGAGATATTACAACCCACTTGCACCCAAGCAAGTCTTCCCTTTACCAAGGGGTACAAAGACCACGTACACCAGTAGATCTTCCTTCACAAGAGGGGCACTGTAGGGAACAAACCCCCTGCGGGTTTTCTTATAGAAATAACACAGGTGTGTTTGCTCAGAAGAATGAGCGAACACAGAAAAAAAAAAAGAAATACAAATAAGAATTGAAGCTCAAATATTTATGACTCTAAGAGAGTGGGCTGAAGAGATCTGAATTTTAGAAGGCCACTCAAAGAAAAGACTTCAAAACAATCAGGAGAGCTGGAAGTCGAAGCTTGAGAACAGCAGGATCTCTTCAGATCTTGAACTCTTCTCTTTTCTTTTCTGTGGAAGGTGAGGTTGTGTGTGTGGTTGTATCTTCTAGTGTGTATGTCTCTTCTTGCTTCTTGTTGTATGTTCAAACTTCAGTTCATATATAAGCATTAGAGACTGAGCTTCCCGTTTGAAATTGAACGTTGGAAAATAGCCATTGAATATGAGAGATGAGACTATGAGGTCTCTGAGTTGTCCATCAGATATTCAGCTCTTGAGGTCTCAACGGCTTCAGGCTATGCAAATAGCTTCAAGGTTCTATAGACATCTTCATTAATGTTTTGCAAACTCCATGCCTAAGACTGAAAGCTAAGCAAGCTTCACTGGGTGGCTGTGCATCTGAAAGATCATGAAAAGAACATAGATACCTCCATTCCTTTAGAGGTAGGTGAGATAAAAATATATAAAGCACAAAAGAGTTCCGACAGAAATATTTAGAACATTTAAAGATAAACAGATAGTTGTATGGGGAATACAAGGACTTTTCCTGAAAGTCATGGAGTTTTGATAGAGAGAGGATGTGGTAGGTGAGCTCTGACAGATAACCCATGCTGCTTATACCTACCATCACAATAAACTCTTGTCCATCTGTCGAATAGAGATAGAACTATCTTTCTGACAGTGAGAGAGACAACAAGTATGCAAATCTTACAGATTTCAAAAGAACATTTAGAATGAGAGTAATATTAAATATAATATTTTCCCGCTAAAAAGATATTTGAATTATGATAGCAGAAAAATAATCACAAGGATCATATAAGAAACTTTTATTCATAAGAGATCCCAAAGGAATAAAGAAAATCATTGAAATAATCAAGATTATGATCTATTGGATTATGTGAGAAACGACAGATACTTAAAAAAATATTTAAGTACTGTAGACGACGCTTTCGCAGTGCCCACAAAGAGGGGGGAATGAATAGTGGTGTGGGTATGTGTGTGTGATATGGAGTGGATGGCGAAAAAGATAATAAAATAAAAAGATCGTGATCGCCAGGCACACGAGGGTGCCGAATGGAGGCGCACGCGCGAGGGGTGCGGATGAAGAAAGTGATCGCGTATGTACCTTTTAGCGGAGAGAGATTGCGGGGGGAATGTGGGTCCTCTCTTCCTCTACGAACACGGCCGACCACAGTAGAGGGCGTTTCCTCGTTGATTACCCTAACAAAAAAGACAGAAAAATAAAGAAAGGGGATTCCACGTATAGTACCAAATCCTAAAAATAAAGAATTAATGAATAAAAAGAACATGGAGGTGTACTTACCAGGTGGTGGCTTTTAAACCCCTAAAGAATGTGGGTGTGTGTAAAATGCATGCATGTGTGTGTGTTAAAAAGAAGTAAAAGGGGCACGTGGGGCCCGGAGGAGGTGAAAATAATAGGAAAAGAGGAAGGGGAGGGGGGTACTTCCCCGAATGAACGGTGCGATGGCGTTGAGGCGTGGTAGCCGGTGCCGGAACGGATGGAGGAAGGCGAGGATGGAGCTCCCGCCGCCGTGGATGACGAGGGAAGACGAAGACGCCGCCTCCGTGGAAGAAGAATGGGTCGATGTGGGTGATGGCTCGGAGTCGAGGTGTGAATCCGGCAGGGCTTTGCCGCTCTGAATGGGCCCCTCCGAAACAATACCCTCGGGGGTATTTATAGGCACTGGATTCTTGAATCGTGTCCAAACAGGAGGCCGCGATTATGAATTGAATTGCGTCCGGGCGGCAGGCCGCGATTAAGAAAGTCAAACTGATGTGATAGGCGTATATGGCCGGAGCATGCGACTATGTTTAGAATCACGTCCGGACAAGCCGCCGCGACTTGAATCGCGGCGGGCCACCCGGATGCGATTACAGACTTGCATGGTTTCAAGGCAATCGGCCCATAAATGCTCGGATTTGACCTTCTGAATCGCGTCGTGCCACCCAGACTTGTTTTCAAGATTTTCTCGTGATTTCGAGCGTAGGCTCTCAAGTGCGGGACTTCTGGGGCCATAGCCTTTTTGACTTTAAATCGTGGCGGTCATACCGTACGCGATTTCGTTTAGAGCACGTGCTGATGAACGCATCTAGCATGGCCGCTGCGTTAAGGTCTTGAATCGCGTCCACCATGACTGCCGCATTTGAAAGGCGTCCACTGTAGCGGACGCGACCGAACCACCTGGGAAGCACCGAGAAAGAATGGGTGAGATCCAAAAATATTGGGAAACTACTCTTGCAAGGCAAAAAGAGGGCATCTGTGGCATTATGGCGCGTGTCTACAAGTACAAGTACACAAAAGTTGATATATGATACATTGACTTTCAAGGAGTCGGAGTGAGATTTAATAATACTTCAACTGTATAGAAGTCGCAGTGAGATATTGATGTATGTCAGACTTCAACTTCTGGGGAGTCGGAGTAGAACAAGTTTGTTCATCAATCATACTTCGACTTTCAAACAGTCGGAGTGAAATGCAATACAAAGACTTTGACTTTTCAGAAGTCGGAGTAAGGTCCGACTTCGACTGTTAAAGAGTCGGAGTAAGGTCTAGTTGATAAGCAATCTGTATCAGGACTTTGACTTTTTAAGAGTAAGAGTTATGCAAAACTTCAACTTCTCCAAAGTCGGAGTATAACCCGTTTGTTCATCAATTGGTACAATACTTCAACTTTTCTAAAATCGGAGTCAGTATGATATACAATATACGCTGTGGACTTAGAAAAAAAAAGTGTGACAATGTTGATACTTTGATTTTGTGTGTGCATAAATTTGGCTGAGATATAATGCAGTATTATATATGTGCCATTGTATATTAATTTTCATAAATGTAGTATAAAAACATAAATTGATTTAGGAAAGATTAAAAGATTTTGTCATAGCAAAAATATAATGATTAAATGTTTAGCAATATTTTTAAGGATAGTTGCTCAACAATTCTCCCCCTTTTTGTTAATGACAATTTTTTTTAAATAAACAGTGAAAAACAAAAAACTTTAATTTGGTTCTGTTCTCTCTTCTTCCCAATGTACCAGTGTAGAACAAAACTTTTAATTTTTTGTTTTCTCTCTTCTCCCCCTCTGTGGCATTAACAGAATGGATAAAGGATACACATAGGAGAGATAGAAAGAGAGATACACAGATAGCTAGAAAAAGATCTATATTGATAAAATTGAAGAATATTTTACATTCATGAAGTAGAAGAACTAGGGAGATAGAGGGAAGGAGGAATTTGAGCAAATAAGGGATGAAGTAAGTCCCATAGCTTCTGCTCATTTTTCAGGAAAAATTTGGAACTATCTATGTTATAGGAGGGTCCTACAAAGGGGATTTTTCTATAAGATTTAATGTGTCGGCGATGATACCAATTGACTCTCCTATGGTAGTTGTCACTAGATAGAGTTCTCCTAAGTGGAGTGAATTTCCTACTAGCTGCCTTGTGGAGGAACTCATGAACTGAAATGTTCCAATGAAGACCTTGAGAATGAGCTACTTCCTTGGCTTTGTAGTAGATTTTATATCTTTCTGTCCACTTCAGAGAGACAGTCTTCCATAGTGTCTCATATCCTTTGCAAAGATAAGCTACATGATATAACTTTTGCTTCTAGCATTCTACACTGTCTTCAGGATAGGACACAGCCCACTGCTCTTCTGTCATTCTTTCTGATTTGGCAAAGCTATGCTGAAAGTTCAGAAGGTGCTGAGAATTCTTGGGGACATGCATGACAGTAAAATGATGGAAGGATAGCTTGATGTTGTATTTGAGCTTGAATATAGCTGCTATCCTAATGTGTATGTTAAAGACAACTTGGGCAAACGACTTTCTATAAGAAATAGCCCCTATCAGATTGGGGTGCAGTCCTGAGGGCAGACCAATGGTCATGGAGGGAGTGATTTCTCTTTGCCCTCTAACAAGCATGGCCTACTTTCCCTTATTCACATCCGGCAAATTCATCTTGAATCTCTCTTCATTGAACACCTTCATTCTGCTATAGCTGATCTACTGCTCCTTAATGAATTCACTAAAAAGATCAAAGAACCTAAGATTTAAGTGATAAGGAAGATTCAGAAACTAGCTCTGGAGAGTGGCTTCCCGAAACTTAGCAGCTTCTCCGGGGTAGAGATTCATAATTCTTGAGCAGAAAGGGTATGACTTTTCTGAGTGATAAGGTTTAGATCAGCCAAGGAAACTTTTGAAGTTTTTATTAAGGTAGAGAGCCAATCTTCAAATTTATAGCCTGGCATCCCATGGACTTCAAGGAAAACTATAATGGAAAGAAATTACTTGAAAAGAGTCATATGGTGCTTAGAATGATAGATAAAAGCATACCAAAAAGGAGGAAGTAGGGAGCTAGGGTTTTATTTCATCTTCGGCCCTACTTGGGATGGAAGTACCACACTTGGAACTAATTTGGCAAGAGGATGAGTGGAGGAGGCCGAAGAGGGAGTAGATGATGTAGGGAGAGAGGAGAAAAAGTGAGGAGCTAGGGTGTAAAGAACATGTAATTTTACGTTGTGGGGCTTGAAAGTGTACACCAAAGGAAGGAGGTAATGGAGGTGTTTGAGGGAGAAGGAATTGAAGGAGGGTGTTCCTCTGGTTTAGAAGTAGAAGGAGGATGATCAGAGGAAACAAGAGGGATAGGTTCAAAAGAGATTGGAGGTGGTTGATTAGTGGGAGCTAAAGGTGTAGGTTCAAAAGGAGTGGAAGGTTGGGGGGGGGTTCTGAAGAGGGAAAGACGACAGAACCAAATTCATTAGTTTCCTTCTAACCCTCTCTTAAAGGTCTTTGCCTTAGAACTGGCTTCCACTTCCATGGACTGATCATGTTGCTCCAAAGACTGCTTAAAGGCCAAGACCATGACATGAAGTCAAACTTGACATCTATTTGATGTATCTGCATTTTTAGTACATACATCATCTCTTGTTGCTTCAATATCAAATTCAACATATCATCCATAGTTTGACTAATCTCCCCCTGAGACCTTGGCAGGGTCTCAACATGTGGTGGAGAGATATGGTGATACTCTTCATCCAAAGATGGCTCAAGTGGAGTGGAACTGGGGATATCATCTTCTTGAGCCACTCCCTTGCCCCTTGGATCCTTGAGCACTTCATTGATGGTGTCATCTGTGATATCTTGCTCTTGGGAGGGAGCTGTAGCATGGACTACTTCTTGTTCTTCCACTGACGCTTCTTCTCTAACTCCTCTCTTCTGATTACTGAAGACTGACTAGAGGAATGGAGGAGGAACTCTGTAACTCATCTATAAAAATATCATGGGAGTAACTGGGTTCAGAGTCCTTTGACCAAAGATTCTGGGCCTTGTCTTCCAAAATATATAGACTTCTTCTCAAAGTGGAAAGCCCAATCTTCTCATTCACAAATACTAAAATCTCATCAGATAGATCTACTGAAAATCTTCTAAAAATGAGTGTGAGCAGGGGTCCATAGGTAGAGTAGAGATTTCGGTAAGAATTTGGACCCTGCCATCAAATAATCGAGGGCAGATTGACCCTGTGCCTCTGAATGACCAAAATAGCAAACTGCCATCTCTAGCAGTGATGGATGAATGGGTTCTAGCCCTGGGGGTGATGATTGTGGTGATTATGGCATGAATGATCCTCTTCTCTACTGAGAGCTCGTTGACAAGGAGCCCTTTCTTAGAGAGAGTCCCCAGACTACCAACAACCCCTAATTTTGCTTCTCCAAGGACACTACCTCACTGATCCTATGTCCGGAGTTGGGGCAATCCAAAATCTCAACTAATAAATCTTCAGAAACTGTAACTAATGTACCTTTCACTGAGCTGATACTAAAACCGTATGCAGATACTTGGAGGGAGAGATAGAAAGTCTTCAGCGCACCCTCAAAAGTTGGTTCATTTATCTAACAGATCCTCGACCAGCCCATAGCTTCTAAAGTTTCTACTACCCAACTGAGTCTACCAGAGAACTGAGTGAAATCTACAACCTTCCCTGGGCAAATTGAAGCTTTGGCTGAGGAGAGACGCTAGAACTGCTCAGGGGTGAAGAGAGTCTCTTTCGGAGCCCTAGAGGAAGCCATCTAGACAAATACAGGAAAAGAGTCTAAGGGAAATGGTAGAGGAGATGTAGAATGAGTCCATAGAGGTTAAAAAACCTACATTTCTTCAGAGAGAAAAGGTGAAAATCTACAGTTGCTTCGAAGGTGGTTCTATCGGGGTGAAGAACAGACAGGGAACCAGGAGAAGAAAGAGAGTTGGAGACGTTTCAAATGGGTGATTTGGAATGAAAGAGGGAAAGGTCCTAATATAGAAGGAGGATGTGTAACAGACCATAGATGCGGAGATGAACGGCTAAGATTAAAAGAATAAACTGTTATTAATTATTCTTCCTGAAATAAAAACTTGTAACCCCTTTTTTTTTAAAATGACTCCGACTTCATAAACTCCAACTTCATAAAAGTCGCAGTACAAAACTCCGACTTCGGAGAAGTCGAAGGTTCAGGACTTAGAAAGATTTTGCAATGAATGGAACATACAATGCAGTAAAGAGTCTGAGTTTTTAATCAGGGTTGCACATACCTATTTCTCTTCTTATTGAAGTAAATCTATCTTTAGGAGAGGTTTAGTGAATATATCAGCTAATTGATCATTTGTAGAGACAAATTCAAGTAAAATTTCTCCATTACTTACATGGTCCCTAATGAAATGATGTCTGACCTCAATGTGCTTGGTTCTTGAATGTTGAATTGGATTTTGGTCAAGTTGATTGTGCTTGTATTGTCACACAGTATTGAATTTCATGAAGTGTACGACCATAGTCTTCCAGTTGATGTTTGATCCACAACAGTTGAGTGCAGCAACTTCCAGCTGCAATGTTTTCTGCTTCTATTGTGGATAAGGCTACTGAATTATTTTCTGGAGGACCAAGAAATCAAGCATCCTGCAAGAATTTGACAAGTACCATTGGTGCTTTTTCTATCTATTTTGCATCCAACATAGTCAGCATCACTATATCCAAGCAATTTAAATTCAGAACATCTAGGATACTATAAATCTAATTACTTGTATTTATAAGACATCTAAAAATTCTTTTAACAGTATTAACATGAGATTCTTTTGTATCAGCCTGAAATCTAGCACACAAACATACACTAAACATTATGTCTGGTCTACTAGTAGTAAGATAGAGTAATGACCTAATCATGCCTCTATAAATCTTTTGATCTACTTTCTTACCAATTGGATCACTATCTAACTTAATTCCTGAGCTCATGAGTGTTCCTAAGGGCTTACACTTGTCAAAATCATATTTATATAGCAAATATGAAATGTACTTGGTTTGATAGATGTGAGTATCTTTCTTGGTCTGCTTGATTTGCAAGCCAAGAAAATAATTAAGCTTACCCATCATGCTCATTTCAAATTCACTTTGCATAAGGTTTTCAAAAAATTTTAGAGTGATTCATTAGTAGAACAAAAAATAATCATCAAACATATATTTGTACAATTAGGATTCTTTTGAAAATTTCTTAATAAATAGGGTGCTATCTACTTTACCTCTTGAAAAATTATGTGATATAAGATAAGCGCTGAGTCTTTCATACTAGGCTCTTGGAGCTTGTTTCAAACGATATAGTGCTTTCTTTAAACGAAAAACATGATTTGGATATTTAATATCTTCAAAGTCAGGAGGTTGCTCAACATAAACTTCTTCTTTTTTGAAACCGTTCAGAAAAACACTTTTAACATCCATTTGAAATAAATTGATATTAAGAGAACATACATATGTAAATAAAATTCTAATTGCCTCTAATCTAGCAATTGGAACATATGTTTCATCAAAATCAATGCCTTCCTCTTAGGAATATCCTTGTGCTACCCGTCCGGCCTTGTTCTCGGTGATTACTCCTGATTCATCTATTTTGTTTCTGAAGACCCATCTGGTCCCAGTAACTAGATGGTCAGAAGGTCTAGGGATAAGAGTCCAGATGTGGCTACGTTGGAACTGGTTAAGTTCCTCTTGTATAGCTAGGATTCAAGATTCATCTCCCAGTTCATCATTGATTGTCCTAGGCTCAATTTGAGAAACAAATGCAGAAAAATCACAGGGAATTGTCATACCTCTTGTTCTTACCCTATCTTGAGGATCATCTATAATATTTTCTTTTGGATGATCTCTGTGATACCTCAATTCTCTAGGTAGTCCTTCTTGTGCTTCTTGTTGTTGCAGTTCTTCTAGTGGAGGATCTTCATTATCTTCATCTTTTTCTTCAAGAGAAGTCTGTTTTAGATCCCTGCACAATTCTTCAACAATATCTTCTTCTTCTATTTCTTAATAGAAGGGTTAGTTTCATCAAATAAAATATGAATGATTGTTCTATAGTTAAAGTTCTTCTGTTAAACACTTTGTATCCTCTAGGCTTTGAGATATATCCTAGTAGAAAACCTTCATCACTTTTAGCATCTAATTTTCTAAATTATCTTTTCCATTATCCAAAATGAAACACTTACAACCAAAGGGTCGAAGATGACTGACATTTGGATTTTTCTCCTTGTATAGCTCATAGGGTGTCTTCTTCAGTATTGGTCTGATCATACACCTGTTGATGATGTAGCAGGCTGTGTAGATTGCTTCTACCCAGAAATATCTTGGTAGATTGTATTTTGTAAGCATTGTTCTGGCCATGTCCAACAATGTTCTGTTCTTTCTTTCTGCTACTCCATTTTGTTGAGGTGTTCTTGGTGCAGAGAAATTATGTTATATGCCATTTTCTTCACAGAATTTGGCAACTCTTCATTTTTAAATCTCCACCATGGTCAGATCTAATATTGATTATTTGAAACTTCTGGATCTTCTGTACTAGTCTACTGAACTTCAGAAAGGCTGAAAAGGTTTCTGATTTGGCTTCCAAAAATGATACCCAAGTGTACCTTGAATAATCATCCATAATTACATAGCCATAAACTTTTCCTCCAAGACTTACTGTTCTTATAGGTCCAAACAAGTCCATGTGAATAAGTTCCAATGGTTTGGAAGTTGTTACTAAGGTCTTGGACTGAAATGATGTCTTGGTTTGCTTTCTTTTTGCACAGGGTGTCCAGATTCCAGATTTCTTCATTTTAAGCTGCAGAAGACCTTCAACTAGATCATGCTTGATTAATTTTTTGATCACTGATGTGCTTGCATGTCCTAGTCTTCTGTGCCATAAATCAGTCTCTTCACTCTTAGTAGTTGCAAGGCATAAGTTGACTTCTTTCAATTCTGCTAATTGTAGAGTATATAGATTTTTGACTCTCTGTGCTTCAAAGACTAATTTTTCATTATTTTGAATAATGCACTTATCATTTTGAAACTTTACCAAGTGACCTTTGTCACACAACTGACTGATGCTAATAAGGTTATGTTTTAGTCCTTCTACATACATAACATCTTCTATCAAATCCTTTTCTTTTGTTCCTACTATTCCATATCCTATCACTTTGCCTTTTCCATTATCTCCATAAGTGACTTGACCAACCTCATCTCTAAAACTTGTAAACAGCTTTCTGTCACCTGTCATATGCCTTAAACACCCACATCTAAATACTATTTGGATGCTCTCAGGCGACCCTGTAAACAAAATTAAG
Source organism: Colocasia esculenta (assembly GCA_014218235.1). Taxonomy (NCBI): domain Eukaryota; kingdom Viridiplantae; phylum Streptophyta; class Magnoliopsida; order Alismatales; family Araceae; genus Colocasia; species Colocasia esculenta. Next base: position 77,913,657 of record CM024760.1, read on the forward strand.
TTGTAACTTTTGATACCCAAATTTCTTGGGTCATTGATGGTTAGTTTTTGGAATCCAACTCAAGTGTCTAGTTGTGCATGTGCTGATTGTGTGTCCTAGTTGATTATAGTAACTACAACATAAATCATATGCATTTACATATGTAGTGTTATTAGATTTTAGTTTTTGTTTGTAGACATATTGATTGACTTTTCTAGGATTTTAATTTCTTTTTCTTTCACAAATTTAGGAGTTGGGTATTTTTAAGGATATACAATATTTTCTTCATTTGTTAGAGGTGTATAACCTACTCCATACTTCTTTTTACCTGCTCGAGCACCTTTCAGTTTTACAACTAGAGATCTTTTACAGTTAGTAATTTATCTATGGTAGCTTTTAGATAATTATTTTATTCTCTTAATTTTCATCATCTTTCAATTCTTTTAGATTTGATTCAAGTTCCATGATTTTACTATTTTTAATTTTAAGTCTTCACATAGTACATTTGATCTTTTTGTTTCAGTTAAATTTTGTCTTAATCTTTCTACTTCATTTTTTAGAAAAGTGTTGGATTTTTCTTGATTCAGTAAATTTAACTTCACTATTTTTATTTGTTTAACTACTATTTTATATTTCTCATACAATTCATTAATGCATCTTCTAGACTATCATAATCAGATTCAGAACATGATGCAAAGGAGGTTTCAGAATTTACCTGGTCTAGTCCTGCCATGAGGGCTAGATTGGCTTGTTCCTCTTCTTCTGATTCTAAGCCTGAAGAGTCTGAACTTGTAGGTTCTTCATTATCCAAGTTGCGGCCATTGCCTTCTTCTTATACTTTCTGAATTTTCTTTCTTTACCTTCCTTTTTCTCAAATTTTTCAGCTGGATCTTTCTTTTTGAGCTTAGGACATTCTGACTTGTAATGTCCTGGTTGATTGCACTCATAATAAGTTGGTTCTTTCTTCTTTTCCTTTTTAAAGTATCTCTTCGACCCGAACTTCTTCTTTTTGGCAAGAATCCTTTGAAGTTTCTTGACAACATAGCTTCATCATCACTGTCTTCTAATTTCTCTTTTGAATCCTCAGAGGAAGAAGAATCTGTAGCTTTCAAAGCATTTGACATTTTCTTTTTCGAAGAGCTTTCAGAAAATCTTTCCATGTTGATTTCATGAGCCATTAAAGAACTAATTAATTTATCAATAGAAAGTTTTGTTTGATCCTGTGCTTCTTCAATAGCAGTGACCTTAGGGGTCCAGGTATGAGTTATGATCTTAGAATTTTTCTTACTGTTTCTTCATTAGTAAGATTTTACCTAGTAAACTTAAACCTACTATTATATTTGAGAATCTATTATACATTTGGGTTATATTTTCATTAGGTAGCATTTTGAATTGTTCATATTGGGAGACAAGAATATCTATTCTAGTTTGCTTTACTCTATCAGTTTCGTCATAAGTTACTTGTAGTTTATCCCACATTTCCTTAGCAGTTCTACAAGTAGATAATATGTTAATATCTCTTTTGAATAAAACACAACATAGATAATTATGGCTTTATAATTGAGAGACATATTTCTTTTGTCAGCTATAGATAATGCAGAAGTTCCATCAACAAGTATAGTAAAGTCACCTTGCTCAATTACCTGCCACATATCGAAATCTGTGTCTCGGATGAAGCATTCCATTCTCATCTTCCAATACTGGTAATCTTCACCATCAAAGAATGGTGGCCTTGTAACTGACTGACCTTCGTAGTTGTGAGCTTCAACTGCCATCTCTTCTCAAATCTCTCGATTCTTCTGAGAAGACTCACTCTGATACCACTTGTTGGATCGAGAATGCACTTTAGATGTCCTAGAGGGGGGTGAATATAACTTCTTGCGCTATTAAAAACTTATCTGAAAATAGATAACACTAAATAAGATTGTTAGTACTTAGTGTGGTGTATGTGAAACAAGTGAGAACTTGGCGGAAACAATCACACAATTGCACAAGAGATTTTATTCGTTCGGCCCTTCTCACATGGAAGTTTTACGTCTAGTCCCCAAGCAACCTCTTAGGATTTCACTAACTGCTAAAATCACTTGGCCTTCTCTCAACCTTAGAGGTATTACAACCCACTTGCACCCAAGCAAGTCTTCCCTTTACCAAGGGGTACAAAGACCACCTACACCAGTAGGTCTTCCCTTCACAAGAGGGGCACTGCAGGGAACAAACCCTCTGCGGGTTTTCTTACAGAAATAACACAGTGTGTCTGCTCAGAAGAATGAGCGAACAGAAAATCAGAAAGAGATACAAATACAATTGAAGCTCAAATTCTTTCTGACTCTAAAAGAGTGGACTGAAGAGATCTGAATTTCAGAAGGTCACTCAAAGAAAAGACTTATAAACAATCAGGAGAGCTTGGAAGTCGAAGCTTGAGAACAGTAGGCTCTCTTCAGATCTTGAGCTCTTTTCTTTTCTTTTCTGTGGAAGGTGAGGCTGTGTATGTGGTTGTATCTTATAGTGTGTATGTCTCTCCTTCTTGCTTCTTGTTGTATTATTCAAACTTCAGTCATATATAAGCATTAGAGACTGAGCTTCCCGTTTGAAACTGAACGTTGGAAAATAGCCGTTTGAAAAAAATAGTCGTTTGAATATGAGAGATGAGACTATGAGGTCTCTGAGTTGTCCATCAAATCTTCAGCTCTTGAGGGCACGCGGTGTCTGCTTCTTGGCACAATGTGGCAGACGTTGAGAGCGTCTCTGTCTGTGCGTGTGTTGTACTATGTTGTGCATGTGTTTGTGTGTGTCTCCTGGGTGTTGAGCTGGGCTCCGTTGGATGACTGGCGTGAGCTATTCCACCGGTGAGCCTGAGCGTTGAGTGCAACTCCGTCCAATGCGTGCCCCTTATGGTGGTTACGAGCCGATTTCTGTGGGGCCCCTTCTCCACCGTTTGAGCCTGGCATAGGGGAAAACAGGTGAGGACCAGACGTGAGGGACAGCTTCTGAGTGTGCACACGTGGCTAGGGTTGGAGGACTCTGTGGTGTTGAGGCACCAAGCCATAGGCCTAGCTGATCCTACCTTTTTGTGTGTGTGTGAGCTGTGGTGGTGTTTTTGTGTTGTTGTGTACTATCGAGCCTGCGAGGTTCCAATTTTGTGACGCGCTCCTGTGAGGAGTTGGGCATCATGCCACCGATTTTTGTGTTGTTGTGCAGTGAACTCTAGCGTAGTTTACTTTCATGTACTTCCTTTTGTACTATTTCGGTGGGGGTTAGTGTCCCTACTGGGTCTCTTCTTGAGACTCAGTCCTTCCCTTTCAAGTGGTTCATCGTCGGCTCCGAGTGCTGAGGAGGAGTCACTCCGGGCTGGTCCTGCTTAGCTATTGATAGTGGTACTTTTGTGTACGTATTTGCTGTACTCTTTACTTTTGTTGGATCTGCTCTGAGTTTTACCATTTTGTATATATATATATATATAGTGGGTTTGTTTATAGTTCTTGTGGTTTGTACATTTTCTTATATGTTCTCCTCAGACACTTTCTCTTAACCCTCCGAGCTTGGCTCTTGGGTGGTGGTTCAGGGTTCGGGTTACTAGTGGGTAACTTCTAATTCGGATCTTCAGTCGTTACAAGCATGGATGCGACTTATGTGGGTGAATCCTCGATCTCTAGTGAGCTAGCTGGGCTGGGCTCTCCTATCTTGGCTAGAGTTCCGATAATTGCCATAGTGTTCATCGAGTCCATGACCCATCTCTCCTCGACACACTCCCTTAAGAGGTAGGCGCTGTAGTTCATTGGGAGTCATGCTATGATTTTCCATTCCTCTGATTGATTCATGAATGATGCTCAATCATGATGATTTTTTCTTGGAACCAATGCATTTCCTTTTAGGATGATATGTTTTTTATTGGGATTGACCGCACAATGCCTATCATGCCCAGATCTTCAAGTCATGGCCGATGGGGATTCACCAAAAGCTTGAAACATGTTGGCATATGACCAAGAATGGATACATAAAACTACACCCGCATAGCATATATTTGTCCCTTCTTTGCACTCAGATAGCCCAAACCTCTTGTAAGCAAACCCTTAAGAGGACAGTCTCTGAGATAAGTCCAGGGTGTCGTTAGCCACACATTCCGCCTATCGGGGCCATCTTGATTTACCGTGGATGGTTACCCACTTGCATCCCCCTACAATTCTTGGGGAAGGGGGAGGTGTTACCGATTTCTCACCAGATTTTCCATTTATGTAAATTCCATGTCATGTGCCCACCTAAATGAATAAATGAAATAAATTAAGCTAGGTGCTCATCTAATGAGATTTGGCCTCCTTGGCATGACCGGGTGGTAGGCTTGGACTGTTTGGTACCCATTAGCAGACCAAGGACCTACACTTTGTGGTGCTAAGTAGGTGGTGCTAATGACACATTCATGAGCTAATAAATCAAATGAGCAATAAGTAATTAAATTTACTTCATCTGAAAGTATGGATGTGAGGTGGCCCATGCATAAGCAAATTATGAAACAACAATAATAGTAAGCAATGAGAAAATAAAGCCTTAAAACATAAGTCAAAGTAACAAAACAAATACACATGTAATAAGTAAGTAAAAGAAAAATAAAGCTTACAGGGATGAAGGGTGCTAGAGGGTGCACCAGGGACCCCTGGACCGAGAGACATATGCTGGGATGCTTGTGTCGGGAGACCCTACGTTGAGATACTCCTGGGTTGAGAGACCCATGTGCCGGTAGACTCCTAACCGAAAGGGCCCTAGTCACATCCTCTCACCTGTAGATTATTTCATGTAATAAAAATAAAAATATAACAATATGCATATATATGTAAATATGAATCCAATAATTTTCAAGGAAAAGAAATCAAAACCCAAACAAGCCCAAATCAAACCAAATCAAATGAGTCCCACATCTAATAAAACTAATTCAATAAAGGAAAGTTAAATATGTGAAGAACAAAATTTCAAATTAAATCAAATAGGATAACCTCAAGTCAAGCAAACCTCAAAACACATTCAAGTCAAATAAATATAACCAAATTTAAGAAAGATAAGTCAAATAAAATAATTCTAAAAATAGTGAAAATAATCCCACACTAAATAAGCTTTGCCTTCGGCAGTTTAGTCCAAGCATCTCACCTATTTGCCCAAGCATCTCATGTATTTGCCCAAGCTTCTCATCTTTTTGCCTTCTCCTACATCCCTTTTATCAGATGTCTCCTACTCTTAGCCATAGGGTCTTTTTTTCCTGGTGACTAATTAAGAATGTTCTCCTCTAAAAGGGAGATACAATTAATGTTGTTGCTGTCACGTCTCGAGAATTACGCAGCAGATATTATTGATTAATTAAAGTCGATATCTCGAGACGTGAACAGTTGACAAATAAGCCTCTAGCTAGCACGCACTAAATGTATAACAACATACATCATCATAGGGCCCAAATATTGAACTCAACTAATCTCTTATTTAATCTCAACTCATTGTATTCCAAATGGATACTAGTATAGGACTAAGACTCAATAAAATGGAAAGTACATTTATTCCTCACTTTCTACTACATGAATCTAACACTCAAAGCAAACTACCATAAATAGACTCATGTTTGGAACGCTCTTCACTCGCACGTATTCCCATTCTCGACTTGCTCTTCCTTTTGAACTTCATAGTCACCTAATTGGGTAAAAGTAGGGGATGAGCAAACTAGCCCAGTAGGATTTATATCTCAATGTGCGGACAATGATATAAGTGATTAACATTTTAGAACTAAGCAAGTACGATGAATGATATGCAAGTACGAATAAAACTCGTTAAAACTTGATATATAAGACAAGCTAGAGAGAGTGATTATGATAGAACAAGATTTGTGAACAAGATGACAGATAGAACTAGCAATAGATCACTTTGTACAAGCACGCAAGATTTCAATTGATGTCAAGAACGCAAGATATTACTAATTGCATTAAATACAGGATGGCCATATCACGCAAGCAAGCAAGCAAAAATGTACGAGCACGATCAAGTAACACTAATCAGGCACGTAGATACTAATGTACACCAAGGAAAGATCCACCAAGAATGCACACTAGGACACGTGTATGTGGTTATTGTATCTATCATTCAACAAGGAAGCAAGACTCCCAGCGCAGATGCAACGCTAGTAATCATTATACCCCATGGTTAACAGTATATCTATGACTCGCCGTCATTGGGGCTAGATTGGAGCCCTTGGACACACGTCGTGCCCTGTCAGCATCTCATGTAATTTTTAAATGTAAATACCCACAGTCATTAATAATGGCCAATGAGAGTTTCAACAAGTAAGCATGTGTAGTGTCATGTTCATGATGATGATGGGAACAAGTAATAAGTAATTGAACATGATTTCATGATAACAATGTTCAAGAGATAAATTCGACAGCATAACAGTACGATTTATAATTTGGTTCAATCTTTACATTAATGGCTTTAGTCTAGATTGTAAGTCACACCACGAGAACAAGATGAGAGAGGAAGTGCACGCTATCTTCAGAGAACTTCAATGGTACAACCAACTCGTCGGCCATGTGGGAATCCATGGTCAGAAGAGATTTACGGAGGCCTTGGAGAAAAGGTCGCTAGTCTACCGATTCGGAATGACCGGTAGAGAGTTTCCAGTTTCCCAAGAAAGGGCTGTCTAACAGTGCGAGTGTGTAGTGCAGTATGCGTGTCTCAATTCACAAACTCGAGGAAAAACACTTTAACATGATAGCATGAAGTGAAACTATGCCCTTAACTAAACATGAATTGCGAGATTTTAGGATAACAATTTATCATTTTAAGAAGCTAGAATAGTTCAAAGAGTTAATCAAAAGTCACCTGAATAGTCACGTCATTTAGAGAGCAATTAGAATAATGTTCGTGTACTTAAAGCTTTTTAAATGGGTTAAACACTTTTAAGCCATTAAAATAACCACCACGCATTAATCAGACCCAAGACATGTGGATTACACACTAAATATTACCTTAACCAGACCTCGGGTATAGTGGTTAGGTTTGCAAGACAGTAAGTGGGGTTAAGTGACAAATCCTGAGATCGCGACAGGGGCATATAAGGATAGCGACGGGGCTGTCAGGCCCGGGGTCAGGTTGCGACAGATGCATATAAGGAAGGTGACAGGGTCTGTCAGGCCCAGGGTCAAGTCGCGACAGGCCACAGCAAGGGTCGCGACGGGTCGGGACCAGAAAGCGACAGGGTGTTGTGAAGAACGCGACTGGGCGGTCAGATCAGGCAGCACGATCGCGACGAAGCGCCGAGTCGCGATCAGATCGCGACGGTGAGGGATGTCGCGACGAGACCTCAGAACACGGCCTATCGGGCCGTCACGTTCACAGGGTCTGCGCCTGACTCTGACAGAGCAAGGACATGTTCTTGGATTGCGGTCCAGAACTACCATATATTGACACAGGGTGCTTCTGAAATAGAGAACAAATTGTACAATGTATGAAAAATAACGAAACCAGTTTTAAAACAACCTAGACATACAAGGGTACTTCCAGTAAATCAGAATTAGAAAATAAGGATGGTTTCAATAGGCTTTGATTAAGTCGAACACAACATCAGACCAAGTGTAACCTGAAACCATAGTTTCGTGCAGAAACCCTATTACCATGCTTATAACTCTCTAAATATGATGTTTAGACAAAATGTTCAACACAAAACCTGATGAGGACAACTAGTAGAATAACTTTCATGTCATGAGTTTACTCTAATTCGGTCTTGAATCACATGCAACATACCAAGAACGGGAAAAGCCCTAACAGTGCACGACTTGGCAAAACGCTTATAATTCAAAATCTACTAAATGGAATTCGATGAAACCAATGTGAAATGAAATTAACTTGATGCTCTACACATTGGTATAGGATATGTTAAGATTTGGCCCGAGAAAACCTACCTTTTGGGTTGATGAAGTCTCGTTCTTCAAAAAACCCGTGTTCAGACCACTGTTTGAAGAACGCTTAATACTCCGTGTATACTGCATGGAATTTTGGCATTCCACTTGGGTTAGGAAGTAGAATCGACTCTCTTTCCAGGGGTATAAGCCTTGCACGATGGGATTTAGGTTTGGCCTACCTTAGCTTGACACCAAGATGATGGTTTGTGCAGGTTGCAGCAGACGAACAGGGGAAGAAGATGAGCTTGGTATGCTTGATCTCCTACTCTCCAGCAACCAAGAGCTCCTCCACACGACCCCAGCAAGTTCTAAACTCGTCCCTAGGGTTTGGGTGAAGAGTATTTAAGCAACCATGGTGTTTATGAGTCCTATTATGACTAGGAAAGAAGGGTTGCGGGATTGGCATGTTGGTTTCCTATTTTTGATGATTTCTTCCTCCATTAGAGAGTCTTGGCCATCAAGCAACCCCCATAGGTGGGTAAGCACGAATTTGAGTTGCTAAAAGTGCATGATTGCATCCCAATTAAACCCTAATTACCCCTTTCTAATTTCAGCCTATTTAGAGTTACGAATTTCCATGCATTTTCTAGCTTTATTTGATTTTTGGGTCATATGTGATCCATTGGCCCAATTATGATATTGGGTCATTAATATGTAATGTTGGAAGTCTCTCCAACACTTTTATTTAATTTTTGGTTGCGTCGCATTTCCGTGTTAACGATTTTCCGACTTATTTCCTAATTCGGATAATTGGTCACCATATGATGCTCACTTGGTTAATCGGATTTTTCATCGCACGAATTCCTTCGTGGAACCCTTAAGGATAATGTGTGGGGTTGATTTCCCATTTTTACGAATTTTTCCTATGTGATTTAGCACATACGATAATGATACGTATGTATTAAACACCTTGATATTATGGAAATCATCTATTTCCATTTATTCAAATTTTTATATAGTTAAAATTTCAGGGGTGCTACAGTTGCGCTTAGGCAACGATGGTTTTTGGTCCTTACCCAATATCACTCTTATAGGTGACAAGTCCTCATGGCTGATGTATGATTTGAACCCATGATCATGGCAGACTACACGCGACATGGGTTCTTGGCAGTATCGACAAGGTTTAGGACTTTCCCCTAGTGGTTGACTACCCCAACTTCTTAGGGGTGGCCTTCATCAAAATCCTCGACATCAACAAAATAGATGCGACAGAGAAATCACTGCCGCCACAAGTGCTAAGGTGGTTCGATGTCGTCAAGATGAGACATTGAGTTTCAACATCTTAAGAGTGGCCTTCATCAAAATACTCGACATCAACAAAACTAATGCGGCAGAGAAAGCATTGCCGCCAGAAGTGCTAAGGTGGTTCGATGCCATCAAGATGAGACACTAACTTGAAACGTCTCCCATGTACAACACTCCATCAATCTGCAGACCCAAGTTGGCTATCAGAAGACCAAAAGCACTCTTCCTGCTCCACCTAAGGGCCATTTGTCTGTGAGTAGATGCTTTGTACTAATAGGCGATGTTTGCATCCATCTTAACAAGAAGATGATGTAAAAAATGTATGTACGATAGTCAACTTAACCAAGAGAGGATGGGTGAATTGTTTATCGCTTATTTAAAAATTATTTCACACAAAACAAATTAAACTTAACTAAGTAAATCTATTATGTGAGATGCACAACGAAATATAACAATTATAACCATGAAACCAATTATCCTAACGTATGTAGAAAGAGGTAGAAAAGATGGATCAAACCATAGATTGCACGTAGGACTTAGAGTGGTTCGGCTAACACACCACAAGTGCGCCTACATCCACTACCCCACACCTGTTGAGGATTTTCCACTAACTTATTTCTAGGTACAAGTTACAAACCCTAATACTGTTTTTTTTTTACAACTCCAACCCCACTCATTTCCAGGGACAAGATAACCGATATGTAGCGCGCGCATGCACCACACACTAACCATTGCTCACAATGTGAGCACAACACACTGATGTCAAATCAAGTTTGAAGTAACCTAATAAGCACATGATAGTGGGGGTTCGCTAAGCATTGCAACATTCGCTCCCCCATGGGATTTATATCCCTTTACTGCTTGATGGTCATGTTGTGGGAACTGTGGAAGAGCAGATGTGCTGCTAAGTATGAAGGAACGAAGATCCGGGCAGATGTCATTATAAGAAGTATTACTCTTCAAATGTCTATTGTGCTTAACAAGGCATCATTCAAATATGCTCCCTCTCCTTCAGATTATTAGGTCCTTCATCTTTTTGGTTTCTTTCCTCATTTCTCTTCTAAAAGATAAAGCTAATTCGCTGGATTCCTCCTATTCATAATTATTGTCTGAATGTTGATGGGGCCTCTAAAGGAAATCCAGGGAATAGTGGTGGTAGTGGTTGTATCCGGGATAGTAAAGGTAATGTGCTTGCTGCTTTTGCTCACTTCTACTGGGTGGGGAACAGTTTAACTGCGGAGACCCGTGCCTTGTGTGATGGCCTCCGTCTGGCGAGAGCTATTGGTTTGCGTCTTTCGGCCATTCACTCGGACTCTTTAACTCTTGTGAACTCATTCCGTCAGAATAGGTGTGTTCTTGGCAAAGCTATAGGTGGTGGCGTATGGTGAAGGACATTATGGGTGGTGACTTTAATTCCTTTTCTCATGTCTATCGTGAAGCTAATATGGTGGCAGATCATCTTGCAAATCACGCCATGAGTCTAGGCATAATCAAGTTTACTGGGGTTCTCAAAGCCTTCCGCTGTAACGCCCTGGAAATTTAAAATGTTAAGAAAATAGAAATAATTTGGTTAAAATACCTTAGGGTTGTTATTAAATTGTGATAATTAAATGATAGACTTAATTAGTGGTAATGAACGTTATTCCAGTATCGTACCTCGAAGTGCGTGCCTCCACAGGGCGATACCGGAAAACGACAACGAAATAAAAATCCGAGAACATCATAATTTCCAGAAAAATGTGGAGAAATTAAATATGTAATTATCTGAATTTTTCGACGTACGGATTTCAAGGTACAGTCAACGCGACTATTTTTCGGGTGATTTTTCACCTACTGTAAAATAAATTCTAAAAATTGAATAAAAATAATCATTACTTGTAAAACCATTATATTAGTCTATGGTTAAAATTTCAATGCAAATGGACACCATTTGGATAGGTTTTCATAGGGATCTTTGGGCCAGCTGATTTAAGGGTCAATTACGGTGGTCAATTTCTGGGATTTTCTGGGTACTTACGTGTAGAGCCTTGGAGAGGCCAGCACACCTAAGGTTGGGGTAATCATAAAGGTTAACTACGTGGGAGCTTGGGAATCCTTGCATGTGCAACGTGTTAAGGTAAAAACCAAAGGGTTTCTACCATGACACCTCATGGTTGACGTGTCTTTGTGCATGAAAAAGCTTGGGGTTATAAAACCTGTACCGTAAACAGCTTGCAAACCTTTCTAACGCAAGCTTCTGCTATTTTCTCTTGTTCTTGCACCCTTGTTCTTATCTTCCACTGCTCCTTGTTCCTAGAAGAGTGTGGGAGAAGCTACTGGGTCTGCTGTAGGAGGAGCTACTGGAAGTTGCAAGCTCCATCGCACTTGCAATATACTTCTACTCTTGTTTTACTACTGTAGCTGCTCTCACCTCGGTGTAAACATTACTGGAACTCCATTACCTTTGGGGAGAAGCATTTCTATTCCTGGAATAGGTTCTTCAGTTAGGAAAACGTGAAGGCTTATTCTTCAGTAAGGTAGGATTCATCTCCTTTTCCCTGATCATGTTCTCCACACATGATAAATAACTCGGGTTGAGTAGTCAAGCTGATATATCTGTAATTCTATTGTGTTTCCTCTAATTTTGATGACTATTCTTACGTTAGGGAGGAAGAGATACTTGTTTTACTTCCAGATCATCTCTTCTTCTTCTTATTCTTCCACCTTTGATCCTTGTTCATGCTATAGAAGTTATAATATTTTTAGAACTGTGTGAGAACTTGTGTTTATTTGTTAGGTACTCCAAACTATGATTTAGATCTATGGAATACCTTGAGTTTTAGTATCTATCTTGTAGGAATCTTCCAATAAACCATTACTATCAAGACCACATTTCCAACACTATACTACGTCTAGTTTCTAACTAGACAAGCTTGAATTGCAAACTTCTTGTTTCACCTCGTTTGTTCGGTTTATAAACCACTATGAGAACTCCAATTAGACTCTTCCATTTGTTATAAAACATGTCTTGGTTTATAGGTTCTATAATTAGGATGTTTAGATCAGATTTACAAATCATTTCTGAAGTTCTGCAGCTACCTGTCGACAGCCAGCCCAAAGCTGTCGACAGGCGCATGTCTTCCAGAACTCCAGGATTCTGGACTGTGTGGATCTGTCGACAGATCCCTTGGTTGCTGTCGACAGATACACACAGTCCAGCAAACCTGAGTTCTGTCTGTAGCCATCTGTCGACAGCCCCTTCTTACCTGTCGACAGCTATGACCCTGATTCGAATTTCAGCACTTTTTCATGTGCAAATCATTGCTTAACTTCACCCTATTAGCCTACCAAGTTACCCTCATATTTACTTTGATATTTACTATCATTCTACTATAAAGATCACCCACTTTGGATACCTTACTCATCATACAATTATCCTTGAAACTGTCAACTCCGAATGGTACTCCGTTGAGTCCATTCTCCTGTATTCGGCAACTAAGTTCATATTACTTGATGAATTGAGAGTTCAAAGGCTTGAACACCTGTGAGATATGATAAATTATGATGATGACATTTATTGGGTCCTTGGACCCCACCTAACTGATATGCCTGTGCAAATAGGGCTGGTCCAGTCCTGGGAGGAGCACCCGAATTCATTACGGGCCGTACGGGAGTGATAAGGATACCGGGATGTTTGGCATTGCATCACTATTTCCTGATTATGGTCATCATACTTCCTGTACTGTGTGAACTGATATATGAACCAATTCTTGAGCTATATACTGAGCATGACCTGAGTTTTACTATCATTGTATCAAGCTACTATTCTGAGATCTAGTATTATCTCTTTGATGTCCGTTCGATCCTTGTCTTAGAGATATAAGGACACCAAAATGTTTGACATTGCATCACTATCTCCTGGTTATGATCATCCTACTACATGTCCTGTGTGAATATTTATATGATCCGAACATGAGCCTTTATATGAATTTCTGAGTATGCCTATGTTTTCATACTACTGTTATACATTCACTGACATGTTATCTTGGTTATCTGACCCTGTTCTTGATACCATTCATGTTCTTACCTAAATTATCATGTGTTCCTGATCCTTTGATTTAAGGATTTGAATTCTACTGGGCTAGTTAGCTCACCCATCCTTCCCTTTTCAGGTAATCAAGATGAGGGAGAAGTATAAAATGGGCTGTGTGCAGAGTGGACACCGATGACGAGTCAACCAACCATTTACTGCTTTAGTTGCGTACTTGTAAAATGTTATGAGTAGTAGCTACTCATCCTTACTCCTCACTTAGTGTGTAATGAGGAGCTTTATGTAATAAGACTTCCGCAGACTGCGTTATAATGAATAAACGTTAATGTTATTACTTTGTGCCTGTTTTCTGTCATTTCCCAATAAATAGCCTTTTATTAGGACGTGACATATAATTTGGTATCAGAGCCTTAGGTTGATAAACCTAGGGATAACCTGCGAGGATGGGTAGAAAGCCTGAGGTTAAGCTAGATAAGTATAGTTGGATATAGATTGTATTGAGTATGAAATGAAAATTTAGAGGATTCCTTCTTTCTTTCATTCTTGCTTATTATTCCTACACAAGAACTTCATAATTAAAGTGTTTAGCATGTATACACACTTGAAACAACCATAGATGTGTTGTTCTATTTCTTGTAACCATGCTTTAGTTAAAGTTTATGTTATGACTCAAGCATACTATGAAACTCATCCTATTAGAAGCAAGAAAATGTTGTCAATCTTGTAAAGATTCATATGAACACTTGGTAGAATTTCCTATGGTAGTTTTTCAAGATTCCTGGAAGTTTAGATCACACCTGTCGACAGCCAGCATTTACCTGTCGACAGGTAACATGCTTCCAGAACCCAGAAATACAAAACTGTCAGTAACTGTCGACAGATAGCCTTGATCTGTCGACAGATGTCCTTCACCTGTCGACAGCCGACTCTGGTCTGTCGACAGATACCCTCAGAACCAGAAAAACCTTGCTCTGTCTGTTGCTATCTGTCGACAGCCACTTCCAAGCTGTCGACAGACACCAGTCTGTGATGAACTGGTCCTTCTTCAGTCAGTTAGAAGAGTCATCAGGCACTCTGTAGAACTGAAACTCATACCTTATTTACATGTAATATCTTAAGTAAATGAAACATCAAATTATAACATTTACTTAAATGATATGGAATGTAAATAAGGAAGTACCCCCCATTTGAATCCAATAAAAATATCAGAAAAATCATATCTCTTACCAATAAAAAGTCAACTCTCCCACCGAAGAAAAAAACGTAATTTTGCGATTCTATCAAAATAGCGTCTTTCTAATTTCTCACAATTTGGCCTACCTAAAAATTTCATAATTCAGGTAAACCTAGTAGAATGATAAAAAATCAAGGTCCGGTGAAAAATGATAAACACACATATGACTTCTCCAAGGGAGCCCTTCCTACTGAAGGAAAAGTCAAACCTGTTCATCCCTTAATTTACGTCACAATGACTTTTATATGTTATTATATCCAACTCTAAACAAGAATTAGTAAATGAATGATTCAATCGATCATATAAATTTCATGACTATCCTCGTGATTTATTCTTCCGTTAACTTTCCAATTTTATTGATTTTAAATTATTATACCACTGAGATAGATTATTTAATCATTATCTACATCCATTCCTTACTAAACCAAGTAAGACTCTTAATAACTTAAATGTGTTTAACACTCACATAATTGATGAATCAAAATTTCAAGATTGTTTTAAATCTCACGAAGCTTATGGACAAGTAGTGATGTAAAATGTTATATATAATCTGACTGGTTAATGGAACTAAGGTGTTGTGAATCTAAAGCATGTGCATGATGAAATTTACATGGTTTGATTATAGAAATTGATGTATGCCTTATTGAATATCTCAGATACTCTTCCAAGTTATCTATGGACGGAAGTGACACTAACTGGAAGAAGATGGAAAGTACAATGCATGACTTGACTCGAGTAATGAAAACAGTAGCCAAGAACAATAGTCATACTGGAACAAGTTTATTTAAGGATTTCCGAAGCCTGGACC
The DNA here is from genome assembly GCA_014218235.1 of Colocasia esculenta. Taxonomy (NCBI): domain Eukaryota; kingdom Viridiplantae; phylum Streptophyta; class Magnoliopsida; order Alismatales; family Araceae; genus Colocasia; species Colocasia esculenta. Next base: position 77,928,884 of record CM024760.1, read on the forward strand.
CTTCGAGATTTGCAGGAAGTACAGATCCGGATGAAGCTGAGAACTGGTTGAAGGATATTGAGCGAATTTTTAAGATAATGAAATGTACAGAAGAAGAAAAAGTTTGTTTGACAACATTTTAGTTAGATCGGGATGCCCGAGCGTGGTGGGAAACTGTAGAGGCTACCTTGGAGGATTCAACACAACCTAGTTGGGAGGAATTCGTAGAATTATTTAATGACCAGTACTTTTCTGAAGTAATTCAAGAAAGGAAGGCGAATGAGTTTGCCAATTTAAAGCAACTAAGGATGTCGGTATCGGAATATGAGGCACAATTTGCTCGATTGTCAAAATATGCTCCGCATCTTATAGCTACGGAGAAATTAAAAGCCAAGAGGTTTATGAATGGGCTACGTCCCCAATTTATTATGCAGTTAACCCCTCATCTGATCACTACCTACTCAGAAATGGTTAAGAGAGCTTTAGCATTAGAGGTTGCAAATGACACTATGGAAAAGATTAGAGGGAAATTTGGAGAAGGATCTTCTGATCATAAGAGAAAGTTTGAGTTGGGAAATACCCTGAAAGTTCAGCAAATAAATAAGAAGGAAGGAAAAACTTCTAATGGAAAGAAGGGGGTATGCCAGCATTGCCATCTTAGTGGGCATAAGGCTGAGGACTGTTGGCGTAGGTTGGGTGCTTGTCTTCGTTGCGGTAGTACTCAACATCGAATTCCGGATTGTCCGATGCCCAAGAATGCACCAACGAATCAGAACTCCGAGGAAAGCAAGGAAGACTACATGCCATTCAGGATGTGGAACCTGAATCTCCGCAGGAAGGCGGACTGATAGAAGGTACATTGCCAGTAAACTCAAAGTCTGCGTATGTGTTGTTTAATTCAGGAGCTACGCATTCTTTTATTAGTTATGAGTTTGCTAAATCTTTAGAAGTAAAATCAGAACTATTGTCTACACAACTTGAGGTAGCAACTCCTTTGATTAGGGATAAGAAACTTAAGAAATATTACCCTGCTAGTCAGATTTCAGTTAAAGGACAAAATTTACCCGGTGATTTGATATGCCTAGACAAGTGGGATTATGACGTAATGCTTGGGGTTGATTGGATATCTAGATATCATGTAAACCTAAATTGTCGATTAAGTCAAGTAACCTTTCTAGAAAAGAAAGCTATCTCCATAACTTTGATAAACCCTGTACCAGAAATATACCTATAAATTCAGCAGTCAAAACTTATAAACTGGTGCAAAAAGGATGTTAAGGATATTTGGCTCCTGTGACCATGATAAACTAGAACATTATTGGGTTGGATGATATACTGATCTACTCTAAAAGTATGGAAGAACATGAAACACATTTACGGTTACTTTGCAATTACTACGAGATCACAAGCTATATGCGAAGTTTAGTAAATGTGAGTTTTGGCTAAAGCAAGTAATGTACTTAGTACATGTTATCTCTAGTAAGGGATTGTCAATAGATTCTCAAAGATTGTAACTATATAGAAATGGGAGATGGAAGATGTAATCAAGAACCCGTATCCAAAATTATTTCCAGGTGAGTAAACATACTCTCGTTTTATTAAAATTTGGAGGACCAAATTTCTTTTAGTAGGGGAGAGTTGTAACGCCCTGGAAATTTAAAATGTTAAGAAAATAGAATAATTTGGTTAAAATACCTTAGGGTTGTTATTAAATTGTGATAATTAAATGATAGACTTAATTAGTGGTAATGAACGTTATTCCAGTATCGTACCTCGAAGTGCGTGCCTCCACAGGGCGATACCAGAAAACGACAACGAAATAAAAATTCGAGAACATCATAATTTCCAGAAAAATGTGGAGAAATTAAATATGTAATTATCTGAATTTTTCGACGTACGGATTTCAAGGTACAGTCAACGCGACTATTTTTCGGGTGATTTTTCACCTACTGTAAAATAAATTCTAAAAATTGAATAAAAATAATCATTACTTGTAAAACCATTATATTAGTCTATGGTTAAAATTTCAATGCAAATGGACACCATTTGGATAGGTTTTCATAGGGATCTTTGGGCCAGCTGATTTAAGGGCCAATTACGGTGGCCAATTTCTGGGATTTTCTGGGTACTTACGTGTAGAGCCTTGGAGAGGCCAGCACACCTAAGGTTAGGGTAATCATAAAGGTTAACTACGTGGGAGCTTGGGAATCCTTGCATGTGCAACGTGTTAAGGTAAAAACCAAAGGGTTTCTACCATGACACCTCATGGTTGACGTGTCTTTGTGCATGAAAAAGCTTGGGGTTATAAAACCTGTACCGTAAACAGCTTGCAAACCTTTCTAACGCAAGCTTCTGCTATTTTCTCTTGTTCTTGCACCCTTGTTCTTATCTTCCACTACTCCTTGTTCCTAGAAGAGTGTGGGAGAAGCTACTGGGTCTGCTGTAGGAGGAGCTACTGGAAGTTGCAAGCTCCATCGCACTTGCAATATACTTCTACTCTTGTTTTACTACTGTAGCTGCTCTCACCTCAGTGTAAACATTACTGGAACTCCATTACCTTTGGGGAGAAGCATTTCTATTCCTGGGATAGGTTCTTCAGTTAGGAAAACGTGAAGGCTTATTCTTCAGTAAGGTAGGATTCATCTCCTTTTCCCTGATCATGTTCTCCACACATGATAAATAACTCGGGTTGAGTAGTCAAGCTGATATATCTGTAATTCTATTGTGTTTCCTCTAATTTTGATGACTATTCTTACGTTAGGGAGGAAGAGATACTTGTTTTACTTCCAGATCATCTCTTCTTCTTCTTATTCTTCCACCTTTGATCCTTGTTCATGCTGTAGAAGTTATAATATTTTTAGAACTGTGCGAGAACTTGTGTTTATTTGTTAGGTACTCCAAACTATGATTTAGATCTATGGAATACCTTGAGTTTTAGTATCTATCTTGTAGGAATCTTCCAATAAACCATTACTATCAAGACCACATTTCCAACACTATACTACGTCTAGTTTCTAACTAGACAAGCTTGAATTGCAAACTTCTTGTTTCACCTCGTTTGTTCGGTTTATAAACCACTATGAGAACTCCAATTAGACTCTTCCATTTGTTATAAAACATGTCTTGGTTTATAGGTTCTATAATTAGGATGTTTAGATCAGATTTACAAATCATTTTTGAAGTTCTGCAGCTACCTGTCGACAGCCAGCCCAAAGCTGTCGACAGGCGCATGTCTTCCAGAACTCCAGGATTCTGGACTGTGTGGATCTGTCGACAGATCCCCTGGTTGCTGTCGACAGATACACACAGTCCAGCAAACTTGAGTTCTGTCTGTAGCCATCTGTCGACAGCCCCTTTCTTACCTGTCGACAGCTATGACCCTGATTCGAATTTCAGCACTTTTTCATGTGCAAATCATTGCTTAAACTTCACCCTATTAGCCTACCAAGTTACCCTCATATTTACTTTGATATTTACTGTCATTCTACTATAAAGATCACCCACTTTGGATACCTTACTCATCATACAATTATCCTTGAAACTGTCAACTCCGAATGGTACTCCGTTGAGTCCATTCTCCTGTATTCGGCAACTAAGTTCATATTACTTGATGACTTGAGAGTTCAAAGGCTTGAACACCTTGTGAGATATGATAAATTTATGATGATGACATTTATTGGGTCCTTGGACCCCACCTACTGATATGCCTGTGCAAATAGGGCTGGTCCAGTCCTGGGAGGAGCACCCGAATTCATTACGGGCCGTACGGGAGTGATAAGGATACCGGGATGTTTGGCATTGCATCACTATTTTCTGATTATGGTCATCATACTTCATGTACTGTGTGAACTGATATATGAACCAATTCTTGAGCTATATACCTGAGCATGACCTGAGTTTTACTATCATTGTATCAAGCTACTATTCTGAGATCTAGTATTATCTCTTTGATGTCCGTTCGATCCTTGTCTTAGAGAGATAAGGACACCAAAATGTTTGACATTGCATCACTATCTCCTGGTTATGATCATCCTACTACCTGTCCTATGTGAATATTTATATGATTCCGAACATGAGCCTTTATATGAATTTCTGAGTATGCCTATGTTTTCATACTACTGTTATACATTCACTGACATGTTATCTTGGTTATCTGACCCTATTCTTGATACCATTCATGTTCTTACCTAAATTATCATGTGTTCCTGATCCTTTGATTTAAGGATTTGAATTCTACTGGGCTAGTTAGCTCACCCATCCTTCCCTTTTCAGGTAATCAAGATGAGGGAGAAGTATAAAATGGGCTGTGTGCAGAGTGGACACCGATGACGAGTCAACCAATCATTTACTGCTTTAGTTGCGTACTTGTAAAATGTTATGAGTAGTAGCTACTCATCCTTACTCCTCACTTAGTGTGTAATGAGGAGCTTTATGTAATAAGACTTCCGCAGACTGCGTTATAATGAATAAACGTTAATGTTATTACTTTGTGCCTGTTTTATGTCATTTCCAATAAATAGCCTTTTATTAGGACGTGACATCCGCGCTCTTGTAAAGGGCCAGCTGTCTTGGACAGAACCGGTTTAATGAATGTAAGGTTGATATAATACGGGGTATGGCCCTATGTTTTCTGTAATCTCCCTTTTATTATTATATATTTGGCCCAGGTGTCCTCGTTGGCAGAGTGAGAACACCCTCCTCTAATGGGGGAGGGTGCACTCTTCTAGCTTGAGGCCTTGAGGACCTCTTTTGATTTTTTTTTTTTAAAAGCACATGATAGTGGGGGAAAGAAATAGAATAGAAAGCACAAGTATTCCCCCTGTCTGAAATATGAAGAGCTGTCGTACAAACAACAATGTCATTGTAGGATGCACGTCAATCTCTCCACAAAGTCTTCTAGAGGTTGCTTAGACATAACACAATCTTCTGGTGCTTGGTAGCAACTCCACACAACAATAAGATGATTTCTAATGCTTGACTTCAAGGTTGTTGTAGGCTTCTTCAGAATCTCGCCCAAAAACCCTAGCTTTAAAGGTAGAACGCTCCTTGCACAATTGGGTTAACTTCTGGGGTGTCAGATCCACTTGTATTTATAGCCCACATCCAAAGAAGAAGAGTTTTGGACTGATCTTTGGCAAGAATCCTAAAGGAGGAAAGAGTCCTCTCGGATTAGGAAAACTATGTCGCCAAAATTGGTCGTCTGATTCTCGAGAATTGATCGTTCGATTCTGGTTCTTCCCCTAGTGTCGACTCGATCTCCTTCATGTGTCGACATGCTTCACAGAATCGATCGTCTGATTTCATGAAATCAGTCGTCCAATTTGGACTGTCTTTAAAAAGTATTCCTAGGAAAAGTAGTCATCTGATTTCTCCAAATTGGTCGTCCAATTTTTTGCTTAATCATCAATCGAACCTTCTTCTCTTCTTCCTTCACCAATCAAAAGCTTGAATCACCAATCAGAAGGAACTTCACCAATCGATTGGCCTTTAACAACAATTGATTGGCTTTAACAACAATCGAATGGCCTGTCATAATCGGTTGACCGATTCTTGAAATTCGATAGTCCAATTTCTAAATCTTCTTCACCAGTTAAAGTGCCACTTCGGCTGACGCGTCAAACCTACTTCAATAATCGAAGTATCACTTCGACTGGGACAATCGATAGACTAATTTTCTAAAATCGATCGTCTGATTCCACTTTGACTAGCCCTTTGTACAATTTTTACTGGCACTTATAACTTCGATTGGCACATTTCAATCGTTCGATTTCTTGAAATCGGTCATCCGATTGCCGGTTCTGCACAATCTAGATTTCCTTTAAGTTCAGGACTTGGCCTTTCTGAAGTCCGCTTCTAAGGTGACTTTTGGACTATTTTCATATACACTTAACACACAAATTAAACCTTTAAATTACATATAAACAAATCAAATTAAACCTTTAAATTACATATAACATGAACACCAATCTTGTGCTTTGTGATGTTATCAACATGAATGACACTTAGTGATTTTGTGATCATCGAAATCTACAGAGTACAACAGAAGAAGTGTAAGGCCCTAGGTTCTTGTGTTGTGCATTCTTGCGCGTGTGATTTTGGGTTCTGGTTGAACCCTATTGATGGCATCATCCAGGGCTGCTAGTAGGTGTTGACAGC